>CM072526.1:11567355-11829855 GCA_036898135.1 Oncomelania hupensis | reverse complement strand
TGTGATGGTCTGTTCGGACTATCGTTCGTTGGTGATAGTGCTTGTATAGGAAAATGCCCAGAAGTCTTCTGTAGCACCTCATCTCCATGCTTTGTATTCTTCGTTGTAGATCTGCTGTGAGGGTCCATGTTTCGCAAGCGTTAAGGAAGATGGAGATGACAAGAGAGCGCAGCAGTCTTACCTTGGAATGTAGACTGATGGTCCTGTCTTTCCAAATTGGCTTCAACCTCGCCAGGGCAGCAGTTGCTTGTGCGATCCTGGAGAGGACTTCCTGTCAAGACCCATTGTCTGATACAACGGTTCCTAAATATTTGAAGCTATGCGCTGTGTTGAGGGATTGGTCTTGGACTTTGATGTCCGTGTTGATGCCATTGGTGTTGTTGGTCATCATTTTGGTCTTCTCTGCACTTATTTCCATTCCATAGGCTCTCAAGGTGGTGTCAAGCCTCTGTACCAGCTGTTCAAGTTCTTGTTCCTCTCCAGCCAATCCATCAATGTCATCCGCAAAACGAAGATTGGAGATTGCTCTTCCCCCTATGCTGACTGTGCCTTCGTGATCTGCAAGGACATCTGGCATGATGCGCTCTAGGAAGATGTTGAAGAGTGTTGGAGAGAGTAGGCATCCCTGACGCACACCGATTGTTTTTCTGAACCAGTTTCCGATGGCGCTGTTGTGGAGGACTGCGCTGGTAGACATGTGATAGAGGCTATTGATGACTTCAATAATTTTAGGGCTGATGTTGTACACTCTCATTGTTGCCCACAGAGCAATAATTGTTATTATAATAATATATTCTGTATAGCGCAAAATCAGACACAGTGTTTGCTCAAAGCGCTTTTCACACGCATTCGCTCGGACCAATGGCAAAAACACAAAAGTCAATCTAAATGACCCCCCTACCCCTCCCCCAACCAACACAGACACACTCTGCCATTTCAATTGGAGGTGGGAGGTGGGAGGATCAAGTGGATACACTCAAGCACCAATCCCTTTCCCACTTTAGAAGTTATATAGACAGACGTTCATCCACAGACCCAGCTAGAAGGAACAAATGTGTCTTAAGCTTTGCCTTGAAAGTTCGAAAAGACTGGGCGTGGAGTAGGGAATTGCGAGGTGCAGATAATTCCAGAGTATTGCAGCATACGTGGAGAATGCCCTTTTGCCAAATGAGTTTAGAGAGAATCTGGGAGTTCTCAGTCGAGAATCGTCTTGAGAGCTTAGGGTACGGGTTGGCTTGTAAAGAGTGAGAGGTTCAGAAAGATGTGTGGGTAGAAAAATGCTAACAATAATTTTAAGATGGGTGGGTGTTGATGTTGCTGTTATTGTTGTTGTTGATGATGATGATGATGATGATGATGATGATGATGATGATGATGACGACGACCGCTGCAGCGATGATGATGATGATGATGATGATGATGATGATGATGATGATGATGATGATGATGATGATGATGATGATGACGACCGCTGCAGCGACGCTTAAAACAACGCAGAAAACGACCCAAATAATTTCAAACAGGACATGTTTTCTAACACAATAAAGTATAACTGTATTATCTGAAATTCAAAACAAACTCCCTTCAGACAGGATTTTATGAATAATCGACCAATACAAGTCGCCATCTTTGCACAATGACGTCAATCTGTGTCCTGAGTGCTGTCGTCCAATCAGAAACGCTAACGTCATCCGGGTAATCACGGCTGGCCCCCATACTGCTTCCGGTCGTTACAGCTTGTCAGGGGAGATAAGGCTTATTTTCTACATCGCCTGAAGCGCATGCGTGGTCTGGCAAGGGAATGTGTGCATCGTTAAGACGGTTGAAATTACAACAATCTTTTTTTTTCCATATTTGTAATTTCAAACCTGTGGAAACATTTTTTTTAAAATCGATGTTATTTCTCTTTCTTTGAATTTTAACCAGAAGGTCTTGAAATTACATCGGAGAAACGTTTGTTGCACAAAAATTCACTCCTTTCTTATAGTTGTTTCCTGTAAGTTAAGACATTAACTTTACATACAGTTATAATTTAATTAAAACAAAAAATCTATATATTTCCAGACTTACCTAGAAGTATTTTGAAACAGTCGGTGGTGAAGGGAATCTGAACAAGCCAAATGTCCGTGCGTCAATCTGAAGCTCTATCTCAAGAACCACTGAAAGGATTTTGACCAAACTTCGTATGAACATTCCCTAGGTTAGAGGCCTGCCTCTCGTGCCTTCATAATTGCTCTAACGCAAAGGTCAAGGTTACTGGAGTCAGTTTGTTGCTAAACACATTTTGCTCAGTATCTCCAAAACGGCTGAAGATTTTATTTTTATTTATTTTGTTTTTGCAGATAGTTCCGATAGGGGCCTATCATTTCATGTTTTTCTTTCTTTCGGCAATGCGTATTAATGTCTGGAAATACATCTGAATGGACTGCCATATTTTTCTTTCTCATTAAACAAATTTTTTTTGTTGTTCTTAAATCTGAGCGGAATATGGGGCTTAATTTTTTTTTTCAAAAACAATAACATTACAAGACCGGATTTTAAAGTTCGAGAAATACGCCGTGCATTACTCTGATCCTCTTTTCTTACTGCTACTACTACTACTGCTATTATTACTACTAATAATACTACCATTACTACCCCTACTTGAAGTTTATATGCAGAACTTTACTTAACTACACAAAAAGACAAGACTAAACTTGCATTATATGGAAAGTCACAGGTGTGTTTCTACCCTTACATGATCTTTATGGCCGGAGGTACTTAAAAGTGGTCCTCGTAACTGCTGCTTTAATGACTGCTTACTTAACAAGCACAGATGGGGGCCATAACTAGTAGTACGTGCTATACATTACTTGTAATCTATATATATGTGAGCAATATTACGAGAGATCATTATTAGTCCTTTTTGTTACTTCTGTAACCTATGGTGTAGCCCAAATCCCAGCCACCGTGGTGTCGCCATTGTTATGTTAGTTTTTTATTTCACCGTACATATGCATCGCCTACACATCATGTCCTTTTCCTCTTCTTCTTCTTCTTCTTTTTCTTCTTCTTCTTCCTGTATAATAATGTCTTTACACCAACAATAAAATTTTTAAAACAAATAAAATTTATTTATAAAAAACAGTTTTGTTCTTGTTGCGCCCTCCCCCTACTCTCTAACCCCCTAAGCTCCCAGCCTCCTCTTTTATCATCAATGCTTTCTCTTCTAACCTCCCTTTGTTTCTCATTTTCTCCTCCTCTTCTCATTGGCTGTCTCAGCGATTAGTCAACAAGAGCACACTTGATCTTTTATGATCACCGGTCAACGGAACCATCTGGAACCAACCATAAAACGCAGCTCCAAGTCTCTTTCTCTCTCTCTCTCTCTCTCTCTCTCTCTCTCTCTCTCTCTCTCTCTCTCTCTCTCTCTCTCTCTCTCTCTCTCTCTCTCTCTCTCTCTCTCTCTCTCTCTCTCTCTCTCTCTCTCTCTCTCTCTCTCTCTCTCTCTCTCTCTCTCTCTCTCTCTCTCTCTCTCTCTCTCTCTCTCTCTCTCTCTCTCTCTCTCTCTCTCTCTCTCTCTCTCTCTCTCTCTCTCTCTCTCTCTCTCTCTCTCTCTCTCTCTCTCTCTCTCTCTCTCTCTCTCTCTCTCTCTCTCTCTCTCTCTCTCTCTCTCTCTCTCTCTCTCTCTCTCTCTCTCTCTCTCTCTCTCTCTCTCTCTCTCTCTCTCTCTCTCTCTCTCTCCTCTCTCTCTCTCTCTCTCTCTCTCTCTCTCTCTCTCTCTCTCTCGTGTATCATGTTTTTCTTCAACTCCTTCACACTGTCGTAATAAAGTGCGGTTTTTTTCCTGTTCAGACAAGCGATCTTTGCGCAGACTATTTAAGGAGAAGCATCTGAAGCCATCTACGTTATACGCTCAATGTGTCCGGGGACATAAATTTAATTAAGAAGAAGAAGAAGCCATCTACGTCCTCTTCTTCATCCTCTTCTGTCCTACCTTGTATTCCTCTTTACGTTATCTTAAAAATAATCTGTCTCTTAAGGGAGTATACTCTGCGGTGTTTTAAGTTCACTGGTTATATGAGAGTGGTCCTTCTTTCTCAACTTCCTTTCTTTCAATTCAGCTTCTCTTTTTCCTTCTTCCTCCTTTTAACACGCTATTTCTCTTAAGGCAGCGCACGCGGCGTTGTTTACTGTCTTGTTGGAGTCCAGTAGGTATAAGAGAAAATTCTTCTTTCTTCTTCCTCCTCTACCACCTCCTCCTCCATATCTTTAATTCTTTTCAGCTTCATTCCTCACAGTTTTCCTTTCTCCTTCCTTCCTCCTCCTCCTCCTCTTACCACGTTCCGTCTCTTCAGACAAGCGTACTCGGCGTTATTCCCGGTCAGTGGTATAAAGAAGAGGCATCTGCGGCCATCTAGCTAATGCCATGCATAGGGAACGACCGTGGGGTGACCGCAGCAAAAGGCCCAGGTCCAGGGACCCTAAATCCCCCTCAAGGACTAATCCACTTATCTGGTCCCTCTGCCAGCCCGCGCACGTGAAACGCCCGTAAGATGCATACAGGCACTTAGCTGAGTACGGGTAACTTATAATTCATTAATACATCCAATAAAATAAAAGCTAAACACAAGTTTGAAAGAAATTAGTCCATGAGTTGCAGAGGAAAATGCTAAAGTGACAGCCGGACTGACAAAGCCAAAAACAATAGTTCACCAGCATAAGCTCGGGAACTAATACTCTAAAAAGGCTATATGAAACTATATAATATTGTGTGTGTGTTTGTGTGTGGGTGGGTGTTTGTGTATGTGTATGTGGGTGTGTTTGTGTGTGTGTGTGTATGTGTGTGTGTGTGTCGTTTGGTGATTGCCTGCTCTAAGCTGGGTCACCCATCCCAGTACTAACCCCGCCCGACGTTGCTTACCATGAAACATTGCTAGCCTGTGCCTTAACCACTGCACTACTACGGCACTCATGTTCCAATATACCTACTTAAACACTGGTTTTCTCCTTTCAACACTTTATTGTAATTCGTGGCCTATATAACAATACGTACTCCCAATTTCCTTACCTCTCCCACAACCCGGTCCAGAGAGAGCGTAGGTACTCTAAAGTACGTCGTAGGCCGTGATGTGCTAAACCTGTGTGCAAGATAAGCACATAAGCGTAGGGAGAAAAGACGGGTGCCATAGAATAGAGAAGACTTTTCCTGAAAGATGGCTTTGGAGGCTTGACGAGGGTCCAAGTGCCAGACACGACAGCGTGGACATCGTGAAATACTGTCCTCCTCTAGTTGTGAAATAGGGTCCCTTGCTGCTAGGGGTTACCAAATGTTTCCTTGCTGTGAATTATTGCTATGAGAACTTTTCAGTATTCGGAGTACTGGCAAAAACTGTCTGCTTCTGCGAAATATAGCCCCTTGCTGTGGAATAAATGTTTCCTAGTGTGAATTATTATTGTCAGAACCCCAAAACTTTTAAGCACTGAGAGTACTATAAAAAGAAAGGCGACCTACCGACCCTATTTTTTCCCTATGTTAGCGTTTAAATTTTTTTTTATTTTGGCCTAAACCATTTTTAATAGGGAGCTACTTTCCAACCACCCTGCACGGTTCCTTCCGGTGAAAGCGACTGTCTCCTGCTGTACATTATACTGTATCTTAATATGAATTATTGTTCCTGGAGCTCAGTGCCCTTTCAGTACTGTGAGAGCTGATCAGAACGCAATCCTAGAGCAGAAACATTTCCCTTCTGTGAAATACTGTCTCCTTGCTGTTAACCTTTGCCCACTGTTGTGAAATACTGTCCCCCTGCTAGCTGCAGTCAAACACTTGTACCCTAGTGTGAATTATTGTTCTCGAAAACACAACAAAGTTCCGGATTCAGAATATTCTGAGAAACTGTCTTAACTACTGAACTAGTACATTCCGGTCATCTTAAGAATAAGACATAAAATAACATAGGTCGCTAATTTGCCCTGATTCATTGTGGGACTGTGTAAAGGTTGTGTACATACCATAAACTTACTTCAGATCTAGTGTGACGAGCTAGAGTCAAACAACTCCATCTGTTTCCTCCTTTAGCTGAAGGTTGGATAGCAGAGCAAAGAGCAGCAGATTTATATACAATTCACTTCTATCTTCACAATTATTTTTCATGCATACATGTAATACTCAGCCTACTCGACTCAGTTTGTACTCTTGTCCATTTACACACAGGTTAGCGGAAAGGAAACGTACATTTCTATCTACAGGTCAATGAAACAAATGTTTACTAGGCCACATTGTGGGTACTTTTTTTTTTCGCATGAAGATGGGTTGTTGTTTTTTTTCCTGAGGACTTCATTCAGCCGTCTTCTCATGCTTTTGGATAACCAGCCCCTTGACTTTCTTCAAGCCCCACCGATGTCCATTGACGAGCTGAGAACACGGCCAAATTGCCATCTATATCTTTGGCACACATCCACAAATTGAAAGCATTGGCAACAGAGACTGGGAGATAACTCTTTTCTATCATTCCCTCATTCCACGGAGGACAACAACTGATAAGGATTGTATCCAACATGTTATCAATAAACTCCAGTCCCGTCTCTACAGGCGAGACATCTCTATCTCTTGTGTTCTACCCACACTTTCTGTCACCCTACATTTATACCAGTCCATTCACCCGGGCCCAAAGATCGAGACAGAACTGCAGCTGCACAAAACAAAAGGAGCGCCTGTGGGAATATCAATTAAAACAAATCCTGTTCCGGAGAAAAACACTCAATACTACCTCGCTGCTGAATAAATGATAAGACCCATGTTGAACTCTAAGATTTCAATTGCAAAGAGAAAACATAGTCCAAAATAAATGTTCACAACCGGCACAATCGGGTTACTGGGTGCAAGTGTAATCGATAACTGCAATACTTTCTTTCCTTTTTTCCATCCATCCATCAATCCATCCAGTTTGTCTCTTTCTTTCTACATCCCTTTTTTTTCCTTCCTTTTAAAATTTATTTTTCTCTCTTTCTTTCTTCTTTTAAAAGTTCCTCTCTTTTTCTTTTCTTTTTTTTTCTTTTGCTTCAAAAGTTTCACTTTCTTTCTTCCTTCTTTCTTGCCTTCCTTGCTTCCAAAGTTTCTTTCTTTCTACCTTCCTTCCTTCCAAAGTTTCTCCCTTTCTTTCTACAGTCATTTTCTTTCTTCTTTCCAAAGTTTCCCTCTTTCTTTCTGTCTTTATACCGGGCTACCTTCCATCTGAAATTCCTGTAGTCCCTTCTTGTACATTCCTATCTTCCTTCCTTTCTTTCATTCTGCCCTTGTTTCTCGTCTGTCACCTCTTTTTTCTTCAAAGGTTACAGTGAAATGCAATTTTTACATTTCGAATGAGTTTCAAACACTGACTATATTGCGCACTCTTGGCTGTTCAACGATAATCGCTGTAGGGAAACTTTTAACATAAAAACATACAGCTGCGTTAGAAAACCAAAGATGGTTGCTTTGGAGGCTTGACGAGGGTCCAAATGCCACACAAGATAGCGTGGACACGACCGTGAAATACTTTCAAAAAGAATTGCATACATAATTTGTCGTAGAACCATATGATAGAGATGATAGATAATGAGATATTGTTTTAGGGTGGCAGAACTCTGCGGCAGCCGTGCTTTCGTTGATAACACAACCCGAATTTTGCCTCCACCAGTGACAAATATTCTCCACACCCAATACAAATATTTAAGGAGAGGGAGGAAACCGGCGTACCTTGAGAAAAACCTCGGTGTCCTGAAAAGTCTCGCAACTACCCCACCAAAGTTCGTCCCAACCGGGTTTCGAACCCGTGATTTTCGGCAGAGGAAACCAGCTCACTATCAACTGTGCTACTAAGCCACCTCAGGTAAAACAAACAACCAAACAGGAGGGGGAAAGGACAAAAAAAAACCCAGTTAGTTCTGAAGTTAGATCCTGTATTGGCCACTACCTTGAGCCGCTCTCCAGCTGGTATAGTGCTATACATGAACAATGAGTAAACAAATACATTATAAATACATACAACCTAAATAAATACATTATACTATATACAAACTAAATAAATCCATAGTATATATATATATATATATATATATATATATATATATATATATATATATATATATATATATATATATATATATATATATATATATATATATAACCTAAAGAAATTATAATTTATAAATAAATACAAATATTATCAATTATAAATAAAAATAAACGAATAAATGCATACATTAAATAAATAAATAAAATAAAATAAAATAAAACATAAAATAAAATAAATTCATCCATAATAAAAAGGGAGGAAAAAAGAGAAACAACAGACTGATATACTGGATTCAGTGCGACTGTCCAAATCTTCAAGTTCTCTGGTTGTCTTAGATCAAGTTTCAAACAATTTATTTCGGTTTTCTGTGTGCATGACTTGCAGTTTAGGGTGGGGGTGGGAGGTGGGGGTGGGGAGACGGAATGACTGGAGGAATTTAGGAAAGAGTGTCTGGTACTGGGGGACACGTCCCAAATTGCCGTTACATCTTGTTGGCTTCTTTCACATTTAGGGTGGAGTGGCGTGTTGACACTGGGCATTGCAATTCTTCATACAAAGCCGTGCTATGCTGTGTTCTGTTGTGTTGTATTGTATCATTTGTATTATATTGAGTCAAGATTCCAGAATACTTTATTATCTCAAAACTAAAAACATTAGAAATGCTTTGATGAAAGAACTACAATAAATGGCAATAAATGTGTAAGAAAATACAATTGCAAAGATTCACTCATTAAAAGGTTGAAAGAAATGCATAGACTATAACGAAGCGACAACCAAAAATAAAGTAATGAAGGCAACTATAAAGTTAACAAATGCGAAAAGTCTTCAATTTAAAACAGTTGGAGAGGAGACAAAATTAAGACAATCCAACACACACACACACACACACACACACATACACACACACCTGGAAAAAAGTGGGTTCCAAGCAAATAAACCCATTTGTTACTACAAAAGACAAGGTCTGAAACCCATTTGTGCGTTTTTGTACGTACACACACACACACACACCTTACATAAACTAGCACACAAACAGGAAAAACATAACAAACTTCTATTCCTTCTGAGAGACACATATTAACGTTTATTTAATAGTAGGATGGATTTGGGGACAAAGCTAGATTTGTTTCGTACAGTGGAACACTTGGGTACACGGAAACGGCGTCCAGATGGGAGAACGTCATACTGTGTGGCCAGAAAGTGTGTGGTATCTCCCGCAATCCTCCTAGCCCTTTGCACAACACGACATTCATACAACTGATGCAGACTGCTGCTCGCCCACAACCTTTCTGCACACTTTCACCACTCTGTCAGAAACATTCTTGTTCTTCACACTCAAGACACCATATGAGGATATAAAACTAATGGTGAGAACAGATTCAATAAAAACACCTGTAAAAAGAGCAGAGGACGGGCTTGTTCACAATCAGAGATCGAAGTTGTTGGAGATAGTAAATTCGTGATCGACATTTGTTGTAAATGGACGCAATATTGGTATCAAAATTAAGTTTGTTGTCGATAACAGTCCGGAGATATTTGTTGTCCATAACAGTCCCAATATATTTGCACTGAATTGTATTGCATTTTATGGTAATCTGTGCTGTTTTGTGTTGTGTATTGCTTTAGATTGCATTGTATAGCATTTTATGGTATTGTGCTGTATTACATTTCACTGTATTGGATTGCATTGTACTGAATTATATTGCATTTTATGGTATTACATTTCACTGTATTGGGTTGCATTGTACTGAATTGTATAGCATTTTATGGTATTATGCTGTATTACATTTCACTGCATTGGGTTGCATTGTACTGAATTGTATTGCATTTTATTGTTTTATGGTAAATTTGACTGTATTGAGTTGCATTGTACTGAATTGTATTGCATTTTATGGTATTATGCTGTATTACCATTTATATCGTATTGTATTGTGTTGCGTTTCGTTGTGCTGTACTGCATTGCATCGTATAGTATCGTATTTATTGCACTGTATTTGTATTGTAATGTACTGTGCTGCACAGTATTGTATGGTATCGTATTTACTGCACTGTATTGTATTGTAATGTACTGTACTGCACAGTATTGTAATTTGTATAGTATCGTATTTATTGCACTGTATTTGTATTGGAATGTACTGTGCTGCACAGCATAGTATGGTATCGTATTTACTGCACTGTATTGTATTGTAATGTATTGTGCTGCACAGCATTGTATGGTATCGTATTTATTGCACTGTATTGTAATGTACTGTGCAGCACAGTATTGTAATTTGTATAGTATCGTATTTACTGCACTGTATTGTTTTGTAATGTACTGTGCTGCACAGCATAGTATGGTATCGTATTTACTGCACTGTATTTGTATTGTAATGTACTGTGCTGCACAGCATTGTATGGTATCGTATTTACTGCACTGTATTGTATTGTAATGTACTGTGCTGCACAGTATTGTAATTTGTATAGTATCGTATTTACTGCACTGTATTGTATTGTAATGTACTGTGCTGCACAGCATAGTATGGTATCGTATTTACTGCACTGTATTTGTATTGTAATGTACTGTGCTGCACAGCATTGTATGGTATCGTATTTACTGCACTGTATTGTATTGTAATGTACTGTGCTGCACAGTATTGTAATTTGTATAGTATCGTATTTACTGCACTGTATTGTATTGTAATGTACTGTGCTGCACAGTATTGTAATTTGTATAGTATCGTATTTATTGCACTGTATTGTATTGTAATGTACTGTGCTGCACAGTATTGTAATTTGTATAGTATCGTATTTACTGCACTGTATTGTATTGTAATGTATGTGCTGCACAGTATTGTAATTTGTATAGTATCGTATTTATTGCACTGTATTGTATTGTAATGTGCTGCACAGTATTGTAATTTGTATAGTATCGTATTTACTGCACTGTATTGTATTGTAATGTACTGTGCTGCACAGTATTGTAATTTGTATAGTATCGTATTTATTGCACTGTATTGTATTGTAATGTACTGTGCTGCACAGTATTGTAATTTGTATAGTATCGTATTTATTGCATTGTATTGTAATGTACTGTGCTGCACAGTATTGTAATTTGTATAGTATCGTATTTACTGCACTGTATTGTAATGTGCTGCACAGTATTGTAATTTGTATAGTATCGTATTTATTGCACTGTATTGTATTGTAATATACTGTGGTGCACAGTATTGTAATTTGTATAGTATCGTATTTATTGCACTGTATTGTATTGTAATGTACTGTGCTGCACAGTATTGTAATTTGTATAGTATCGTATTTATTGCACTGTATTGTATTGTAAAGTACTGTGCTGCACAGTATTGTAAATAGTATCGTATTTATTGCACTGTATTGTATTGTAATGTACTGTGCTGAACAGTATTGTAATTTGTATAGTATCGTATTTATTCCACTGTATTGTATTGTAATGTACTGTGCTGCACAGTATTGTAATTTGTATAGTATCATATTTATTGCATTGTATTGTATTCATGTATTGTACTGCACAGCATTGTATAGTATCGTATTTATTGCACTGTATTGTATTGTACTGTACTGCACAGCATTGTATGGTATCGTATTTATTGCACTGTATTGTATTGTAATGTATTGTGCTGCACAGTATTGTCATTTATTGTATTTTATGGTCTTATGCTAAGTTGTGTTGTATTGTTTCACGATATTGAATCGTTTCTATAGTATTACATTTAATAATATCGTCTTGTCTTGTGCTTACATTTCTTTCTGTTTTCACTGTATCAGATCAGATCGATCTTTTATTTGAAGTCTTTTTCATTGATAAAACGATATTAGACTTCCACAAACATATATCTGCATAAACATTCACACATATTAACATATTTATGTACTTAAACAAAAAATGTTTTTTTAGTCAGTAAATAAGATAAAGTAAGCTTTTTTTCAATAAGTGTACGATTATATATATAAAATATCTTTGATACTATCGGTTACATTTATGAAAACATTATTTGCTTTGCATAATGGTAATAATGTTGTACATTCAAATAATAAATGTTGTACAGACATTGTTCGATGGCATATACAATGAATATTATTTACGTATTTTATGCTACAGAAGACATCTGGGCATTTCCTATACCCAGCAAATCGCCACTAACGAAGGACGACAGACCATCACACAAGTCATTGGACAACATTGACATGCATGATGAATGACATGTTAATTGATCTTGATGAAAATAAAGTGTCCATCCTCACGCTCTTAGACTTGTCCGCTGCTTTCGACACCATAGATCATGAGATTCTTATCGCACGTTTGCAGTCATGCTTTGGTGTTGGAGGCACAGCTATACAGTGGTTGAGGTCTTACATTTCTGAAAGATTCCAATATGTTTCAGTGAATGGTCTACACTCAGAGTCTGTGTCTCTTGAATATGGTGTTCCACAAGGTTCTGTTTTGGGTCCCATCCTATTCACGTTGTACATAAAGCCACTGGCCGACCTCATTTCCCAGCACAATGTAAAGCAGCAGTCATTTGCAGATGACACTCAGTTGAAAGCCTCTGCAAAGCTGTGTGACCTGAGCATTGCAACTAAAAGCATTCAAAACTGTACTGCAGATGTTCGTGACTGGATGCTGGTCAACAAACTTCAACTTAATCAAGACAAAACAGAAATTCTTCTTGCATCAAAATATAATGCCAAAAAGTACCTCCCTACCGAAATGCAGATTGGGGAGAATACGATAGCATTATCAGAGTGTGTCAGGAACTTGGGGGTGTTGTTCGATTCTTCCTTGTCAATGAAAGAACAAGTTTCTAAAGTATGTCAACTAGCTAACTATGAGCTACGTAGAATTTCAGGCATCCGCAGGTATCTCACCACTGATGCAACTAAGACTCTTGTACTGTAGTCTCTTTCGTGCTCTCGCGATTGGACTATGGAAATAGTCTACTTGCGGGAGCCCCAAATTCCCTTACAAAGAAACTTCAAAAAGTTCAAAATTCAGCAGCACGCTTGATTTTAAGATCACAAAGACGCCAACATATTACCCCCCTTCTCAAAGAACTCCATTGGCTCAAAGTTTCTGCAAGGATACAATATAAGGTTGCATGCATGTGCTACAATGCACTATCCAACAACACCCCTCGGTATCTGTCAGACCTCCTCCATATCTACACACCTTCACGATCTCTCCGCTCTGGTAATGACACCATGAAACTAAAACCTCAAGCATTTACAAACAAATCATGTGGTGAGAGATCATTTTCTTTTCAAGGACCATTGATATGGAATAGCCTCCCAGCCGATGTACGCTATGCGACATCCTATAACTCTTTTAAGAAAAAGTTGAAGACATACCTTTTTACTGCCACATACAATTAATTTTTTTTATTTTTTTTTATTTTTATTTTTATTTTATTTTATTTATTTTTTTTTAATTTTATTTTATTTTTATTTATTTTTTTTAATTTACATATTGCTGCTTTTTGTGTGTGAGTCTGTGCGGTACACATGATGTGTGGGTGTATGTGTGCGCTTTGATCTCTGCGAGGGAAAGCGCCTTATAAATAAATAATAATAATAATAATAAACGGAAACTCCGATGGTATGACCACGTCACCAAAGTATCAGGCCTTGCAAAGACCATCCTGCAAAGCACGGTGCAAGGAGGCAGAAAAATAGGGAGACCGAAAAAGAAGTGGGAGGACAACATTGGAGAATGGACTGACTTGACACTGAGCGAAGCCAAAAGGGTTGCTGAGGACAGAGAAAGATGAAGTACGCTGGTTAAACGATCAACTGTGGTGCCGCAACGACTTTCGAGTTACGGGATAAGATATTAGAGGATATGATAGTGCTCCGTGAATGCAAACGCATTTTATATTATTTTTGCAATATTTCTACTACATGATAAGATGATATGTTTGTTTACAAATTTTTGACAATGCCTTTCTACTAATGAAAGAAACCCATGGCTAGATAATCTCATATTACAATTTGATATCGAATCTGTATTTTTAGCTCCAATTTTGGCAAGTTTGTCTGACTATTCATTCCGGTACAAACCAGCATGGGACGGAGCCCATCCAAAATCAAAATTTGTACCTCTGCTAATAATTTCATGTATTTTATGCTTAATTTCAAATATTAGATCTGGTCTAGTAGAATTTTCTCAGTTTTGAATTGATTGTAAAACTGATTTTGAATCTACGCAAATTAGCTATTAAAATATATCCAGAGATGTTTCAAGAATATATTGTAATGCCATTAAAATGGCATATCATTCACAAGAAAATATAGTAAATCTTTTTTCCAATATAGTACGACTTTTCTACTTTCAGAGCTGGTATAAATAAACCCTGCATCACTGTTAGATGATTCAAGAGATCCATCTGTAAATAGTTTTAGGTGATTTGGATAACATTGTTCTAAGTGTCCTTTCACTTCACTTACAAAAACATTTATGCTTTCTCCTTTAGTAATATTAGAATATTATATGTCAAAGTTAGCAGACCAATGTTCCCAATATGGTATTTGAGATATTAATAGCTGAATCGGAATATTTCACTCTATCGTTTTGTATTGCATGCCACTACACGGCGCTGTATTGCAATGAACTGCTTTCTTTGTTGCATTGTTTTGTATTGTAGAGTGCATATGGTAAGGTAAGCATTGTTAACGTTTTCCACCTTCAAATATATCATGTATTACAATGACACAAACTGGCTCTAGTTAATAGGCTGTTCTAGTGTCCTCACCCCAACCCATCTACCTACCCACCCCCACCCCCCCCCCCAAAAAAAACAAAAAAAAAACACCACACATTTCATTAACCCGTAATTATAAATCTAGCCGACAAGGACCCTTGACAGTAATGCCACCAGATTAACCCTTCCAAGGCCCGTCATAAAATAAGTCTGCAAATAACGTGAAGCAGCGATCTTATTTACGGCGTCTCTAGAGAGGATCAGACATTGAGAGGCCAACAAACGGATTACTATAGCCGAGTTTTAACATTTTTAAATTTTCTTTGATTTTGATGCTGCCGTTTCTCTTGTTGTTCTTCTTCTTGTTTTTCTTCATTGTCAACTTCTTCGTCTTAAGACAGGATCAGACAAAACGAGGTGCAAAACGGTTTAACAAAGTAGAGTTTTAACGAATTCAAATGTGTCGTCTACGTCTGTGGAGCTTCTATTTCCATCATTTTCATCCTTTTCTCTTGCTTTCACGTGTCCTTAAAGTTTTGTGGTGTTGTTGTTTTTTTTTTTCCAAGAAGCATACAACTTAAAGCATCAAGGTTCGACCATAATCTTGGCGCCTTCGGATTAGGCTTAGGAAGGTGCCAGTCTGGATAGAAATGCAGAGTTCTAAGGTGTTGCAACTTTAATTTTGCTTGTCCTCCTACACCCTCTCTCTTCCCTCCTTCCTCTCTCTCTCACTCTCCCCCTCCCTACCCAATCCCATCCCAAACCCAACTCCATAAATTCCATCTATAAAAAAAAGGTACCGGTAGTCCCATAGCCTGTGGCCGTAGGGGAGCGTGATGTTGGAGATCACACTTATCTTGGGCCAGCGTAATGAGGGTGATGCCCATCTCTCTCCCTCGCTGCTTTACCTTCCCCACCCTTAAGAGAGTAGGTACTCAGTCACAGTTGAGTCAACTGGGGGCGTTGTTATTTGTCGCTTCACGTTTTGCGGTCACCCATCCAAGTGCTAACCGCACTGGACGATGCTTTACTTGCGACACAGTAGCGAGTGCTCCAACCACTGCGCTATCCGACACCCCACATTCTATCTACACATCTATAAATATACACGTGCTCCCTGAATTAAATTCCGTTCAATATACTGGTCCTGGCTTTAATCTCTTTGGCCATATACATTATTACACGCCGCGTAACATCCCAGACCACGGCATCCACGGAAATTTAACGTATCGTTGCCAAAGAAACAGCAAACATCCCGAGGGGTCTTGCAACCCCCGACCCATCTTCAGCATCCTTCGTTTCACAAGATACAAGTCAGCCTAGCCTTCCTTCACAACAATATATTGCTCCGCCTGGAGGTATCTAGTATAGCAACAGGACGAGAACATTTTATTTACCGAAATGAGTGTCTGTTATGTTATAGTAACTTGTTGTTATTATTATTTTTTTTTTATAGAACTAGTGTTATGCAGATAAATATAAGATTTATACTGATCATTTTGTGTTTGGCATGGCCGGAAATAACTTGTTCCAATGTGAACTCTTGAGCGAATACATTTCTTATGTCTCGTGTCTTTTGGCTTATGTATTATGCCTCGAGCCTTATGTATTGTGCCTAATGCCTTGTGTTTTAGTAGTGTATGCTATTACTACTACTACTACCCACACACACTGATTTGGATGTTCTTTTCCTGTGCAACGAATATCGGTAACGACGGCCTGGAGCTATTGAAGGCATCAACAAGCCGTGCAACCGCCTCATTAAACATCTTGGAGCGTGTGACTGGTCCTTTACCTAAGTTAACGTATCTTCCCGTGAACCACACCTAAATGCTGTGACCTTAAAATGCTGAACTTCTTACGTTATTGCTGCTTCTGTTAACAAAACGCACACGCACACAAACACGCATCGTCCACACCAGTTAACATTAGGATTCGCTCTTCCTACACTCCACTGGCACACACCCATTACTTTCTTTCTTTCTTCTTTCCACCCTCCTCTCCCCCCTCTCTCTCACTCTCCCTCCCCAGTGACGATTTGGTTTGCTAGCTGTTTCATGTTTCTTCTTACGCATCTATGTATTTAAAACTCAATGGAATTGATTGATTGATTGATTGATTATTGCTTTAGGTCCAGCGGACTCCTCCGAGCCAAATCAGGACCAAACAACCCCCGATCCGCATAAAAGATCTGCCGAAACAACCCTAGTGGGAAAATTGAACGCCCTCCACCGGCCAGTCACTTTACAATAAAGACATCCCACGCAGGGGACGGCTGAGGCTTTACCCCAACTACTCGAACCCCCGGTTACAAAAACAAAATAGAATACAAACATCATTATAAATTATCAACAAAACATATACATATAAAATGCCTATATTGCTAAATAATAACATCAAAGGAGCCTTAGTGACCACCCGGCAGAAAGCGTCCAACACTCCCAAGCTGATCCAACAGACCTCATACACAAACAAGGAGTCTTGTCCAGGAAGAGTTTTCAAGAAAAAAGGTAGGTCATTGATCTAGCGAAGAAGAAGATAGTATAGCAGAGTGATAGGACAGAGCAGGAATGGGAAAGAGTAAATGAGGAAGACAGCGACAGTGGGAATTTAAAGCACTAAATTTCCAGAAAGTGGGGATACTATTTATACAGAAACCCCCCGGCACCCCAACGGGGGTACTGTTGCCGCAGTGAATTGGTCTTGCCTACAAAGGAAAGACAGGTTTTCAACTGGGGCTTTCACTTTTCCCTTTATAGGTTAGAACAATCTACAGTGGCAAGATTGCTCATGACCCCAAGGGGTCTCAATGGAATTACTGATGGTGTACATTTGGACTCTGGAGATTTCCCGGAATAAGAAAGAATGGAGGAATTAATGAAAAACACAATAAAAAGTATGCAAGAAACACAGGGGGGGGGGGGGGGGGAAACGTAAAAGAAAAAAAGAAAGAAAGAAAGAAAGAAAAATAGACAGAAAGTAAGAAAGAAAGAAAGAAAGAAAGAAGAAATTGAAAAAAGGAAAGGAATGTAACGAAGAAAACAAAAAAACAAACAAAAAAAGAAGAAGAGAGAAAGAACGAAAACAATAACAGTAAAGAAAAGAACAGCAAAGACAAGAATTCATAAGAAGACACCTCTTAAAGAACAAAAAGAGAAAATGAAGATTAGACAGACCTGATGCAGACTTACAAGAAAAAAAACAAAACATCCGGTCAACACCTGGGGTTTCCCCGGGCAGCGGAAACGTACCCGACTCGTGACATTTCCCATCCGGATCCCATACGGATTCAACGCGCGCTTCATTACAGCTGCCAAGTACATTTCACTACTCATTTTGTGCTACAAGACAACTTCAGTAAACTGCCCATTATTATCACAGCACTTGTATAAGTTTTCATCATCTCCATCTCCATCCCCCGACTAACCAACCCACCCACCCAAACCCTGCCCTCGTAACAAAACGTGCAATATAGTTACCACGGGGTGCTCGTATTCATGAAGCTGTCTACCCAGTGAGTAAATCCGCGAACCCGTAGTACCGTAAAGTTTGTTTTGTGCAATAGCATCTATCCTATCCTACCCCTTGACTTCTGTTGATGTCGTTGGGGCACCAGCGAAGATCTAACCACCATTTTCCTCCATCCGTCTCTGTCCTCCACCGCTCTCTGGCATTCTGCAACGCTCATGTCTGTCCACTCCTGGATGTTGTCCTCCCATATTTTACGCTGTCGTCCTCTCTCACGGTTTCACTGCGACTGTTCCTTGCAAGATTGTTTTTGCCAAGCTTGTGGAACAGGATACGTGACCATACCATTTAATCTTCCTATTCTTGACGACTGAGGAGATCGTCATGAGGTCCTATCGCCTGCTGGGTTCTCTGGTGGTAGCGCACCACCAGTTTAAAAAAAAACTTTCAAAAGTGCCGCGCTTTCTTACTAGTGCGCATTATGGTTTTAAAAAGATAATGTTTCAACTGTAAACTTATTTCACAGTTAGCAGTTCGACACAACAAAGATAAAGATTACAGTGTGTTACACTCGATGTTGTTTGTTATCAGTTCATTCAGCCTCGATGCTTGAAACCTGATAAGTGTAACTCAGATTCGTTTATCCACGCAGCCTGCTCACTCAGCAACAAGGCAGAAGTCGTCGTATGTAGTGTTCCAACTTTAGTCAGCGAACATCAACAACTGCATACAATCGCTTTTTCCACTCTCAACTTTTTACTCCTCTTCAACTCAAACAGTGCGGTATATATATATATATAGTCTCTCTATACTCGAGAGAACTTTCGAATGATCGAGCGCGACACAATTTTAACCAATCAGAACAAATTTCGTCATCACTGTCTCACGTCATACAACCCTATTTAGGATGGAAGCGTCTCTAGTTACCACTAGAATTATCCACACGCTTCGATTGATAGTAAACAACCAGCTCTAGAAAATTCTCAAATAACATCGACCAACTAAAATTACCAACTTTATACAAAGCTTCTTCTAACAACAATGCAAAATCAAATCAAAGGTAAATACACTCTATTATTGCATGCTTTGCAAAATAAAACGATCAGATCTATCGCGCGCGTCACAAACGTAACACAGTGCACAGGCAGGAGAAAACCACTATGTAGGTCGAACTGCTGTGTTCATTTTATAAGGTACAAAGCACAAAACCAACATAAGCCTAATACAAAAACTCTGTAAAGAAATTACATCAGTCAATAATGTATGTGAAGTTGCGCCTCATACAGCTTAGCTGAAACCAGACGTAACCTTCTCCCTAAGATTTGAGGGAGAGATAAGGCCTCATCTAATCTCAGCCACGCTGCGTGTAGGCGCTTAAAACTAAATAAACTTTTAACTACTGCTCTTTCTTGTCCAGATTTGACAGTTGATAGGAAGCGATTATTGCAAGTGCTACTAACGACATAAACATTTCTAATATATATTCTTATAGCAAATTACTGTACTGTACAGATAACAAAAGCGCAGTGCCCTATGAGAATTGTGTGTATTAATAATTTGTTAATATTAAGTTCCGGTAATGACACACACACACACACACACACACACACACCATGCTACTTTGATACAGAAAGACAGATAGATAAACAGACGCACAACCTCTGTCATATGGCAGAATGTGTCCGCTCAAGTCCGTACTAACAAACACACAAATATACACACACAAACACACAAAGAAACACACGCACGCACGCACGAACGCACGCACACACACACCGTTAGAACTTCATCAATAAAACACTAATATAAGCGTTCTGAGTTGCCATTACTCACGTGATCGCTGTCAAATGACCATTAAAGGTTTACATAATTAAAAAAAACAACATTACGCTTGGACTTTTGGACTTGTGTTCTCAATTTGGAATCACTCACCTGAAACAGACAAAAAGAAAGGAACAACATTAATTTCAAGATCAATAAATAACTACTGCAGGAAAAAACACTAGTAAATTTACTCAACTATAATACCAATTCATAAACACTAATAAATTTATTGAACTGTAATAGTAATTTATAAGCACTAATATATTTATGCCTAGAACTGTCAACATTAAGCGTATAATATATTATACATTTTTAAAGAAGAGGAATTTTCTCTCTCTCTCCCTCTCCCCTCCACCCCCCTCCTTGTGTGTCTGCTCGCCTGCTTCCCCCACCCCCTCCTTGTGTATCTGCTCGCCTGCCTGCATGCGTGCAAACACACAAACGAAGAACAAGATCGTGGCAATGTCAAAGACAAGATAGATCTCTCACAGAGTAAGCTGCGACAAGCCGAGTACCTCACACAAGACAATAGAGTAGAGGTGAACATAAGCCTCAAATAGTCTCAGTGTGTGTGCATAATCTATCACTTTAACACCCGTTTTCATTCAAAGGGTACGGACATCGCGTATGTCTGTCTGGTGCCTACATACCACATACAGGCCAACCCCTATTATACCTAAAACCTGACCACAAGCAGAAGTCACCCCCGATGAAAAACAGAAGGTCCTATCTAAACACTTCAGCCACACAGTACCTGCACGTCACACCTGTAGGGTATAACCTTTTTACTATGCCTTCTTGATATTCCACTACAGAAATGGGCCTATACAAATTAATGTTCAGCTCTTAAGTGCGGGTTGCCTACCGACCCCAACACCTAGCCATGCACTCAATACTTGATCAGACGCAGAAGTCATCCTTGATCAAAACCAGAGCTATCTATACAAGTCTAAACATTTCCACAAGGCACTCTCATTCAAAAGCAGAAGCATTGGCCGCATACAACGCTAGCTAGACACTTATCACTAAATAAAAGTCATCCTTATGAGTATGATAAATGAGGGTTGTTTTGGGCGCGCGATTCGAGCGAGGGGTTGAAGGAAATGGAGGGATGGAGAGGGAGAGAGGGAGGGAGGGAGAGAGAGAGAGAGAGAGTCAGTCAGTCAGTTTATATTCAAAACACAACATCCACACACTAAAACGAAAACGTAAACACAGAATACCGGCACAGCTCTCTTCTATCCACCACCTTCCGCTGCACTCCCAATCCCAACAATCGGATATTGTTGTAGCATATATTAGCAACGACATCATATAATATAATATATAATAACTACACAGGCATTTTATGTCAAAGCCTAACAATAATAACAAAGGCATACGGGTCTTCTCTTGGGGGGTACAATACCGGTACAGCCAACTTCTTCTCTTCTCCTAATGCTACCTCCCATCACCCACATCCATTCCCCACCCACCACCCACCCACAGTGCCGAGCCATCTTACGGTTTTGCTGGCCACGAGGCTTGTCTTTAAGAGTCTCAGCCACAGAACCAGGAATAGACCCGTTTGGGGGTGGCCTCGTGGCGCAGTGGATTAGTCACCGGTTTCCTTTGCCGAAGATCGCGGGTTCGCTTCCGCAAGGGGCGAACGTATGTTACTTAGATACGAGACCACTGAGGTCACCGAAGGTTTTCTCCAGGTACTCCGGTTCCCTCCCTTCAATAATGAAAGCACTCAATATTAAAAAAAATCAAAAATTAAAACTCAATTTCCTTTCCGTTTTCTAATAGCGATCTCTCTGCCTTTACATCATATGTTTGAGTGACATATGTGTGTTTGTTGTGTGTGTGAGAGTGGGTGATAGACGTGAGCGTTTATATTGGTATAGATCGCCGCGCTTTGAGTGTGATTGGTAATTTGGGAAAAAAAACGTCCATTATTATTATTATTATTATTATTATTATTATTATTATTATTATTATTATTAGGCGTTGGAATGCTAATAACTTAATATATAGTCAGCCCGAAAGCGACTCTGGCCCCAGTGTGAGCATCAGAGGCGGCCGAGGGTCTACGCATGCACACAGCCCTATGCTTGTGTGATCTCTGACATTCAGTTAGCGTCAACAATTGAATGTTTGGTGGAAAGCAGCCCATGTGAAGAACGGTGCGGTGTAGCTAGCAGAGCAAAGATGGTCTAAATGTAGGAAAACCCACGCATGACATGCTAGGCGGCACTCTAATATGCCTGGACATGCTCTCTTGGGAAATCGTGTTCAGTAGCTTTGCCATTCTTTGCTGACTCTGGCACAACACAATGCATGAAAGCGATGGTAGTATATCTATTCAAAATACATTTCTCACACCCTGTCAATTGTGTTTCGTCCTGCGCCTTTAGCCATCTACGATACGGTGAATGCACTATACAACCACACTTCCTCCCCACCACCCAAAAACAATTGAAACCAATTAATTAATTACAAAAATATGAGATTATGCTTTTGATATCCGATACATACTTAGTGCTTTTCACTCGTCTTCAATTTAACGTTTCTCTTTACTTTAAGATAAATGCCATCAAAAATAGTTTATACAAAATATACTTTCATTTTCAATGCTGCTGTAATAAAAATTACTTATAGTTAACTTTACTGTTGCAAAATCATGAATCAACCCCGTTCACTTATTTGCACTAGTCTCAACAATAACAAAAACTGTGCGCTCAAGAACAGCTGCTACGTCACTTTAAAACAGCCAATAACTGCTGTGGTAAATGAAACAGCCAATAGTTGCAAACTGAGAGACAGCCTCGAGTTACAGGATAGGATAGGATAGGATAGGATAGGATAGGATAGGATAGGATAGGATAGGATAGGATAGGATAGGATAGAAGTGACAGCAAACACTGCCAGCAGCCCAACAATTGCCCATTCAATAAGATCCGTTCTCCTTTCAGCAAGAGAAACTCTGGCATTATAGCGTTGCACCATCTCTCGTCGACCGTAAGCTCTCTGTTTACCTGCCTTTTTGGCAATCTCACCGCTGTTCCAAAATACCTTTTGGCATGCCAGCAATCTACCTGCGCCATCTCAACCCTGTTGCCTACGTAACGCACGGTTCCAGAACTGACAGGTGTACCAGATGCCGGATTTCTTTGCACCTGCAGAGACGTCACACCTGGTGGCAGTTAGTACAGGTATGCAGTACCGAACCCGTCTCACCTCCCGTGAACTTTACCTGCGAGAAGGGGTGGGTAGGATACAGATTACTCATTGAAGAAATAACTATTGATGCTTGCGCAAAGATAAAAGCGCTCATTCTATCAAGTTCCAAACAACTTTCAACTTTCAGCGCGCGCGCTCACACCCGCACACATACTCTCTCTCTCTCTCTCTCTCTCTCTCTCTCTCTCTCTCTCTCTCTCTCTCTCTCTCTCTCTCTCTCTCTCTCTCTCTCTCTCTCTCTCTCTCTCTCTCTCTCTCTCTCTCTCTCTCTCTCAGTCATTCATTCACTATGGCTAGATAGTGTTTAAGAAGCTACTGTTATTATTATCAACCTATAATTATGATTGTGTCATATACTAAATGAAATGGCTATTAAAAAAATAATAAGATTAAAAATTAAAAAAAACAAAACATTGTTTTGTTGACATGCACACACTTGTCACGTCGACATACAACTCTCGTTGACATAAACATACAAATGTAATACGTTCTTCGTACATCTTGTTTTAAACATGAATTTAACCCTTCGTGCACCAGTATCGATGACCTCAACAAGGAAGAATCGTGCGGGTAGCTAGATTTGGTGACATTACAGAGCTGATAATATGTCCTTCCGCTTGCACTTTGTCCTTATTTTCTTTCAAAAACCGCGCCAGCCAAAGAAAGTCAAAATGGCCGAAATTCTGTTAGAAAGTTACTAGATCCGTGTACAATTTCTCTACAAGAGCTTCCTTGTATGTTGTAGAACTACAGAGTAGTTGAAAAGTAACTCCCTACTGAAAGTAGCTTTGCAAGTAGCTGCTGTAATCAGTACTGCCTTTTAATCAAACATAAACGTATTGTGGGCCTTACAGTGGTGTAGAACGTCACTGCTGTCTCTGATTTATTTCTCAGTGACGAAAACAACCCATAAAAAGCCGGTCGAAAATATGGAGTTATTTTGCAACCACCCTGTGTGTTACTCTATCGCTCTCTCTCTTACATATGAATGTGTACAACAACGGCCCGCTATGGATGAACTAAACCAGGAAATTCAGCGAAAGCTTTTAGGCAAAGAGCTATGCCAGAGGGAGGGAGGGAGGGAGAGAGAGAGAGAGAGAGAGAGAGAGAGAGAGAGAGAGAGAGAGAGAGAGAGAGAGGATGGCTCCCCTCCCTTTCTCTTTGGGAGCGCGGTTTGTGGATAAATAAAAACCTCCTTAGTAACGGCTGGCAGCTCATTTATCACTCCATTGATTTCTGTTTACAAAGTTTTCCTCTCTACTCTCTTACTCGCCACCACCCCATCCTCCTCTCTTCCCCTTTGTTGCCCCCCCCCCTCCCCCTCTCTCAACACTAATCTGAGCTTCGTTTCGCTGTCTCTCTCTCTCTCTCCCTCTCCCTCCCTCTGGAATTTTGTTTCTCTTACCATCAGTTATGTTAACCTGCTTCTACGTAATGTCTCCGTCCTCGCCCTCTCTTAAATGTATTCATTCACTCACAAACGTAAAGACTGTATTCCTCAACTGCCTGCATCCGACACTCTCTTCTGCTTTTGTGTCGTCTTACTATGTTCCACTGCTGCGAAATCAGCCCCCGCGCATCCTACAATTCTGGTTTACTAATGAAGGTGTCATCAACTGCTGCAATCGTATACCTCTTTGCTCCCGTGACTCACTTCCCTGCTCAAATCTGTCATCCAAACCTCGCCTCCGACACAATCTGTTCTACCCCTGTGTCATCAACTCTCGGCATCCTATGGCTCTAGTTTTGTGTCACGAACTTCATCCATGTTTCATCCTCTTCTTCCTTGATGTCGTCCACTCTCTTCTTCCTTTACCTCTTTCTCTCTCCCTCCCTCTCTCTCTCTTTTTTTTTCTCTATCTCTCCCCCTCTCTCTTTCTCTCTATCCTACACCAGTGTCATCATCCATTGAAAGTTGAAAGGCGAGCATGACGAACGAGGAAAGAAAATGTTGCTGTCAGCTTAGTTTGGGGAGCCGCTGCACTCGGTGGGGGTGCGAGTGTTGTAAGAAAGATGCATCTCAACTCTCTGAGCTGCCAATTTTCACAACACAACAAACATTACTGCTTTACCATTGTCATCTTATTCTTCAGGATCGTCCATCGCGGTGATGACGACGACGACGACGATGATGATGATGATGATGATGATGATGATGATGATGATGATGATGATGATGATGATGATGATGATGATGATGGCATTCAGGGTCGTTCATCATCAAGAAGTCGTATACTAGTAGTGACAGTAACTTACAAACTCCAGTGGAACAGAGTAGGATGATGCGGCAGTTGACGACAGAGAAGCAGAAGAGAGTGTACAATGCAGGCTCGGTAGTTGACAAACGACTAGAAACAGAATAGGATGCAGGCCGTTGATGACAAAAGACTAGAAACAGAGTAGGATGCAGGCAGTTGATGACAAAAGACAAGAAACAGAATAGGACGCAGGCCGTTGAAGACAAAAGACTAGAAACAGAGTAAAATGCAGGCAGTTGATGACAAAATAGTAAATTAGCGCTGGATGCGGCCAGTTGATGACATATAAATTATATCTGACGAGTACTAAAATGTGTGAAGTTGATGCCACAGGCGGAGAAAGGAGTATGTGAGGGTTTGGGAAGAGAATGATGGTGGGGGTGTGTGTGGAAAAGGGGGTAGGGGAGATGGGGTAAGGGAGAGAGAAAACACATCTCGGTGACAAAATCGCGTGTGGGAATAATTTGTGATGGCTGGAGAGCAGTTTTGGGTTGTCTGTAAGTACAACACCACGTACCAAACGGGCAGTTCCGATGGCTTTTGTGAGGGATGGATTTCGATACTACGTCGATGTCTCGGCGGTTTGTTTGGGCTGGAGTTTCGGTAAAAAGCCGCTGGGAATGGGTCTGGGCGGGTTTGTTTGGACAGATTTGGGTCCTAAGCGAGTCTGGGGACCTAGGTTCTCCATTTGCCGCACTTGTCGTTGATCACCCCGTGTCTGCCAAAATTTGGGCTTTTAGACGTCAATAAGGGAGACTGAAAACAGAAAATGAAGACAACGAGCGAAGTAAAGGAAGGCCCGAGTTTGTCGAGATATAAAATTGTTTACAGTTTGCCATGATCGAGTACCGATACCGGTAGGGAAAAAAACAAAGAAAACAAATGCGGTCGTTGATGGCAGTACTACGGTCGCGGTCATAAAGTCACGGATGATGATGATGATGATGATGATGATGATGATGATGATGATGATGATGATGATGATGATGATGATGATGACGATGATGATGAACAACAACAACAAAAAACCACAACAACAACAACAACAAAAACACAACAATAACAACAAAAAAGACAGGGTAAGTAAAGAGAAAGAGCGAGAAAAAGTTAGAAATTAAAAAGAAGAGACGACTCAGAGAAAGTAAAAGCTATCAAGGTATCATCCTTACAAACCGGTTGGAAAACCTGCACCCGTCTTAACGGCAGACGGCTAGACGGCCAAATGAAGGGGGGGGGGGGGGTTGCTGCAGCAACCTCAACCCCATCACCAACCTGCCCTGCTCCATTTGGTAGACAGTAGAAGAAATCGCCTATTTAAATATTTTTCAAGTCTCCTTTAACATTCAAATTCCGCTTCAATTCAAACGTTTCCGCCTTCTATGGTCCCTCATTGTCCTTTTGGTTTCCAAAATCGGCTGTACTCAAAACGAACAAAACTAATAATAATAATAACAACAACAACAACAACAACAACAATACTAATAACAATAATAATAACACCAACACCAACATGATACCACGTGCTTTTTCTTTAAGCGAACTCAAAGCGCAGCGATCTTAAATTATTGCTATAACAGAAGGCGGAAGGAGGTAAATATTTTTTTTTTTTGAAATGCAGATAGACTGCATTCCAATAGCATTATTGAACGGAGGAAAGAAACCGAAGTCCCCGGAGGAAACCTTCGGTGTCCTGTAAAGTGTGGTACCTAAATCACGTAAGTTCGGCCCATGCCGGGTTCAAACCCGCGACCTTCGACCTAGGAAACTACCCTATCCACTGCACTGGGCTACCGGGTCCCCTTATTCGATTGCCATCGAGGTACCTATCCTATACACAATGACTAACTACAGGGTGGGCTTATATATGCTCGCTTGTTGCCTATCCTGTAAATCATTGTTTGTAATGATGTGCTGAATAAAACATGTGTTTAAACCAACTAACTAATAAACGAACTAACCATTGAGGTACCTACCCTATAAACAATGACTAACTAACTAACTAAGTAACTAACTAACTAACTAACCATCGAGGTATGGAATCCAGATCTCTTGCCAGTCAGGGGACAGATGTCTGAAAGGATACATAATAAGGAACGAATAGAAAAGATTCACATCTCCGTTATATACAGTTATACTGTACAGGTGTAAATCTCTTACTCGTTAATACATGCCTGTTCATACAACGGTCCCCAGGTGAGCATTCTATCTTTCTGTCTTATCCTCTCTCCAACCCCTAACCCCAACGGAACCATTCTCAACCTCCATCTCACCCATCGCCATGTCCATCAACAACCGCCCTAGCTCACAGAACTTGGGGGTGTCTGCAGCAGCAAATCTAGTCCCTCCAACAAGAACTACAAGACCTCTTGTGTGGAGACACCTAAAACGCTGTCGAGTGCGAGTGTGCTTTCACGGAGCCTTACCAAAGAGCCTATTATAGTATAACCTCTTTGGCCTTACATCGAAAACCGCTCGCTTCCAGGGATTTTGTTTTTAACAAGCCACCAGCACAAAACAAACTGCTATTTTTTTTTAAAATAATCATAGAAGTCTTCTTGTAAAGTTTTCATTCCTTAGCTAGAGAGCAGCCACAAATGCCACAATTGGGAGGCACGGTGGCCTAATGGTAGAGCTTTGGCTTGCGGATCTGAAAGTCCCGGGTTCGAGCCCAGGTCGGGGCATTGTCTTGTGTCCTTGAGAAAGACACTTTACTCCCGTTTCCTACTCCTTCGGATGAGAGTATACACCGAGGTCTAGCCTGTATCGCATACATTCCATCATAACGGACTTTAAAGATCCCGACGCTCATGTCCTAGACGGGTGAGTGCCGGTGACAAGAACACACCCAGCATGCACCTAGGTCCTTCTCCCCCATCCCTGGCTGCCCAGGATTGTGCTCAGTTGTCTGGAGCGTTATTACGATGCGCCCTATTGCTGCAAGTTGGCGCCTCGGGCGGCTTGAGTTAGATCCTGTATCGGCCAGCGCCTTGAGCAGCTCTTGAGCTGAAAAGCGCTATATAAGAACGATTAAATAAATAAATAAATGCTAAGAGTGCGAGTGCTTCCATGGAAATTTTAATTTAAAGTGCTTGTGCGATGGGTTTGTAAAACAACACGCCGCCAGGATATTTTTTGTTTTAAAATGAATGGCATCTTTATAACGGTATCTGTCTTCTTTTATTAAAGTTTCCTTTCCAGAGAACAGTCAAAACACATAGGAGATCCGAGTGCTGTCATGAAAGCTTTAAATTTAAAGTGTTTCTGCGAGGGATGTGTAATTATATATTAAAACATAGAGGCATAAAAATAAACGCGAGTGCTTCCATGAAACCTTAAATGTAAAGTGATGTAATCCGACACCAGAATAAAACAACGCTTTGCATTTTTATAAAGGTACAGAGGCACCCAAAAATAGTGCGAATGCTTGCACAAATAATTAAATTTAAAGTGTCTCCGCGTAGGATTTTGTACCAGGCTAACAGTTTAATTTATTTTGTTTTTTTGTTTTTTCTATAAATTATACATTTTGATATTTTTTTCTGTCTAACTTGTTTTTAAGCTGCCTTTTTTTTTCCAGACATCCACCTAAAATGCTTAGATCGACAGCCCAAGTGTTAGGAACCGTACATGTAAAGTGCTTCTATGAGGTATAATTTGTAACAGACTACCAGAAGAAGACGAAGTTCTTTTTTTTAAAATGTTATCTTGTTTTACAGAGATCTCGACAGCAACTGAAAAAATCCGTAGAGTGCGTGTGCTTTCGAGTACCCTTAAATTTAAAATGGTTCTTCGAGGGATAATTTGCAACAGGCTATCAACAACTAACAAATACAAAAATAAATAAATCCATTTTACCATGGCATACAGGACCCGAACACCGTTTTATAATCATATACTTTTACATTACGCTCTCGCTCTACTACAATGTTTACACACAATTTGCTGTCCGTATTTTTTTTCTTTTGCCGCGACGCTGTTTGGTGTGCAAAAGTTAGTTCCGAGTTAAAATATGATGTACATCTCCATCCCCTAGTTCAATATCTTGTATAAAGTTGCCATTTATTTGGTTTTGCTTAAAACTGTCTTGTATACACACACATATATATACATACACACACATGCTCTCCTTTATGAACACAATTTCCTCCTGAGTAGACTTCTAGCTTTGTTTATGGCGAATCCTGTTGAGTTCACGTCCATAAATTAAGTAGTCTATGATTTTAATTGTGAATGGATACTTGCAAAAGACTTCCTCTCTGCTCTTTTTTGCGTTATAATCTATTGCAGTGGAAACACAATCTGCGCCATGGAAACGAGGAAGAAATTTGATCATGACGATTGCGACGACGAATACTTTGATGATGACGATGATGCAGACTCACGACGACGACGACGACGACGATGATGATTACTTCGACGACGATGATGATGAATATTCTTGACGACGACGGTGATGATGATGATGATGATGATGATGATGATGACATTAATGGCGATGAGGATGATGACGACGATGACGACCACGACTACAACAACAACGAGGACGACGACGATCGACATTTTGTGTGAAACACCACATTACCTTATTCACTCTCAATCAATACAGGAAAATCCTTGAAGCACAATCAACGCAGGAGAGCATAAATGAATCCCACCCCCACCCCTTTCCCAAAATGGTTCGAGGTGGAATAATACAAAGCTATATCGGTGATAATATTATAATCCAATATTCCTTATTAGTGCAAAGTGGGGGGAGCAGCAGGCCCGCTGACATCCCGAGAACCCTCGTGCAACCCTCCACACCTCCCGAGCCAATTTCCCTTTCGCCAAAAAGAGCTTCCAGTCCGCGCTTTGGGATGATCTCCATAATATTCATAATTATTCAGAACATCCACCCCCCCCCCATACCCTCCCTTTCCTCTACATCCCCTTCCAATCCCCAACCCCCTTCACCCCTCATCCGCATCCTCTTCGTCGTTCCGTCAGCCTTAGAATCTGTCTGAGACGTTTATCACACTACTAATAATACTTGGCCTTATGGCTTACGTCTGACGTAGCTTTACTCGCTCACGCAGTACCAGCCGACGGGCTAATTATATAGGCTACTCTCATCACCGTGAGAGGAACGAAAATCACAAGTCTCTCCACCAGCAACTACATTCTATCGCTGTAAGGGACACGTTTTAGTTCCAAGCAAAGGAAGTAATATTAACAAAGGTTATTAACCATAGCCATTTTCAATGGGGAGTTATTTTACAACCACCAGGTATTACAACAACCAATGAATCACTGGGTACAGACAAGGAAAGACGTTACAAAATAGCAAAACTAGTTGTAAGAAACAAAAAAAAACGCTCTAAGTCTATTATTGCAATTTCTAAATGTCGGTGCACACCGTCTCTAATCCACAACATAATTATAATCCTTTCGAAAGCGAACAACATAGGTTTCGACAACTTAAGACAAGGCACGAAAAATATTTTAAAATAATAATAATTATTATTATTATTATTTACTTTAGTTTTAAATTGAAACAAATTACGTCTAGTTCTGATACAATTTCTTTTAGGTAATAATAATAATTCTTAGTTTATTTCAAACTCTAAATAAATCTATATCTTGTTCTAAAACAGTTTCCTTTCCTCCGTGTAGAATTTTTTGATGTCCTTTGGGTTCGGGTACTAATTAGAATAGACCCAACGTTTTCTGGTGTGTCGTAAGAGGCGACTAACAGGGGTGATGTCAGCACGGCATCACTGGGTAAAAGTCTACCATGCAGAAATCACCGGGCAGGACGGAGGAACCTCACGTTACTATAGGTTGAACGACCACGTGCTCGGGGTCAAGGCGTGCCACACTGTACTCGTGGATTTCGGCTGTGACAACAGCTTGGAGAGGATTGGGCTCTGCCAGGTCTTTCTTGCCGTATGATGAACAACACCACTCACTCCATACCGGATCGGTCGTCCCCGTCCACCAAGGACCGCGCCTTCCGTTGGCCACCAGGACGGAGGTGATAAGTGTTCTACTGAAGGGCAACTTACCAGGATCCGCACGAAAGACAACATTTGTCATAGGAACCTGGAATGTCAGGTCCACAAAGACATTCTAACCACAGTCATGGGTTGCCGCCCAGTCTCCAGTAGACTCATTACTATCCGTCTGAGAGCGCATAATGTCGGATGCCCTTGAAGATCACGAAGGCACAATCAGCATGGGGGTAAATAACAATCTCAAACCTCCGTTTTGCGGATCACATTGATGGACTGGCTGGAGGGGAACAAGAACTTGAACAGCAGATGTAGAGGCTTGACACCACCTCCATAGCCTTTAGAATAGAAATAAGTGCAGAGAATAAAAACTGATGACCAACAACACCAATGGCATCAATATGAGCATCAAAGTCCAAGGCCAATCTCTCAATACAGCGCACAGCTTCAAATATTTAGGAGCCATTGTAGTAGACAATGAGTGCCGACAGGAAGTCCTCTCCAAGATCGCACATACAACTGCGGCACTGACAAGCTGAAGCCCATTTAAAAAGACAGGATCATCAGTCTACATTCCAAGGTAAGGTTGCTGCGCTCCCTTGTCATCTCCGTTTTTTTATACGCTTGCGAAACCTGGGCACTCATAGCAGACCTACAACGAAGAATACAAAGCATGGAAATGAGGTGTTACAGAAGACGTCTGGGAATTTCCTGTACCCAGCACATCACCAACGACGAAGTCCGACAAATCATCACACAAGTCATTGGACAACACGATGACGTGCTCACAGTGGTGAAGAAACGGAAACTCCGATGGCAAGGCCACGTCATCAGAGTATCACATGACGGTCTTGCAAAAACCATCCTGCAAGGCACGGTGCAAGGAGGCAGAAGAAGATGGAGAAAGAAAAAGAGGTGGGAGGAAAACATTTGAGAATGGACTGATTTGACACTGAGCGAAGCCATGAGGGTTGCTGAGGACAGAGAAAAATGGAGTACGCTGCGTAAACGATCATTTGTGGGACCCCAACGACCTTCGAGTTACGGGATTGGACAGGAAAGGATAGGATAGAATTTCTTAAATCCACAGAGAAGCGCTAGGAACAGACCAGAAGACGTTACGAAAGCCACAACCGAGGCACGAAAAATCAATGGCAATAATAGTCTACAGTCAAAAGCCAGACGATCCTAGTATTTCAGGAACCAAGTTCAAGATCAGTAATAACCCAAAGAACCAAAAGTACTAAGTCTAATCGACAGAAGAAGAAGAAGAAGAAGAAGAAGAAGAAGAAGAAGAAGAAGAAGAAGAGGAGGAGGAGGAGGAGGATAACCTCAACAAATAATAAAATTATTAAGAAGATAAACTCAATAAATAATAAAATGATCAGGAATATAATATATCTACAATTATTTTCCCACAGCAGTTAGGGTCCTGACATTTCAGGTTCCAATGACAAATGTTGTCTCTCGTGCGGATCTTGCTAAGTTGTCCATCAGTAGCACACTTGTCACCTCTGTCCTGTGGCCAACGGAAGTCGCGGTCTTTGGCGACCAGGGGACGACCGATCCGGAATGGAGTGAGTGGTTCTTTTCATCATGCAGTGTGTCTTGGGCAAGAAAGACCTGGCGGGGCCCAGTCCTCTCCAGGCTGTTGGCCACAGCCGAAATTTACGAGTATAATGTGGCTCGCCTTGACCCCGAGCACGTGGTCTTTGAACCTGTAGTAACATGAGGTTCCTCCGTCCTGGCCGGTGACTTCTACGTAGAAGACTTTCGCCCAGTGATGCCGTGCTGATATCACCCCCTGTTAGTCGCCTCTTACGACACGCCGGGAAATGTTGGGTCTATTCTAATTAGTGGCCGATTCCACAGGGCACTCCTAGTCTTGTTCCTTGCACGAAGAGAAAGAAGAGTGAGTGGCAAATGAATGGAATGTTGAATTCACTTTTGGACACTGAAGAAGACGGGTAAAGATGACGTTGGAATACATGTACGTGGTACACGGCGACAGTTTCAACACTGTTAAAAGCACATGAAGCAGCCCGAAGTGTTCATTGTACGAGCTGGGATGTGCATATATTTACTAAAGCTGTCAATTATGTACTGTATTGTGTTGGGTCAGAGGGTCGTGAAAAAATTATGAAGGTTATGTTGTAAGTTTACAAATAGTTACTAAGTGACCACAACGAGGATCCGATAGCGACTGCCCATCTATCAAACGCAGTAATGTTACTATTAATATACCTCTTAGAAATTAAAAAGGCTACAACCGCCTTGCAATAACAGCAGTGACTGCTTCGTCTGCCTTTCACGCCATTGTTAAGTGGCGACTAACGGCGACAAGCAATGGTGACTGTCAGTCCGGGTCTTTGCGAGTGTGTGTCGAAATTCACGCCGAAGACGATACCAAATAAAGACATTCTCTTGGCCTAACTCGCACATGTACTGTTGGGAAGTAGTTAGTGGCTACATCGGCCACTTCCAAGCACTGACAGAGGGGATGTAATGGTAGACATTTCTGATTCTCCAGAGGGCAGTGTTATCAGAATCTTTACTGTCCCAACAAACAGCAAGCAAAATCATTTCGCAATGTACAACGATCATTGACAGTCACAATCACACAACACATTCAGTCAGTATAGAATAACACATCAATTGATGAAAGCAAGTAACATCAAACTTCCTCATGGCCATTCAACCATTCATCTTAGCTCCCAGCGGAACTAAAAACAACCCCGAACATTCAGCCTCTCTCCTTCCTTCCCCGCATGCTCCCCAACCCCTACTGCCGTAGCTCAAGTGGTAGAGCGATCGCCTGGCACACAGATGACACAGGTTCGAATCCCGTGGTGGGCGATATAAAAAGTGGCCATTTTTCACTGTCCATTGTAGCAGTATAATTGCTCTGGTGGTTCAGTGTTGATTCAGGTCTCTACCCCTCTTTCCCTGGGATGGTTATCCCCGTCTGCCATATCGTCAATGGTGGGTGTAGACGTTACACCTCAATGTTCTCTTCTCCCCCACACATCCCAAAGCGTTGTCAAGCCACGGCACCTACAACCACTGGGCAAAGTTCAGAGGCCCAACTCCGTTTTTATTGGTCATTCGCGTACTTGCTTCTATCCACGACAACGGATTTAATCAACGAATAGTAAACTTCAACCTCTCTAATACCTATACGTAGAGACACGTGTAAGACTCCTATCCTGTTCATAAAACTGACCCCAGGTTAACTGCTGTTGCTCCTCTTCCTCCGACGCTTCCTTCAAAGTTTTAAACAAATTCTTAAGGGTTGTTGATGCAGGATCGTACAGACTGTTCTCCTTAAAATTCGAAGACTTTTCAAAGACTTTTCCGAAGACCTTCTAACAGAAATCAAGAGCAAAAATACAAAACAACAAATGTCGAGTAACAGCATGGACATGTCAAAAATTTTTCTGGAGTTAGTCAATTTAATTTAATTCAAAACAGTACCTGCACGACTGCCTGGTGGTGAGCACGTTTTAGACTTGTAATACAATATCATATAATATGTCAATAAACAAAAAGTCAGTAGCAAACACTATTGGTTGAACAATGTGGTTTTTCCCCTTCTTTTTGTGTTGTTGTGCCCTTTGTGTTCAACCCTTTGGATAGCATTCATGTTGATCTGGAGAATGGGTTAGAAACAGAAAGTAAGGCAACATGATGATTTTTAGGTTCCGCTGGCACTTTTTAAACTTCTACTAATCCAAATATGAGAAACCTTTTTTTCAAGCTTTGATGGGTTGAACTTTCTTTGATGTCAGAATGAAGTCTGTGTTGTTTGGCCTTCAGAAATTTTAATTATAATTGACTCTAGTGGTATGCCCAATTAATATTATATTAAGATAAGTAAGAATTGCCTACCTTTGTTATTATTTTTCTTCAATTAATAAATCTTTAATATTCTTAAAACTTTTTTTCCGGCTCTAACGATTGGATTGAACACAAATACGGAATTGTTGCAAAAAATACTTTACTTTGCTTTGACAGTTTTCCCAAACTTTCAAAGACCCAAGTCAGTTTTTGAAGACTTATAAAGACAATGCAATTTTTCCCAACTGTTCAAAGACCTTTAAAGACAGTGCGAACCCTGTGATATGTTTCAAGTGGAAAATCCTGTTACTTTCTTTTAGGTAATGGAATGGCCATTTCATTCAATTTCAATGGATTCTTACCCCCAAGGCTCTATTAATTCTGCCTAATCGCGATTTTTGTTTAAATGTAATTCAGTCTTTAAAGGCCATCTTTTAAGAGCTTTCCATCAGACGTAATGGCGCTTTCCAGCTGCGTTTTTGACATCATGGTATTTTTTTATAGCTCATTTAAAATTGAAACGATCCTCCTTTGCAACTGAATTACGATCTCTTTGATGATTTTTAGGTCCCGCTGGCACTTTTTACACTTCTAGTTCTACTAATACAAATATCAGAAACCTTTTTTTCAAGCTTTGATGGGTTGAACTTTCTTGCATTCAAATTTAGTCTGGTTCTTCATTTGAAGTGAGTACGGCTTTTGGAGGTGAGAGCTCTAATGCGTTATATAAATTTACATTCCTTCATATGATTATGATCGTTGTTGTCAAGATGGCGGTGTGGTGATTTGTCCTTAACGCTTACGCAATGGGACGGTAAACGTTAAGCTTCGTTTTGCTTACATTCATTCATCCATTCAGTTAAAATGTGTAACATAACACCCACCCAACCTCCTCATTTAATTATCAAAATTGTCTTTTTTCATCAGTAGTTTCAGGAACGGAGTAAAGGGACTCATTGTGACTACGCCCCCTCCACAGACCCGTTTAAGAGTCACAATAAGTTCCGTAGTATCACTCCCTGTCAGAACACAAATGAAAACTTCAACCTTTAGCTGTTGGTTTGAGCAACGAAAAGCCCAATTTATCATTGTTTTAGGCAATAACAATGCGGATTTTAGGGTAAACTCATGTTCGCGAAAAGTAAACAAAGTCTTCAAAGCCTTCCAATTGGTTCCTTTTTATGCAACTTCATTTCCCCTTCCCATCCGTTGAAGCGCTCCAACATTTGCAAATCGAGGATCGTTCCACATTCTAACCCAGCTTTTCAACAACGTTGAGAAAGACTGCTCCTTTTTTTAAAGGATCACCTTCCCACCTACTCACTCCTTTTCCCCTGCGTGCGGAAAGAGCATGGATGATTGAGCTATACAAAACATTATCATCGTCATCACCACCACCAAAACAACAGCAACCACAAAAAAAAGAAGAACAACAATAACAACAACAAATACTACAACAACAACAAAAAAAAACAACAACAACTGCTGACAAATATTGTATCCATTCCGTTCATTTCTACGAAGTTGTAAAATTTTATAATTCAACGCCCGTTCTTTGGCGAGTTTGCAGTCAGCCTTAAGAAGATGCTACATAAAAAAAAAAACATTAAAAAAAAGGTTTAAACTTATCAACTCAAAAACAGGTTGGAAAGAAACGGTGCTTAATGAGGATCAGCCTTTGATGTCACAGGTTTGATGTGAAGGCCGGAATGACGTCAGCCTGGACAAGCGTAACCAGTGGCCGTACTCTCTAATCTTTTGACATTTTTGCTCAACTCAAACCAATTCAACTCAAACCAATTCAAATAAACTCAAACCAATTCAATTTAACTAAAATCTTTATTAGTTTTACAAAGAATTATGTATGACAGGCTATTAAACTTTGCTTGAATTAATGAAAGGCTGCCAAGTACTGCAAAAATGTCAGCAGTACGGTGAGCTTCGAAGAAAAAGACACTTGTTTTTAACTTTCGCACGGCTATTGTATTACAATTCTGAAGACATGAAGACAACATGCCAACACATGAGTTAAGAGGACCTTACTCCAACTGCAGTCCCTTATTTAATATAAATAAATTTTAAACATAATGAAATAAATACTACTGCTGCTGCTGCTGCTACTACTACTACACTACTACTACTACTACTACTAATAATAATAACAATAATTGAAAAATTAATAATAATAATAATAATTATTATTATTATCATTAATAATAATAATAATAATAATAATAATAATAATAATTATTATTATTATTATTATTATTATTATTATTATTATTATTATTATTATTATTATTTATTTTAAATAAAATAAAACATAAAGAAATAAAATAAAATAATAAATAGCCGAAATAAAATACTACAATAGGCCATAGGGTGTGTCCTGCATCTCAATTGATAGTGAGCAGGTTCCTATGCCGAAGGCTGCAGGTTCGAACACCGCGTGAGTCGAACTTACGTGACTGAGATACAAGACTTTTTCAGGACGAGGGTTTCCTCAGGGTACTCCGGTTTCCTCCCTCCCTTCAATAATAGTATTGGATGCAGTCAATCTAAAATTTCAAAACATGTTAAAAAACAAACAGTAGAAAGGTTACAAATATCATCTCCATCGACGCCGTCGTTAGCCCTTACTTAGTGGAGAGGTTTTGCTAACAATGTGACGGGCGTGAGGGCGAAATATTCATCGGGAATCTTAGCAGTATGGATTCATATACATGTGTGAGTTTACTGGGGTTATTTCGGTGTTTCGTTCGTTCGTTCGTAAAGGCTACCTTCAATAATGGATTTTTTTCCCACGGTCACTCCAAATGAAATTTAGCATTGTAAATATAACAACATTGCAGCTATCATCTAGTTATGTAAAGAATACGGCAAATAATAGTGGTCGAAACAGGATCCAGGAATACCAGGTTTCGGATGATTTTAGCGACGGTAATTTTCCCAGAAATGCCAAAGACGACTGTTTCAGAATCAATATTATCAAGAATAGACGTCTCGGCAGGTAACCAGTAGATTTGAAGTTCTTGAAAGCAATAAAGAAGGGGAAAATAGAACGAAAGAAAGAAAGACAGACAGACAGGCAGAAAATAAAGACAGAAAGAAATAAAAGAAAGAACGAACAGAAATAATAGAGCAGAACAAAAAAGGAAAGAATTAAAAAAAAAAAGAACGAACAAAAGAAACAAAGAAAAGAAAAAAGAGAGAAACAAAGAAAAGAATGAGAATGAAATAACCACACAGAACAAAGAAAAAGAAAGAAAGATTTATATAAAAAAAAAGGACAGAACAAAAGCCCAAGAAAAGGAAAGAACATAACGAAGAAAAGACAAGGGAAAGAAAGACAAATAAGAAAAAAGAACCGAACAGAACGAGAAAAAAAAGAATACCAAAGAAAGAATTGAAATTAAAGAAAGAAAGAAAAATGACAGACCCGCATAGTTTCAACGTCCAAGATATGATTCTTTGCACGCTAGTAACAAGGAATGGAAGCCGGACAATCATTACAACAATAGCTTCGATTTAAGCATTGGGACATTCACAGCTGATTATTCTGAATTCTTCGAAGTGTTACAGTCGCGGTGCTGGTCTGTCGGCAATGGAAAACCTATATATTACATATCGGTCAAATGCATCAGAGCGGTCGTAGCCAAATGTGGCCTAGTCCAAAAAACGCGTTGTTGCGCAAGGGATGGTATTGCTTCAGCCTTTATTCTCAGACTTATCATCTGTCTCGTTTCATTCCAGTACAGTTTAACACCGCCCCATGCAACACCACCACTCTGGTCTCCCTCACCCTAAGCGACCAGACTACACCTGATGCTAGATAGCAAGGTGGGAGGAGCGGAAGATGCTTAAAGGCCTGCCTGTTGTGAATCGATACAGCTGCAGCCGAGAATTAATTATTCATTGTGCTGCCTCTCGCTCCCGTCACACACTTCAAAACGGTCTCCATCTACCCATAGGCCTACTACCAGCCTAGCAAACACTGGGTCCTTTCTCTTTCGCCACCCCTCATCACCACGACTGTGGTCAGTGGGTTGGGGCGTCAGAGCCTAAGTGGGCGCTTCGGGCGGCTTGAGCTAGATCCTGTATTGACCAGCGCCTTGAGCAGCTATTGATGTGGTAAACGCGCTATATAAGAACCAAACAATAAATAACTAAGCATACGTCATATTTTGATCTTCGGTGAAGTCCCCTGACAAACCAAACTGCACATCAAATAATATATCAATTTCTCCTGCCTATCCTCAATGTCGCTGACAACCTCGGATTATGCTGGTTATGTTAAAGTGGTTATATAATTGACAACCCATGCATAGTTCAGTAAACGAAGTTCTATTTTCGTTATCTTCTGCCAATCACAATGATAAATGCGTCAATTTGCGTGTAAAGATCCACCCAATAATCTTTATCATTGTCGTAGACGTAGTCATCATCATCATCATCATCATCATCATCATCATCATCATCATCATCATCATCATCATCATCATCATTACCATCATCATCGTTGTCGTCGTAATCATCCTCATCCTTTTCATCATCATATTCATTAAAAGATGCCTTAACAATTGAAACTTTTTGTTCAAACTTAAATTAACCACCTCACAGATCTAAGAGAAATGTTACCGAACTATCCAATTCGTAATAACACGCACTCCGCTATCCCTTTAGTCAGTATCACCTGTACTTATTGAGCGTCTTATATACCTGTCTTGTACAGCGCTTCTCCCACTCAAGACTTGCTCAAGGCGCTGACCGATAAAAGGGTCTTACACAAACCGCCAGAAGCATCCACTCGCTGCCTTAAAACGCATGGTGTGATTTCCCAGACGACGTCTACGTAACATAAAATCGTCTCTTGCCAAAGTTCTAATTTTCTCTCCTACCAGTTTCAGCCTTCGAAATGTTATTTCTGCATACAAGATTGCATCCTGTAGACCGTCTTCCTTCGCTGAATGTCTCTCCAGTCTATTATGTTTCTCTGATAAAGTACTAAGTTTTATCCTTATTATCTCGCTGTCCCACACAATAGTCGTTTGCATAGGCAGGCAATGGCGTGCCTACTTCCAATTATCCACGTATCCTCCCCGTATGTATGAGCCACCTCAGCAAAATCATCGTCATCCGCCCCGACCTCTAGATCAAAAGACAGAAAATGGCCGTCTCGTCGGTCCAGCCTTTGACAGCAGAAGACAAACTATATACATTACTACCTACACACACAAACTGACAAAAACATCAAAAATTACAGTCCACAAAACAAAACACACACACCAGGAAATATAAATGTTCACACAAAAACCATCTTATAAACAAACCATTGTCAACAAAAACTGCAAACCTCACCAATACTACCGCTCCGCACCCGTTCCCACCACTCAACCACCACCACCACTCAACCACCACCACTCAACCACCACCAAAAAAGCTTTAATTGTTACTCTCCAGTCCTTGGGTCTTGCTGATGAAGGTTTTAGTCTAATAAACCGAAAACATTTAACGCCTATTACCAAAGTGTTGTTGTTGATTTGATTATCATATCTCCACAAAATATTCTCATTAATAATTGTCCATTACAGTCTGAGGAGGGAGGGAGGGTGGAGAAAACGCTTCCAGAAATCATCATCACTATCCACCCCCTCCCACTCCCCCCAAAAAAAACAATCTCAGAAATTATCATTATCCAAACAAATATCTAAAAAAATAATCGTCCACAAGACCAATGCAAAAAAATCTAACGTATTGAACCGATCATAAATCAGTTTTTAAAAAAAAACATCACAGAAATTAACATTTTATTGTATACGGACTGTGATGTGTGAATTTTATTGGTTTAGTATAATAATTCTACGCCGTGCAAAAACAAACCAAAAAATTCCTGGCTCTTTTCAGTGTTTGCTGGGACAAACAAATAAAGATTCTGATTCTGGTTCTGAAATTAAGCCTCGTCTACAAAACCCTCTCAAAAATCATTAAACACACAAACATCTCAGAAACCATCGTCTTAAAAAAATAAACCTCTCAGAAATCATTAAACACAAAAACTTCTCAGAAACCATCGTCTAAAAAAATTAACTTCTCAGACATCATCGTCTAAAAAAATAACCTATCAGAAATCATCGTCTAAAAAATTAACCTATCAGAATTCATAGTCTAAAAAATAAACCTCTCAGAAATCATCGTCTAAAAAAAATAAACCCCTCAGAAATCATCGTCTAAAAAATAAACCTCTCAGAAATCTTCGTCTAAAAAAATAAACCTCTCAGAAATCATCGTCTAAAAAAAAAAACTATCAGAAATCAATGTCCGCAACCACCAAACAACAAAACAAAACAAAAAAAGGCTATCAGAAATCACTATCTTTTTTTTTCTTCTCCGAAATCAATGTCAACCAAAACACATTTTAAGAAAAAGCGCTCTCATACACCATTATCCACAAAAACTTCTAAAATCACTGTACTCAAAAACCTCTCAAAAATCCCCTTCCACAAAATCCTCCAAAAATCTCTAAGAAAGCACTATCCACAAATACAAAAACCATCTAAAAAGTCACTTTCCACAAAACAAAACAAAACAAAATTCTCAAAAATCACCGTCCACAACTGGAAAAAATGTCAACCTTCTTTGAAGGGACAAAAGAGGGGAACCGGAAAATCATCGTCTGGTGTGTCAACCAAAATAAAGCCACCGGAAGTTGGCGTCAAAAAGCAAGGAGGCAGAAAATTGTCGTCTACCTTGTCAACTCGAGCAACGACCGAGTAAAAAGGGATGAAAAACTCTTCAAAGGGAGGCGACTGTCGAATCTTCTTTGGAGTCGGCAGCCACCAATAGTCGGCAAGGTACTTACTTCCGAACCTCAGTCTTTTTCATCTTTTCCTTTTTGTACGCGGTTGCAGACATGATGACATCGATTTTACCATGGGTATGTGTGGGGAGGGGTGTGTAGGTGGTGGAGAGTGGAGGGTAGGAGGTCAGGAGGAAGATCTAGGTTTGGGGATATGTAGAATGGATATTATAAGCTAAGGTGGAAAAGGGGAATTGGGGAAGAATATAACATGGTCTGTATTGAATGGGTCGAATGGATTGCCGGGGTTCATGTGATATTAATATATATTATCACGCTGATAAGAAAACTCTCTCTCTCTCTCTCTCTCTCTCTCTCTCTCTCTCTCTCGCTCTTTCTCTCAGTCTCTATCTATCTGTATCATTATTTTTCTTGATGTTTATATATTTAATGTTATGATTCGCCATTCTGATGGAAATTAATCTCACCAGACTGCGTCATAACGTCCATACTTGGACGTCGTGTACCATCACAAAAGAGGGTTGGCCTACATCCTGTTCTCCACCACCGCCTTGAGCAGCTCTTTGAGTAGGAAAACCTCTTTAAACGAAACAATGAATAAAATCATAATGCGTGTTGTTGTTTATGTCTGATGCTGTCCGTCCGTCGGTGTCGACGATGGCCAAGGACATTACGCAGAAGATGAGAACTGGACGCGGTGCGTCCGGCAGCGGCGGGTAAATCATCGTGTATACATGTATGTGTGTTACTCCTTTTTGTTCATCACTCCGTTTTCTTTCATAGAAAAGATGTTTAATTAGGTCTGCTTTGCTGTAATAAGATGAGAAAAAAGAAAAGGGACACAGACGTTTTGCCTAGATACTTCGTCCGGTCTATAGAATGAATGAGCATCGAGGTTTAACGTCTACAGTACGCCCACCATTGGCGATATGGCAGACGGGTATAACCATCCCGGGGAACAAGAGGTAGGTACCTTAATCAACACTGAACCACCTGAGTTTAACCTGGCAGTGAAAAATGGCCACTTTTTATTTCACCCACAACGGAATTCGAACCGGTCTACAGCCCGTCAGTACTAAATGAGACATGGATAGAACTGAACACGTACAATGCACTGACCTTTTGCCTACCTGTGTTGTCAAATCTGTATGAAGCTTGGGGGTTCTCTGGTATTTTTATACTAAAACATAATAGTAATAATACTGGAGGCTATGTAAGCGCTTTTCCCAAATCACCCATCAGGCGCAAAGCGCGGCGATCTGTACCAACATACACGCTTACATGTTTCACCCACTCTCACACACACAACATACACATGTATGTTTCACTCAAACATGTGGTGTAAAGGCAGGAAGATCTCAATCGGAATGGCGAAAACTAAAAGAAAACCGAATGGTTATATGAGCAATACTGCGACGCGTGAAGTCCTATAAAATCGCTGTTGGCCGCTCTCGAGAAGCGAGTACCGGATAAGTACTGAATCAGCAAAAGCCGTAGATCTCATGAGAGGAAGCTAAAAAAAAACACAACAACAACAACTAAAGAACGGATCAGCATCAAAGTAAAACAAAACACAGCATGCCACCGGCCCCTTAGTATGAGACTTATAGTATGCAATATATAAAGTAGCTGAGACTCTTAAGGGAATGCCCCCAATGCATGAACTCAATTTAAAGCTCGCATGCCCTGGCAAGCTCAGACAATCTGTATGCGACCGGAATAAGAAAAAAGAGGGCTTTGATATCAAAGGGGGAAAACTCGCCATCAAAGCTATAGAGAGAGAGAGAGAGAGAGGAAGAGAGAGAGAGAGAGAGAGAGAGAGAGAGAGAGAGAGAGAGAGAGAGAGAGAGAGAGAGAGAGAGAGAGAGAGAGAGGTTTAAAGACAACTAGTACTGTCAATACTCTTCAAAAGGTGAAACACTGAAAAAAAAAAACCATACCGCTGGCTCCAGAAAAAAGAATTAAAAACTACACTGCTGCAGATGGCGGCTTCGTTATCACATAAAACAAGATGCCAAGCCATTCAAATATATTCCAATCCTAGACACACACACATAGCAGAAGAAATAAGCATTTCTCAATAGAGTTAATTTTCCTGACGGTGTTGTGAGTCGGCTTTATCCTAAGGAAGCCAGCGGAAAACAGAGAATGATAAGATATCATCTAAACTATCTGCAAGCAAAACAAAAAATAAATAAAGACAATACATTTTTTAAAATCCCGATCAACTTCGCCAATGTTTACATAAATCGCAAAAAATGTTCAGACAATTTGTAAAGCCCAATGACCTTGACCTTGAGAAAGTCCACATTTATACCAATGACCTAACATGCTGAGCAGTAATAATGGACTGTTTCACTGCGATGCAAAGACTGCGAACAATGGAAGTCCGAGATTTAAAAACCTGTTACACAACATCATGGCTTACGTTTTGAAAAGGCTGGGCAACTGGTAGAGTGTAAGATCATTGCTTAAGGGCCGCTCCGTGCATCAACCCCTTCCTCCCTCTAAACTTTAACCTGGCTTAACTTTAATCGTGAATGAATGAGCATTGAAGTTTGACGTCTACACCTACCTTTGGCGATGTATGTGGCAGACGGGAATTACAATCCCAGGATAAAGAGGGGGATAGAGACCTAAATCAACACTGGACCACCAGTTCAATCATATTACTAAAGAGGAATAGTGAGAAAATAGCCTAATCGTATTCCGTATCCCTTATCTGATCTGTAAACCTCCAAAGGAACAATTCAGCAGAAGAATTTTCTATAGCAGACCACGGCAACTGCCTTCGCCAGTAGTCATGCGAATACCATCCCTTCTTTTCAACATTAGGTTTGATGGCGAGAGATGCAGATGGCCACTATCAGCGGACAATTGTAAACTGCTGTACAGACTACAGTATACTATGTACTTCGAGCTAGGTAGAAGTTGTACCGACGGCCCTTTCACTGTGTTCTATATTGTTAAACTTTGGATTTCTTGATTTTGAAGCAGAAACGTCTTTCATAATTACATAGTAGTATGTGCATACTGCCACCAAAACATAAAACTGGTGAATAGAATCAAATCTTCACATGGGTGGAATGACGTGGACATGAAATCCTCTTCAGTTGCAGCAGGATTTTAATAAACAAACAAAGACACACACACACACACACACACACCAACACACACACACAAACATACTGACACACGCAAACGCTCACTCTATCTCCTCCCTGTCTCTCTCTTCCTCCTCTCTCTCGTCTGTTCTTTATTCTCCCTCCCTCCACAACCCGGCCGCCAATGTTTAGTTCGTATTTTTCAACTGCTGTTATTCAATATAGCCGTTGCCAGAAACAACGCCAACGCACTCGTTCATGTTTCAGCGGCAGAGAGAGTTGACATGGAACAGAGGTCAACGTCAATGCCGGGTCTGGAACCACGACATGCCAGCGCATGCAAATCATTCAGAACTATAAATTCAAAAGATACCACCCCAAATACCCCTCCACACGCAACCTCTCTGCCCTAGCAAACGATTAATGGGATTGGAAAAACGCAAAACAATTCCTTTCTATTCCTAATTCGACAGAAAATGCGCAGGACAATTAATAAAGAAATCGATTTGATTCTGTTGTTGAACGGTCATCAATCAATCGAAAATACAATACTAAATTAAACTTGCAAACACACGCACACACACACACACACACAGAGAGAAAGAGAGAGAGAAGTTTCACATTGGAGAGAAAGAGAGAGACAGGAGACGAGACGAGGAAAAAGAGAAGAGAACATTACATTACATGATTATTGTTTTAGGTCCAGCGGACTCTTCCGAGCCAAATCAGGACCGGACAACTCCCGATCCGCATAAAAGATCTGCTGAAACAACCCTAGTGGTAAAACTGAATGCTCTCCACCAGCCAGTCACTTTACAATAAAGACATCCCACACAGGGGACGCTGAGGCTGTACTCTAATTTATCGAACCCCTGTTTACAAAAACAAAAGAGAATACAAACATCATTATAAATTATCAACAAAACACATACATATAAAATGCCTACATTGCTAAATAATAACATCATAGGAAGCCCTAGTGACCACCTGGCAGAAAGCGTCCAATATTCCCAAGCTGATCCAACAGACCTCACACACAAATAAGGAGTCTTGTCCCGGAAGAGTTTTCATGAAAAAAGGTAGGTGACTGGTCTAACGAAGAAGAAGATAGTATAGCAGATTGATAGAACAGAGCAGGAATGATAAAGAACAAATGAGAAAGACAGCGACAGTGGGAATTTAAAGCACTAAATTTCCAGAAAGTGGGGATACTATTTATACTGAAACCTCCGGCACCCCAACGTGGGAAAAGAGAAGAGAAGAAGAAGGACACAGAGCTAGACAGAGAGGGACAGACAGACAGACAGACAAAGACAGACTGGTAGAATGGCGAAGAGAAGAGAGAAACGACACCAAGAATCGTCAACCCAAGCCTAACATTACGAAAGTATTAAAACAAATTGTTTCTCTCAAGCTCACGTGATAATTTCTATTCTGAGAAATGTCATGTTGTTCCAAGAGCTGTCCAAAGAGTCTCACATACTGTGATTATGACAAATTCTAATGTCACAATGGTGTCACGATCAACAACAACAAAATCCCGCCTTTCAAATTTGGACAATAAAATTCTGTTCTGTTCTCGTCTGATCAAATTGACATTAATGTTTTATATTTGTCCCTTCAAACTGGGCGGTTTGATTCAGGTCCTGCATCGATTGGTGCCTTTTAGCAGCTCTTGAGTTGAAGATAAACGAGATATAAATATTAAGAACTATGAAATAAAATACTGCTAATAATAATAATAATAATAATAATAATAATAATAATAATAATAATAATAATAATAATAATAATAATAATAATAATAACGGATTTTTATATAGCGGGTACTCCAGCCTATGATCAGACTCACCACGCTTTACATAGTCATTACATAAAAAATACATGCACTCGATCAAACATCGCTTTTGCTACGATACACCAAAAGACGGAAAAGTAAAGGTAAAAACTATTTACAACTATGTACACAAATGACAAAAAAGACAGAAACAGACTATTTACAACTATGTACATAAATGACAAAAAAGACAGGAATTAACTTTCGCTGCATACGCTACACTTGTTAACCATAGCCTTATCTTCTGTTATCGATCACATCAGTTCAAGGCTATCACCGCTAACACAGTTCAGTACGCACACAGTCGAGTCTCTCTACAGTGTACTTTCGATATTATAAAATGATGGTCAATGCTTACAAGGTGTCCTGCGGCAGAAAATCTTCCACTGTAAACTACAGTTGCTCGGATTTTGATTTCGATTTCTGACAATTTATTGTCCCCTTTTTTGCTCTGCCCCAAAACCTTTATTTATTTATTCGTTCTTATACCGCGCTTTTCCATCTCATGAGCTGCTCAAGGCGCTGGCCGATACAGGAAACTGGAGGGGGGGTTGTCAGCTCATTGGCTAAGGCGCTGGTCTCCTATGCCGAAGGCAGCGGGGTCGAACCCCGCTTGGGACGAACTTAAGTGACTGAGGTACGAGACTTTTCAGGACACCGAGGGTTTTCTTACGATACTCCGGTTTCCTCCCTCCCTTCAATAATGATATTGGATGCAGTCAATCTAACATTTTCAAAATTAAAAACTGATTTCTATTCCTACAAATTTAATTGCGATCTCTTCAGATCGCCGAGCTTTAAGTCAAATTGAAGAAGAAGCGCGTGAAAGCATCCTGTATTATTATTATTATTCTTATTATTATTATTATTATTATTAAATACAAGCGCCGGAAAAGCTCACTTGCAACGTTTGGGCGCACAGCTGATGTCCAGGCGACCGAGCATACGACTGGGCGACCGGGGATGAGAGAGAGGTACCTAGTGCGTGCTGGGTATATCCGTGTAGCTGGCACTCAACCGTCTCGGACATGACCGTCAGGATAGTTAAAAGTCCGTACGATGGAATGCGCGCGTGCACGACTCGGTTTATACTCTCATCCTTTGGTTACAATGTGCATTTTATTTCACTCGGTGACTCCTTTTTATATCTTACTGCGCAAAATCCATTCTTCTATTGAGGTTGTGAATATAACCTCTCTTTCTCTCCTATTGGACAATTTGATGACATGCTCACAGTGATGAAGAAACGGAAACTCCGACTGTGTGGCCACGTCACCAGACCATCAGACCTTGCAAAAAAAACCATCCTGCAAGGCACAGTGCAATGAGGCAGAAGAAGAGAGAGAGAAAAAGTGGTGGGAGGACAACATTCGGAGAATGGACTGATTTGACACTGAACGAAACCATGAGGGTTGCTGAGAGCAGAGAAAGATGGAGTACACTGGTTAAACGTTCTCTGTGGTGCCCCAACGACCTTTGAGTTACGGGATAGGATAAGATAGGATAGGATAGGAAGGAATAAAACCTGGGTCTTGAGTCTCGAGTGAGTGAGTCTTATTAATACAGGTTGGCTGGCACCTATCGGGTTCTCCTTTCACACTGTGTGTAGTAAATGTTGGGCAGGTAGACAGACAGCCAGACAGCGCACGAGAAAGACAGAAAAAAAAAGAGGATGAATGAAAGAACACTGAAGTTTAACTTCCACACCCACCATAGGCGATACGGCAGACGGGGATCACCATCTTAGTGAAGCAAGGGGCTAGGGACCTAAACCAACACTGAACCACCAAAGCAATCATACTTCTAAGATGGACGGTGACAAATTGCCACTTTTATCTTGGGGGTGTCGGATAGCGCAGTGGTTGGAGCACTCGCTACTGTGTCGCAAGTCAAAGCATCGTCCAGTGCGGTTAGCACTTGGATCGGTGACCGCAAAACGTGAAGCGACAAATAACAACGCCCCCAGTTGACTCAGCTGCGACTGAGTACCTACTCTCTTAAGGGTGGGGAAGGTAAAGCAGCGAGGGAGAGAGATGGGCATCACCCTCATTACGCTGGCCCAAGATAAGTGTGGTCTCCAACATCACGCTCCCCTACGGCCACAAGGCTATGGGACTACCTTTACCTTTTTTACCTTATCTTGCCCACGGCCAACGCGGGAATCGAACCTGCATCATCAGTGTGCCAGGCGAACGCTTTACCACTGAACTATACCGCGCTTGTCAGACATAGACACAGAAAGACAGACAGACAGACGGATGGGTACAGAACAATTAGGTTCTACATTCACAAATTTGTGGATACTGTGCCGACACGAGAGCACGATATCTGTCAAACGGCTAGGAAGTCACCTTTTTGGCCACTACTTATGATGTCATTAATCATCGCTCCTCAGTATTGAGGTCTATGAACAGGTTATTACGTCACAATGACGACATAACCAAGACTTCACGTTACCTCATTAGGACTGGAAATGAGCAGGAAGCATAGCATGTGTGTGTGGCGCCTCCCACTGCAGTTAAAAAAATCGACCCGGGCTGCGGACAGCTACATTAATGTTTGAAATTGTGTGGTTTCCCTACCGCGGAGACAAAGCAGACTGCTACCACAAGGGCCCCAGCGAATGGGGAAACTAGCAAATAGGGACATGAAGGAGGAAAAACTATTCTCCTATTTCCTCCTCTTTTGTTCTCTCAAAGAAGATCGAAAATGGCAAATGAGGGTTACCTACAACAAAAAGTTCTTTTGTTCTTTCAGTTTTGTGAAAGGGATTTGTTACGCGTCAGCTTTGAGGTTTGGCTTTGGATCAGGGGTTTCTATGTATGGTGGAGTTAATATAAAAAATAAAAATACAGCTTTTGAAAGCAAATGAATTCAATGCAAAAACCATAAATTTGTAGGGAAGGACTGATAAAGCATCAAAGAATGAGACAGAGGAAGAGTGGAAGCCTGGAAACCTGTACGTGATAACAAAAAAAAAATTATATTAAAATTCAATGGAAAAGGTCAGACTGACAGATAGACACAGAGGCAGAAAGACAGACAGACAGACAAGAGGCAGACAGGCAAATAAGAGGCAGAATGATAGACAGAAAGACACACACACACAGAGACGGACAGAGAGAGACAGAGTCAGGAAGACAAAGGCAGACATACAGACAGCAGAGACACAGGAGAAAGTTACAGAGAGGAAAACGGTGATGGAAAGAGAAGAGATCGTTGTTTTTATTAAGCATTTAATCGCCGATGTTGGACTGTTCCCTGGCTCCCCCTCCTCCTCTTCATCATCATCATCACCATCATCATCATCATTACCACTGTCACGTGGGGTTTATGGGCTCTGCACAATGGAATTATGGACCCTCACGTTTATTCGGTGGGAACTGCTAGTAAGTCACCCTATGAATTACTTTAATAAATTTATTTGTTTAGCTCGTTCTGTGTTAAGGTTGGGGTACAGAAATAGATAGAAAAATGGTAAAAGATACTGTCACACTAGCTTTCACACGGCTATGAATCATATGTAGTCCAGCCACTTGATAACAGTTAAAATCACACATTTATTTCTTCTACTCTACACAAGATTCTCTAAGTACTAATCTAACTTAAAAAGTCTCTTTCAATGCTAATAGTTCGATCGCTGATAGTCCAGGCAGCTGTTATTTCTTCCTCGGGCACTTGCTATAATATCTCATGTATATTTGGACTACTGTGGTCCGTTTTACAGTTTCTGAAGAGTTGGACTACTGTGGTCCTGTTATGATCAGTTTAAGTGCACCTTTGTTTTTGCACTTAACTGCTAGATGGTGCGGTCGAAGTCCTTCTGTGAGGTAGCTTCTGGTACACCTTTGTCGTTGTGTAGTTGGGTTCCCTTGCCACGCTGTGGGGTCTGACAGGGTGTTTTTCAAGGTAGCTCTTTCCGACTTGTGCGTTAGAGGCTCCTCAACCAACTAGTCGTTTCTGTGGAGTGGGGTGCACAGGATAGCTCGGGATAGCTCGCCTGCTCGTCTGTAATATAAGAGACGAAATTCTGCACAACCCTGAATAATCGGTTTGTGCAGAGCGTCTCACTGAAAGCCAAAGTAGCCCTCAGTGATAGCTCCACATCTCTATACATAAGCGACGAACATTCTGCTACTTCCGGGTTCCACTGGAATCTCAACTCTAAATTCCTATACATACATAAATATAAATCGTGTCTAACTATACACATACAGAATTAATAATAATATAAACATTCAGTGGTACAGCCACTGGTCTGCAAACATACATCCTGCTTCCTGGTCTAAGTGTGGAGAGATTTCTCTGCCAGCTTTCTAGCTGTTAACACTTCGGTGTATTCCTCCCAACTGACCAAAGCTGTGTTAGGCTCGGACCCAGTCAAACTGGCCTAAGCTCTCATTGGGTAAAATGTTCAGATTCAAAGCTCAAGTGCTGACTAACTACGCAGCGTGGGTCGGGCTCGCGGTGTGTACTGCTGTGTACCTTAATTGCTGGCTGTGTCCTATACTGACTCTCTACTGTTACAAAGACTGCACAAGGCTGAATAGTCAATGAGCAGAGTTAAAACTAGCCAGTTCATGACAACCACTACCTTCACCACTACTACCTCTATAATTTTGTTCATTACCAACAAGACCGCAGCCAACCTAACTCCGCTGAGGCTTTACATTGTCAATGAGTTGGAAAATGACTGGCTTGGGGGGTGTGGGGGGGGGGTGGTGCTAGATGTAGAACACACTCCAGTTTCAGCCAACGTTCAGTTCTGAATGTCAGCCATCTACAATATTCATTACCACATACTTCTTTGTGCTGGTCGCATCCCCTCTGTCCCAAATCGGTTAACCTCACTTTCTTCTCTTTTACCTCCCACCACCGCAACGCAAGCTTCTCTCTCTCTCTCTCTCTCTCTCTCTCTCTCTCTCTCTCTCTCTCTGTCTCTCTCTCTCGCTCTCTGTCTCTCTCTCTTTCTTTCTTTCTCCCTCTCTCTCTCCAGTTCATCTCTCGCTCTTCCCTCCACCGCCCTATCTCCTACTGCCAAGAATGTGGACGGATTACTGTGCTGCGCCGAGAACAATCATAGAAAGGGCAAATGTTCCAACAGCGGCCAAAACGGCAACAGCAACAATGCTGATGATCAACAGACCAACAGAGTTAGCGCGCCTCAACCTAGTTGCTGAGAGCGTTAAAAAAAAAATTCAATTAAAAAACTCTTCGACAAACGTTTAGTATTTCTCTTTATTAAAACACATAACAACAACCGTCAATGAAAAGTCTCCCCTCTCCCCACCCCTCCTCCTATTTTTTTTAGAAGAAGAAGAAGAAGACGAAAAAGAAGAAGAAGAAGAAGAAGAAGAAGAAGAAGAAGAAGAAGAAGAAGAAGAAGAAGAAGAAGAAGAAGAAGAAGAAGAAGAAGAAGACAAATATATATTATTCGGATTAACAAAGTTCTGGTATGTGTATAGCATGGACTCTAAGCTAAGAGATCCTGACGCTCATGTCTTATAAGTCCATTTCTCCTCCATTCCCGGTGGATCAGGATTGAACTTAAGTTGTCTGAGGCGTCAGACGATGCTCACAAGGCAGCAAGTTGTGGCCTCGGGCGGCTTGAGCTAGATCACGTGTTGGCCAGCGCCTGGAGCAACTCTTCATCTGGAAAAGCGCTCTATACAAATACTTTTTATGTCCTCTTTACTTAATCTCGTCTTCCAACATACATTACATTACATGATTATTGCTTTAGGTCCAGCGGACTCTTCCGAGCCAAATCAGGACCGGACAACCCATGATCCGCATAAAAGATCTGCTGAAACAACCCTAGTGGTAAAATTGAAAGCTCTCCACCAGCCAGTCACTTTACAATAAAGACATCCCACGCAGGGGACGCTGAGGCTATACTCTAATTTATCGAACCCCCGTTTACAAAAACAAAATAGAATACCAACATCATTATAAAATATCAACAAAACACATACATATAAAATGCCTACATTGCTAAATAATAACATCATAGGAAGCCATCGTGACCACCTGGCAGAAAGCGTCCAATATCTCCAAGCTGATCCAACAGACCTCATACACAAATAAGGAGTCTTGTCCCGGAAGAGTTTTCAAGAAAAAAGGTAGGTGACTGGTCTAGCGAAAAAGAAGATAGTATAGCAGATTGAAAAAACAGAGCAGGAATGAGAAAGAGCAAATGAGAAAGACAGCGACAGTGGGAATTTAAAGCACTGAATTTCCAGAAAGTGGGGATACTATTTATACTGAAACCCCCGGCACCCCAACGGGGGTACGTCTTCCAACATAAAAACCTTTCTTGAAACACAGGGAGACGGAACAATTGACTCCAGAAAACAGCACGCACATTAACCCACCCAAAAAAATTGTATTTAACAAAGGCGGAGTTATAATAAGCCAGGCAGCTTGTAATAGATCTGTACAGTTATCTTCCTCCAGTAATCATCTGGATGGAGTTGCAGACTCTCTTGACAGTGCACAGCTCGCCCCAAGCAATAAAATCGGCAGTTGTTTGCATCGGTGCCAAGTTGACAACTCTCTCTGCTGCTGTTGCTGTTTCTGCTTGTTGGGCGAACACTTTTTGCACCAGCCCATCGAAAGGTGTCGTGCACCAGCTACATCATTCTGGGATGCTAGGAATCAGCTTACTTCGCGCCTCACAAGTCGATTTCATTCATTCATCATCATCATCATCATCATCATCATCATCATCATCATCATCATCATCATCATCATCATCATCATCATCATTATCATCATCGTCGACGTCGTCATCATCATCATCATCAATCACAAAAATCATCATCGTCGTCGCCGTCATTTATTTCATCATCAGCTGTCATGCTAGAATCACTTTATAATCGCATCAGTCTCACTATCATTAATAACATCATCATCAACATCATTATCATCGTCATCATCATCATCATCATCATCATCTTCATAATCATTATCGCCGCCACCAGCTGTGCACTATAAGTACAAAATACAAGAGCCGATAGATAGATAGATAGATAGATAGATAGATAGATAGATAGATAGATAGATAGATAGATAGATAGATAGATAGATAGATAGATAGATAGATAGATAGATAGATAGATAGATAGATAGATAGATAGATAGATAGATAGATAGATAGATAGATAGATAGATAGAAAGATAACATAAAATGGATACAATTTTTTTAACAGTGTTTGAGGAGTAAACGCATGTGGACAAATACAATTGGTGTAGTTTATGGCAATGACGACAACGCTGTCGATGATAACAATGACGCAGTTCCTGCATACTAGTATATCTAGTGTGGGTGTTATGCGATTATAAAGTGCTTCTAGCATGACACCTAATCAAGCACATTTTACTCGTAACATTTTATTGTCGCCCACGCAAGCACCGAACGCTGACACAATATTAGGATTTATAATACAAAATAAATAAATAAATAAATAAATAAATAAATACATAAAAGTTTTAGGTGTATAGTATTAGGCCAAGCAAAGAAGAGTGGGGATAAAGGTGGAGAGACAGACAGGAAGAGTGAAACAGACACAGAAAGAGGAGAGAGACGGAGAGAGGAGACAGACCGGAGAAAGACCGAGAGGAGAGACAGATGGATAGAAGATAGACTGACAAATAAATAAGCAAACAAAAAGACAGACAAAGACAAAGAATGACAGAGAAAGACGAGACAGAGGGAGACAGAGTGAAAGAGAGAGAGGGGGAGACACGCAGAGAGACAGAGAGAGAGAGACAGACAAACAGACAGTGACAGACAGACAAGGAGAGATCGAGATCTATTAACTGTTTGTGAATGGAAGACGGAAGTGAACTAACTTGGCCCCTGTGGAAGGAGAATAATAAATACTTATCTTCATACCAATCAATAAACGCCACACACACAATAAAACTATAACACGACCAAAAGTATGTATATGAATGTTTGACAGCGAATAAAATTATCAATAAACTTTACGATCGACTTTTCTTTCTTTTCTTTTTTTTAATACTATACATGACAATCGTACACTAAAACAAAATTTCGACCGATCTTTACACAAATCAATATACGACCAGGTTCAATTACAATTACATAATACAACGTAAAGCAATTGATACATGAATTAGCATGGCAGCTTAACAACATAATCTATAACCTTTACGTCAATGGGGATTTCATCGACGTTTTCGACTGTGCTTATACTTTATAATACGACAGTTGCACACTGAAATAGTGAAAACAGACGAAACTATTTTCCCCACAACAAGCAGTAACAAAACGTAAACTGAAAGAATGGACAGTACTGAGTTGAAATCAAAACAAACTGTACGTGTTAACCACCGGCAAATAAAAACTTGCACATTAGGGATTTTGGAGGCGGTGGAAAATTTGACTATGAAAATGTGCCAAATGTATTTGTAATTTCAAACGTTATCAGCAATATTCAATAAGGAGTTACTTTCCAACCGCCGTACCAGAGACTACAACGTATTGTCAAAGACGTAGTGTCATGTTCCTCACAACGTCACGCCGTACCAGAGACTACAACGTATTGCCAAAGACGTAGTGTCATGTTCCTCACAACGTCACGCGCTCCTAAAAAGAGAGAAATGGAAAGTGAGAGGAGGGAGGGGATAAGTAGAGAGAATCCAGGAAGGGGTGGGGGAGGGGGAGGAAGGGAGGAAGAAGGAGGAGACCCAATGGTAAAGCCGCTTGCTTCACGGCCATCAATACTCCGCTCCTCACAGCCAATTATCATGACAACAGTAAAGGCAGGTTCTAGGCGACTTCATTAATTTTGCAATAAACTCGGGTTGCTTCCAGCTCGCTACTACTGAGAGGGGAGGAGGAGAGGAGGGGGAGAGGAGGGGTTGTTTAAAAAAAAAAAGACAAAAGTTGTTAACTAGTTTCTACTAGTACCCTTGTCGGGTGCTATGGATGCGTTGGCGTTTGTATTATAGTGCATGCAACTTATACTATATAATAGGGAACAAGTTGTAATCTCTCACGTTGTCGCCGTCATTACTTTTTATGTTGTGTTGGTGGGTTTGTTTGTTTTTTTATTGTAGAGGAACTTGTACAGAAGGAAAAGTTGTACACCAGTTTCTTAACTTCAACAAGAAGAAGAAGAAGAAGAAGAAGAACACAACGCAAAACAACACAATAATACTAATACTAATAATACTAATACTAATAATACTAATAATAATAATAATAATAATAATAATAATAATAATAATAATAATAATAATAATAATAATAATAACGCATTTATATAGCGCCATTTCACACAGCGTAGGCTCTACGCAACAATTATTATTGTGATGCTCTCCGTAAAGCCCCGGTCACACAGCCCTTTACGGCTGAATCACAGCCAAAGCGCGTCCAAAATTTGTTACCCGTGGAGTGGACGTTGTTGTTCGCGTTGATGGCGAGGTTAAGACGAGCTACGGTCGAGGTATAGACGTGTCAGGACGCGGGGAGAAATCTGAACGGCATCGGACGCGGCAAAAAGTTTTGAACTGATCAAAAGTTTAGCCCGCGCACCACCACGGGTAAAACACGCGGTAAAGACGTGCAACACACGCGTGGTAATCCGTGTTCCGGCAGTGATTAAAACTTGGGGAGACGCGGTAAGACGCGAAAGTTTAGCGTTCAGTCATTGGACGCATGTACCGCGTTGGAATCACGGGAAATAGCGTGTGTTTAGCGGCTTATCACTGACAAATGGATTTTTCCACGTACATAGCACTACCTACAAACTTTTTGCCGCGTCCGATGCCGTTCAGATTTCTCCCCGCGTCCTGCCACGTCTATACCTCGACCGTAGCTCGTCTTAACCTCGACATCAACGCGAACAACAACGTCCACTCCACGGGTAACAAATTTTGGACGCGCTTTGGTCGTGATTCAGCCGTAAAGGGCTGTGTGACCGGGGCGTGACGTTATTACTTCCCATAAGCTGACACACTACTGTTTGTGGCTCTGTCCGGCCGGCGACTGGCTGTCACTTCCGCTCACTTTTCTCTGAAACTAAGGTTACAGAAGAAAAGGTGGCGAGTTCTACTTAATTAATTTGTTTTAATCGCTGTTATATAGCACCTTTCCAGCTCAAGAGCTGCTCAAGGCGCTGACCGAGATGACTTAAACAAGACTTGGACACTGTGTGTACTAAGTTTATGGGTAAGTGTGCATAAATACGGCAGCTTACATGATCTTGAATTGTACAGTTCTGCACCAATTTGTAGTAGGTGTTGATGTTATTGTCAAACATTGCGCTATTATCCGAGTCGGTGTCCATACTCATTGCGCAAGCAAGAGTGTGGCCGAGAGGGAGTTGAGGGATGGAGAGGAAGGGGGGGGGGAGGCGAAGAGTCCGCTGGACCTAAAGCAATAATGATGTAATGTAATGTGATGGAGGGGGAATGGAGTGATCCAAAACGAGTAATTTTAAACAGTAATATTTTTATTTAAAAAAAAAACGTTCTAAATTTCTTTTTTTAATGATCTATTACACTCACAGAAATAGCAAGTAACTTGAATAAGATCAGACCAATTGTCTATATAACCTATCCTATATCATATGGAATCACTTTATAAACACACACACACACTGCCAAAAGAGTGGGTATGGAGAGTGAATGTGTTTAGGCGGGGTGGGGGTTGGGGGCGAGGTGGAAGAAGGTAGGGGTACAGAGGGAAGCAAGAGCGAGACGCGGTTTGCCCAAAGCAGAAGAGATGAGTCAAATCTCCCGGAGATCCCTAGACCACATGTTGTCGAGCTCTTATCAATCTTAAGGTGCGGTCTGACGGGAAGTGAAACAGAAACAAAACAGCCAGTAAAACACGAAACATCGTAGTTTTGACTATGTTTATAGTGTGGCTAGACCTAAAGCATAACAGCAGCAAAGCGCCGAAGTGAAGCAAAGCCGATGCTTTCAGTTTAGAGCGTGCTCTAAAATTTTGGGTTGTTTCGCTGAAGCATTTGATTGCCAGCCAATCAGAAGAGCCGACGTACGAAAACGAGGTTGTTATCATTTCAGCGATCATGGCGGCATCAAAAGCTACTGGGCCATTAGCAAATCTGAAACAAGATGATACGTTTATTCTCCTCGATCTAATTCAAAGCCACGAGGCATTATGGAATATTAGAAATCAAATTACAGAAACCAAACCCTGAAAAAGGCCTCATGGACTTCTGTGAGGGTCAATCTGACGGAAAGGGAGGTAACTGATTTACAACTTCATGCGCATTGCTTCCACGCAGACTGCTTATGCAAAACTTCTCATCGTGTGACCGCTTCACAAGGCAAAGCATTATAAACGCACTTGCTTCTAGCAGCAGATGCTTTGCTTTGTTTACCGCTTTGCTTCTGTTTCACTTCACGTCCGACCGCACCTTTAGCCAGACAGTGCATGTCCAGCATATGGAAACAAACAGCCCGCTTCAGGGTGGCTAAATATCCCTTTTGTCTTTCACGCTACACGCAAATCCTGTGTCCAACTGCTGAGAGAACTCTTGCTAGTCCGACGGCTAAATCCTGTTAGTCCGAACACTACATGTCTTTATACAGATAGATGAACAGATAGACAGATAGATAGACAGACAGATAGATAGATAGATAGATAGATAGATAGATAGATAGATAGATAGATAGATAGATAGATAGATAGATAGATAGATAGACAGACAGACAGACAGACAGACAGACAGACAGACAGACAGACAGACAGACAGACAGACAGACAGACAGACAGACAGACAGACAGATAGATAGATAGATAGATAGATAGATAGATAGATAGATAGATAGATAGATAGATAGATAGATAGATAGATAGACACTTTGAAACGACAAAATTTTATCCAATCAGTTTGATTAGCCAAAATTTCGGTTTTTTATCACTCAATTTCATTTGCCAAATTTTGGGTTTTAAATAACCTTCTTCAGGGCGTTCCAATGTGATTATGTCAGTGTGATAAATGTACAAAGCGTTTTTCTAATAACATAACAATTCATGACAATAATTTTCAAAATCCAATACATATATATCACACGAAAATGAACTTAACTTTATTATAAACCCCACACTCACAACCACACACAACCACATGTGGAGAAGATAGAGAGAGAGAGAGAGGGAGAGAGAGAGAGGGAGAGAGAGAGAGAGAGAACTCCATCATTGGAAAAAGAGGAGATGGGGCTATAAGATTTTAGAGAGATCTTGTGGCAGGCTAACTTGGGCACATATTACTCAGTGGTGGTAATGAGAGGCGGGAGTTTGGAGTTTTGTTGAGAAGTAGAATTCTTTACCGAGATTAAAAGACTCTTGTTAGACTGGATATGTGGCTGTTATAATGAACTGTAGATCCTTAATTTCAGCATAATATATGTTGGATAAGTTGATATTGTTAGAATATATAGAAAGTTCAGTGCCTTGTGTGTGTGTGGGGGGGGGAGGGAGTTGGGGAGGGAAGTTGGGAAGTAGGAGTTTGTTGGTTTGTGAGTTTGTATGTTTTGGGAGTAACTTTGGTAGTAGTTTTATGGGATATGTACATTTTATAGATCTTATTATGTACGTATAATAAATGCTGTTTAATTGCTTGGTTGTAGTGGGTACGTAGGTGTGGGGTTTGTTAAACACGGTTGGTGAATATAAGTGCAAAGTGATGTTGGGTGACTTGGTTTTGATTATGGATTCAAAGTGATTGACAACAGTTTTAAGGAATTATGGTAATCAAGTTAGTTTTGAAAATATTGGTTTTATTATTATGATTACAATAGTTGAGTTGTTCGCTTAAAGCCCCAGCCCTTCTTTTTCCGAAGATGGATATCACTCTCTCTGTCTCTCTCTCCCCCCCCCCTCTGTCTTTGTGTCTGTGTCTTTGTCTCTTTCTTTCTCTCTCTTTCCCTTTCTTTTTCTCCACATGTGTGTGTGGGGGGGAGGTTGTGTGTGTGTGGGGTTTATAATAAAGTTAAATTTATTTTCGTGTGTTTTATATGTGTGGTGTTTTTTTAATTATAGTCATGAATTGTGATGTTATTAGGAAAACGCTGTGTACATTTATCACACTGACATTGGAATACCCTGAAGAAGTTATTAAAAACCAAAAATTTGGCAAGTCAAATTGAATGGATAACATTTTGTCGTTTCAAAGTGGTTTATGTTATGTGTTATTCTTCTTTAACTTAGAAGACAAACACACGACTATGTGGTGGTGTGGCGCAAACAGCTGGAGCAATGATATTTCCCTGAAACTTGAAATCAAATCCCCTAATAAATAGATACAAAACCAAACCAAGTTGTGTTCGCAAAATACTTAATTTCGCCTATCTATCAGACTAATGTCTCCAAATGCAGGAGGATTTCTGGTAGTGCGTCCGACCACAAAAGATGGCCGGTTATGTTATGTTATGTTAAAATAAATTAAAGTCCCACGTCACATAGCGAATAGGGGACTATATGGCCGGTGGCTAACAACAGTCCTATTTATTGTAGTCGGAAAGCACCCGGCCTCTCTCCTTCATGCTGCTCACTATATAATGTATTCACCCTGTTTGACTCTCGGGCTACACGTAATATTTTCCCCAATAGGAACTTGCTACACTCCTTTTTATCTCCTGTAAAAACTAAAATTTCTTCCCCCAATGGCCATTTAAAGCAATAAATTTAAAGGGAGAAAAAAGAAAGGCGCGCTTTCCCGAAGGACCTAAATTACAGCCCCGCTGTTTAAACCGCGAGCCACATCATTCAACTGAGACATAAAATGCGGTTCAACAGACACATTCGAATAAAACAAAAGCTAGGATCTAGAATTAAGAATAATTGTTAAAGAGATGAAAACCCTCTTTTTGTCAACTTAAAACTTTAAACTCCGTCCGATTTTCTGCTTAGTGAATTCGAGCATTTTATCCCACATGTCACTTCTCACAACACAGACACGCTTACCCGAAAACGCAAGCGCGCAAGCGTGCTCGCGCACACACGCACACCCACACTTCCTTTTCTTTCTCCTTCACTCTCTCCCTAGTCGGTCTTCTTCTACTTGGTCTATAGTCTAAAGTTGTAAAAAAATTATATTAGGCAGAAATTTCCTCATTTTATTCAGTCCTAATCCCTTGCTTTGCTATCCAGGGTGAATTTTTTTTCCCCACAGATAAGTCTGTGCCCCCAGATTTACTAGTCTTTTCCCTACTTCGCTAGTCCGATGTAGGCCTATGCATCAGAATGGTCGTCAGAATATCGTCAGGCCGCTGAATACTTTCTTCACTGAATGATACTGATTTATTTATTTTTAATCCACGCCAACCCCTAGTGCAAGCTTCATGAGTAGCAGTCGTCCGACTATCGATTCACCGGTGATCAAGCTTTTTCTTCATGTTTCCCGCTAGTCCGATGTCTATGTGTATGAATGTGTGGGGAGGTCGGACAATAAAATTTGTCTTTTCCCTGCTTCTTCTTCCTTCCACCCCCATCCTTTCCCTCCCTCCTCCACTGACAATAAAATTTGTCTTTTCCCTGCTTCTTCTTCCTTCCACCCCCATCCTTTCCCTCCCTCCTCCACTCGTTTTTCTCCCAACCCCCACCTTCCAGAAGGTTGATCTCTGATCAGCCATAATGATCGTCAGACTATCAATAAAACCCTGTTTGTTTTCTTTTTTTATCCTTTTTGACTTTGCTGTCAGCATGCGGTTGCTCGTCTGGTAATCCACTTATATGTGTGTGTGTTTATATATGTATTATGGTGTTATATATTAATAACATAAATAAATAAAATAAATAATTAATTAAGTGTGTACATTTAAAAACAAAAGAGTTCTATTTTACTCAAAAGAGGATGACAGACCTCTCCCTAATTCGCCGAACTGGGTGTCAGACCGTCGACAGTAAGGCTTGCCCTCATCAAGTGTTAAAACATTGGTGAGTTCAAAAATCTTGATGTCTATACGCCATATTATGTATTGCTGTGCTGGAATGGTACCACCAGCAGACTGGCTGCTGTGGAGTAGTAGATGAGTCCAATCACTCAAACATGATTCCTTCAGAAAATTTTTATTTAATGCATCGGCACTCTGTGTTGTACCATTCTTGCTTTCAACTACGCTAGTTTCCGTGTGAGTGTGTGTGCGTGTGGGGGGGGGGGGATGGTGTGTGTGCGTGTGTGTGCTCTGGGAAGGTAACCAGTCACCAGACCATCGATAAAACCGGTGATCCTTTTTTTCCTGTTGGCTTGTCCGATGTGTGCGTAGCATTTAATGCATGGAGCCATGCAAACTTCCGCTGTTGCAGGGATGTTGCGCTGATTAATGACAGGACTGCAGCAGAGGTCCACATCAGCTTAGCTCTATCCCTGCCCTCCTAAAATAAGCCCCTCCTCAAATCTATACCCCATTTTCGTCCAGCTTTCCTCTCTGTTAAAGTCTTGTCCGAAAATCCGAAGTTTTAGAATTTGTTTAAAATCTTCTGTCTCTTTTTTCAGTTGAGTTCGGTTGAATTTTGTAATATCTAACGTCTATTCATTTCTTGTAATGAGTTTAGACACACATAAACGTACAGACACACAGGCACACACACAAACAACCACACACCTTCCTCCCTTAATATGAAGAAGAAGAAGAAGAAGAAGAAGAAGAAGAAGAAGAAGAAGAAGAAGAAGAAGAAGAAGAAGAAGAAGAAGAAAGAAAGAAAGAAAGAAAGAAAGAAAGAAAGAAACTATTCATTATATATAACGCAAAATCAGACAAAATGGTGTGGGTTTTTTTTCAAACAAAGCGCTTTCTTCACGGATTTTCTCGGACCCTTCCACAATCATATCCCTGTCTTTCTCAGGTCATTATTCCTTCCTTCTTTCGGTTCTAGTCTATCCACCCACCCATCCATCCATCCATAGCTACTGCTTCTCCCGCTCTCCTCCATGTTCCTCTCACCTCCCTGCATCGTGTTCCCTTTTCCTGTTTATCCCACACCTCCCTCCCTTACTCAGACTCTCTCTCACACACACATCACCCACACACCTCCACCCCCATCATCTCTAGGGTTAAATGGATGGCAGGCTTTCCTGCTTGATGCCGGTTTTGTGGCCGTGGAATTGTCATGCGAGAGCAATGCTTTCTCCCTAACGATTTTATGGTCGGCGAAATACGACAAGAGCAACGGAAAAGAGCGAGACGAGTATATGGCTGGCGAGTAATGACACAACACGAACAACTGAGATAAAAATTTAAAAAAAATAAAGAGAGAGAGAGAGAGAGAGAGAGAGAGAGAGCGAGAGAAAAGATAAAATAAAATAATTAAAGGAGAAAGGAAGCAGGAAAATACGGCCGGTCTGAAAAACCACCGCTGGAAGCTGGTTTCAACCGATTCCTGAAAGAATGGGCAAAATCAAACCTGATGCCTTTCGGGGTAACTGCAAGAGAATGTGCTCTGTAGCAATAAGAGTGCCCTCTATGTTCCCTCTAATGAACCTCGGGGATACAAAAAAAAATAAAAAAAATAAAACAGCGACTCGTATAATTTAATCACATTCAACCAGAATGAACCCAAGACCAAACAAGAAAACGTAATTTGTTTTACTACTTAAGACAAGATAAGACAAGAACAGAACACTTTATTATCTCAAATCACGAGAAGTTTACAACATTTTAATAATTTCATTTAATGTCTATTCGTATTATTTGGACAACAACACAAAAACAAATGGAAAACACAACAAACAGCTGATAAGAACAAAACTGAAGAAGAAATAAATGTGATCATTATTACATAGCGCTTTTCCAGCTCGAGACCTGCTCAAGGCGCTGGCCGATACAGGATCTAACTCAAGCCGCCCGAGGCGCACACTTGCAGCCTTTGGACGCATTGTTTGACGCCCAGACGACTGAGCACTATAGCGGGCGACCGAATAAGGAGAGGAGAGGGGCCCAGTGCGTGCCGGCTGTATTCTGTGTAGCCGGCACTCCCCGTCTAGGACATGAGCGTCAGGATCTTTAAACTCCGTGCGATAGAATGCGTGCTTGCACGGAAAAGACCTCGGTTTATACTTTCATCCGAACATCTTGAAACAACAAACACACGAATACAAGATAAAACCTGAAAGCATAGAAGAGAAAGAAGAAAAGAAGAAACAGAAGAAGAAGAAGCAGAAGCAGAGCACCCGGTACACATTGGTCGAAGGCTGCCAGAAGCATGTTTTACTAGTCGCCTCAACAGGCAATAAAGCATGCTCTCATGCTTCATAGCACTGCTTCCTACACGCTTCAGGCGCTATAGTGACGGAAAAAGCGCAATTTCATTGTAAATATATACAGAATGTTGCTCTACAACATTCCGCTCTTTCCGTCTCAAAAACCCAATTGCCTTGTTGGATTCTTAAATTGCATGAAACCAAGTGAGGACACTATCCGGCGTCAACAAACGGTTTAAAAACATTGTCAAACGGTTCGTAAAAGACAGTTGACCTAGAAACTAATACAGTTTGACCTAATTCGTCACTAAGAGGAGACGAAACTTACATTTTTCTATTTTTATGAGTTCACTGCAGTGAAATTGCGCTTTTTCCGTGACTATAGAGCTTGAAGCGTATAGAAAGCAGTGCTCTGAAGCATGGGAGCATGCTTTATAGCCTGTTGAGGCGACTAATAACGCATGCTTCTGGTAGCGTTCGACCAATGTGTATCGGGTGCACCGAAGAAGAAGAAGAAGAAGAAGAAGAAGACGCCAGCAGACCAGGTCAAAACTGAAAACACTCACATAACACGACGGAACAGCAAACAAGAACATTACTAGGAACAATAAGCTCTGTGAACACGCCTTGTAGGTTCGCAAGTTTAATTCCTTCATTCCTTTACATTAATAAAACCACTGCACGACTTAGCAGCTCTAAGCAGACCACGACAAAAGCTGAAAACTTAGAAACACTAACCACTAATTATTTTTTTAAAAGGGTGAGTGGGGGGAGGTGTGGCGGGAGGCGAGGGCAAAAGTGAAATTACGGACACACTAAACCACAAAGCAAAAAGAACAAAGGCGAAAACACGAAAGAAGAAGAAACCTAAAACTCCGGACAAAATTACGATGCAGAGTAGAAATCAGGCGAACAGAACGACACAATCTGATTCAATGTCGCTGATGTCAACGACGTGAAGCAGAAGAAAAAAAAATTCCGTGACCTTAGAGCCCGAAAACACACATCAACGTTGAGGCGACCACAAGCCTCTTCAACAACCAGCTTCAACTTTACAGCACGAACGCGTGTCTCGCTGTCCCCATTTTGCAGATATTTCAAACAAATCGGGCTAACAAACGTTAACACACTGATCACCCCCGTGTTCATCTCATTCAACGCCGGGTCGCTCAATGCGCTCTGTAGCAAATCAAGCAAGGCTTTTTATTATTTTTTTTCCGGTGGGGAGGAGGAGAGGGTAGGAGGGGAGGAGGGGGGGGGGCACAATGTCATTGCGTTGAATGGTTTTGTTAACTACTGCGCATCCTTTCCGCTTGGATGCCCGGATACACATTCCTCGTATGACATTCTGATTTGGACAATAACACTGGAGTCAAGGCCCCTCTCAGATTTCTTGGAATGTAATGGTTAGAATAGAAATTGTACCTGAAAGCTCCAAGGTTTGACTCATAATTTACGACAAGCAATTTATGCTGACATGGATTTGGAATTTAGATTTGTTTTGTAGATGCTACTTTTTTTTTTTAAACTTCGAAATGCGCAAAACGACAAAAACGATATGTCATGCAGGCTGTTTTGTCCTGAACCCGCGAAGCTACCGCTATTCAGACTATATTCAGCAGTCAGAATGCGCATGCAATAGAGTTGGTGGTTTTAAATATTTATTTTATCATTCTTCTATAGCGATTTCCCAGCTCAAGAGCTGCTCAAGGCGCTGGCCGATACAGGATCCAGTTCAAGCCGCCCGAGACGCACACCTGCTGCATTCCCACATAACGGAGCACAAACCTGGGCGACGGCCAATGGTGGAGAGGGGACCTGAAGCTTGTTGGGTGTACTTACGTAACTGGCACTCACATCACAGTCTTTAAACTCGATGGAATGCCTGCGTGCACAGACAGAAATCACAGACAGAAAAGGGGGCGTTTGCCTCTGCATAAAGGTCATGTTATTTTGGGATGTACTCCAGGCTGTCAGCCAAGTGTGAAGAGTGTGTGCGTGCGTGTTTGTGTGTGTGTGTGTTTGTGAGCGCGTACGCGCGCGCGATGTGTATAAGTATGGGTGGTGAGAGTGGATTTTTTTTCTTTATCGGTATTTGAGATTATATATTTGTTTATCGTTGACCTTTAGTTTAGGAAAGATGTAGTACGCTTGTTAAACGATCATCTGTGGTGCCCCTACGACCTCCGAGTTACTGGATAGGATAGGATAGGATAGGATAGGATTGGATAGGATAGGACCTTTAGTTTAATGTTTCGTTGTGCGTGAGTTTTCTCTAGTTGTTCGCTTCAGTTTTTAGATGACCGTTTTAGCATTTTCTATATTTAAAAAAACAACAACAACAAACCCCACATTATGTGGCTGCAAGCATACATGTATTATCTTTCCAGCTGTACCTACTATCACTGGGCCGAGGAGATAGGAGTCATAGACTGGTAGTTGTCTATTTTTCTTGGAAGGAGCTGAACGCTGCGCCCCTAAACTACTACTTACATACAGACATAACATCAATTAGGATGCGCGCGCAAAAGAGATTAATTTGCCATTCCAACTAACCTGGATGCTGTGGACATCCAGAATATATGCTGCATTTGACAAAGCGCACACAATGGAAGTTGCGAGGAAGATTAATTTGTCATTCATAGTGGTCTGGATGTCCCTCGGGAAGCATTCTACGTCATTTCCGCTTCCAGACAGATCATGTCGATAAATAGTTACGTTGCAATCAGCTCGCATGAACCTTTTAATGGCCTCAGCGCTGGGGGCGACCATTTCCATTTTGTTACTTGTTTTGTTGTGTTTTTTTCCTATTTAGTTTCATGTTTGTGTGGGTTTGTCACTCTTTGCCTATTTTCCCCCTTTTTGCATTACTGTTAGCCTGTCTGTTTCGTAGTTTTTTCTTAGTGTTTTCTTTCTCCAGTTGATAGCATCAATAATGGCTGAGCTATGTGGGACACGATGTAACGTGTTGGCTGCAGGAAGGCCGCACTGATAGACGCTGCTGGCGGGATTGGAGAGATACTGTGACAAACATGGAGTCGTGCCCATCCTGTCCATCTGGCCGTTATGTTCTCGTGTTCCTGTCTTCTTGTTTTATTCTCTTTCTCTGTCTCTGTCTCTCTCTGTGGCTCCTTGCATTCCGCTGGACCCTATACACAATGACTAACATACCCCTCTCTCTCTCTCTCTCTCTCTCCTTCTCCTTACCCCTCTCACTCAACACCCTCATCCGCTCTCATCTTCCACCCATCCACCCCTCACCCCCACAGGTTTCGCCTGAAAAAACGGAATGAAATTTCAATACTGCACTCCGTCTAGGCTGCCAGCGACAAACCTATTTCAATTAGAGCCCAATTTCAAATTCTCTCACTCGCCTTCCCAATGGAAATAATGGCCCGAGGAGGTGTATGTTTTGTATTGTGGTGGGTTGTGGAGTGGTGTGTGTATATGTGTGTATGCGGGAGGAGGGGGTGGGTGCGGGTGATAGGCTTCCCATCCATTCATTATCGTTAGATGATGAAGCACTGTAAAACAGTGAAAAGCAGGACGGCGATGACATTGGTTTGGAGAGTATGAATACACAAAGAAAGCTGGAAGCAAACCATACACACAAAGAAAGCTGGTTGCAAACCATACACAAAGAAAGCTGGAAGCAAACCATACACACAAAGAAAGCTGGATGCAAACCATACACACAAAGAAAGCTGGAAGCAAACCATACACACAAAGAAAGCTGGATGCAAACCATACACACAAAGAAAGCTGGATGCAAACCATACACAAAGAAAGCTGGAAGCAAACCATACACACAAAGAAAGCTGGATGCAAACCATACACACAAAGAAAGCTGGATGCAAACCATACACAAAGAAAGCTGGAAGCAAACCATACACAAAGAAAGCTGGATGCAAACCATACACAAAGAAAGCTGGAAGCAAACCATACACACAAAGAAAGCTGGATGCAAACCATACACACAAAGAAAGCTGGATGCAAACCATACACAAAGAAAGCTGGATGCAAACCATACACACAAAGAAAGCTGGAAGCAAACCATACACACAAAGAAAGCTGGAAGCAAACCATACACAAAGAAAGTTGGATGCAAACCATACACACAAAGAAAGCTGGATGCAAACCATACACAAAGAAAGCTGGATGCAAACCATACACAAAGAAAGCTGGATGCAAACCATACACAAAGAAAGCTGGAAGCAAACCATACACAAAGAAAGTTGGATGCAAACCATACACACAAAGAAAGCTGGATGCAAACCAAACACAAAGAAAGCTGGAAGCAAACCATACACAAAGAAAGCTGGATGCAAACCATACACAAAGAAAGCTGGATGCAAACCATACACACAAAGAAAGCTGGAAGCAAACCATACACACAAAGAAAGCTGGATGCAAACCATACACACAAAGAAAGCTGGATGCAAACCATACACAAAGAAAGCTGGATGCAAACCATACACAAAGAAAGCTGGATGCAAACCATACACAATGAAAGCTGGATGCAAACCATACACAAAGAAAGCTGGATGCAAACCATACACAAAGAAAGCTGGAAGCAAACCATACACAAAGAAAGCTGGAAGCAAACCATACACAAAGAAAGCTGGAAGTAAACCATACACAAAGAAAGCTGGAAGCAAACCATACACAAAGAAAGCTGGAAGTAAACCATACACACAAAGAAAGCTGGATGCAAACCATACACACAAAGAAAGTGGATGTAAACCATACACAAAGAAAGCTGGATGCAAACCATACACAAAGAAAGCTGGAAGTAAACCATACACACAAAGAAAGCTGGAAGTAAACCATACACAAAGAAAGCTGGAAGCAAACCATACACAAAGAAAGCTGGAAGTAAACCATACACAAAGAAAGCTGGAAGCAAACCATACACAAAGAAAGCTGGAAGCAAACCATACACAAAGAAAGCTGGAAGTAAACCGGAAGGAGAGGGAGGGAGGGTGAGAGAGAGAAAGAGAGAGGGAGTGGAGAAGGGGTGTGAAGGAAAAATGATAATAATTTGGCAATTACACTAATATATAAGTGGATACAAAAGTGCATTTGGCGCATTCATAGAAGAGCTGTGTTAGACGTATGAATTTAGTTAAGCACGTGTTTGGTGTATTCACACACACAAATTAAACAATCATGTATTCATGGCAAGCTGGGGTTTTGTACGAAAGGTAGTCATCGGAAAGTTGTTTTTTTTAATTACGGAAAGAGCGAAAAATTCATCTAAAAATATAAGCCTTAGATGAAAAAAATGTCTCTTTCCGTACAAAAGTTTACCTATTTCGGCTCGTAACACTAAACCTCATCCCGGATAGAATACTCCCATGTACTTAAAACACTCCCATGCACTACAAGAGCACCCCCATGCAATAAAATTGCTCTCCCCTGTGCTTAGAACAAAGTTGTGTTTCTGCAGAAGAAAAAAACGTGGGGCGCTAGCTAAAACTTCCATTTTGTGCATAAAAAGGCAAGTTCAGCATCCCATTTGTCCATGAATACCCGCCCCCCTCTCTCTCCTACCCTCTCCACCATCCCCAGGAATACCGATGTACTCACTTTTATACGTCAAGACAAGCGTTCATGTTTCATCTAGACACTCCACGCTGAAGTTTGAACTCCTTAGCCTTTTCCCAGATAGTTTATTTCTTTTCCTTCCTCGTTACATAAGTCAAGTCAAGAAAGCCACCTCCAAGCTTCTTCTGTCTCGTTAAATACATCTACTTTGCTCCCAGCTCTAGGACGAAAATCACACTGCGTACCTGAGACAGGCCGAGGCTCACGTCGCCTCTTCACCAACCTCTTCCGCTCGCTGGAAACCAGCGTAGTTGGACCTACAGCCTGCCCTTCTTGTTCAATTCGCAACGGGGTGGGGGGTGGGGGGGGTGGGGGGGTGGGGGGGTGGGGGGGGGTGGGGGGGGAGTGATTGCGGCAATACTTCAATAAAACCTGCAATCTGTTCACGACCAGCGGCAGAGATGGTGGAGAGCCGATGTAAGCCTCTGCTACGCAGTGTGCCGAGAAAAAAATAAAGAACGGTCTAGAAAGCACAATGAAGCGCCTAGAGAACAGTTGAACATGAAACACTACTCTGTAGATTCCAAGTCATATTACGAACTCTTACTCCTTCGGACGACAGTATAAACCGAGGTCTATTCTGTACACGCACGCATTCACTGCGAGGACTTTTAACAGGATCCTAACGCTCATGTACTAGACGGGGGGATGCCAGCTACACACAAATACACCCAGCACGCAACAGTTTGCTTCTTCAGGTCCATCCTCCCAGGAGTGTGCTCAGTGTCTGGGCGTCGGAGTATGCGCTCGAAAGGCTGCAAGTGCGCTCCTCGCGGGCAGCTGGAGTTAAGTCCGGTTTCCTCCAGTGCCTTGAGCAGCTCTTGAGCTGGACAAGCGCTCTAAATGAATGGTAGACAAAAATAACTACGTGACGTAAGGAATAGAGAAAGGTGCTCCGAGGGCGACGTAAGTAGGGGGGTACACAGCGAACAGTCTTGGTCACTGTAAGAGTGTGGTGGCGCCTGCACGAAGAACCACTCCGCGCTGGCAGCTTTCGCTGACCCGGCCAGCAGCAGAGATGAACGTTTCCCTCGGCTAGTCTCAGCTACGCAGTGTGCGTGGGACTAAATCGAAGTATCTTGGAATTACCGTCTCGGAAGATTCTGGAGGTTAGGACGGGACGAGTATTTCCCTTTAACTGGCCAGATCCTACAAGCTTGACTGCTGTATCCAATCAATAGTATTAAGTTTCACACATCTGATCTCCCCTCCCTCCTCTTCCCCCCCCCTCTCTTCTGGAAACCAATCTACTCACTCCGCCACCCTTGCCCCTACCCCCGATCCCCTCCCCGAACTCCTTTCCATCCATCCACCCACCATTACCCTTACCACAACGGTAGGAAAAACATGATATGCCATTCACAGTATTTTCCTGTATCATTGTGTTGTTATTCTTCTTCTGCTACTGCTGCTTCCTACTCCTGTCCAACTTCCTTCTCCTTATCGTTCTTCATCTTTCTCCTAATCCTTCTTCTTCATAACCCTGAACTTCCTCCTTCTTTCTTACGTCTCCCCCATTCACCACCACCCCGGCCATCAAAACCTTTCCAACTGGTACTCTTCTTTCGCATTTCTGCTCCCTTCTTGAACACCCCCTCGATAACAGACCCTATCACCTTATCTGTTGGCTTTCGGTCACTGACCACACAGCAACTGCTGCGCCCATCGCGCATTCCGTTATTATTACGTTACCCGACCTCCCGCGCTCACAGTCTCTCCTTTCTTATAATGCTGACACACAGCGTAGCTGAACCTTGCTGGCCTACTATCTCTTCACGTGAGGGAGTAGGCCACGCACGGGTTCAGGTCCGCTATACGCCTTTCTTTTTTCAAAGCCTCCCATTTTTTGTCGACCTCTCTTTTTTAAAGTCTTCCATTCTTTCTTACTTTCGAAAGCCTCCATCCCTCCCGGTTCTGTGGAAAATGGAGGAAGATAATTTTTTTCCCTGTCTCTTCTTCAGTTGCACAATTGTGCCTTCAGGGAATACACCAATGCAGGTGGTCGGTAGTCTGCAATGACAGAAAGTGCAGCGAGACTGACGTTTCTGATCAAGCCGACCAATCAAGTGGAAGCGTCGCTCTTGTCACTCGAAAAAGAAGAAGCGGGGAAAAATTCATGTGATCATGGCTTTTCGGCACGTGATCAACTTTTTTTTGCCCCAGCTGATGCGCATGCGCCTCCAGACCTGTCTTTCAGCAGAAGTAACATGGTACAGCGCACTGCGCAGTCAGACCCATATAATCCTATCGACTCGCCTCTTTCCAATTTCATTCTTGCCACTCGCGGCCTGGCGTTACGAGTCGCCAAGTCACATGCAATGTAATACATTTTTCCACTGGTAGTCACGATAGTATAGGACTTATGGGTCCAAAACTGGAAAGGATGATCACAACGTGCTGAGCACCTTGCATTGGACGGGCAGACGTAGGTGCCAAAACTGCAAACAAAAGAAGTTGTCACGTGGGGTTTATGGGCTCTGCACAATGGAATTATGGACCCTCACGTTTATTCGGTGGGAACTGCTAGTAAGTCACCCTATGAATTACTTTAATAAATTTATTTGTTTAGCTCGTTCTGTGTTAAGGTTGGGGTACAGAAATAGATAGAAAAATGGTAAAAGAATACTGTCACACTAGCTTTCACACGGCTATGAATCATATGTAGTCCAGCCACTTGATAACAGTTAAAATCACACATTTATTTCTTCTACTCTATACAAGATTCTCTAAGTACTAATCTAACTTAAAAAGTCTCTTTCAATGCTAATAGTTCGATCGCTGATAGTCTAGGCAGCTGTTATTTCTTCCTCGGGCACTTGCTATTATATCTCATGTAGATTTGGACTGCTGTGGTCCGTTTTACAGTTTCTGAAGAGTGGGACTACTGTGGTCCTGCTATGATCAGTTTAAGTGCACCTTGGCGTGTTCACTTAACTGCTAGATGGTGCGTGCGAAGTCCTTCTGTGAGGTAGCTTCTGGTACACCTTTGTCGTTGTGTAGTTGGGTTCCCTTGCCACGCTGTGGGGTCTGACAGGGTGTTTTTTCGGGTAGCTCTTTCCGTCTTGTGCGGTAGAGGATACTCCGCCAACTTGTTTCTGTGGAGTGGGGTTCACAGGATAGCTCGGGATAGCTCGCCTGCTCGTCTGTAATATAAGAGACGAAATTCTGCACAACCCTGAATAATCGGTTTGTGCAGAGCGTCTCACTGAAAGCCAAAGTAGCCCTCAGTGATAGCTCCACATCTCTATACATAAGCGACGAACATTCTGCTACTTCCGGGTTCCACTGGAATCTCAACTCTAAATTCCTATACATACATAAATATAAATCGTGTCTAACTATACACATACAGAATTAATAATATTATAAACCTTCAGTGGTACAGCCACTGGCCTGCAAACATACATATAAGTTAAACAACAGTGGTTCCGTACGGCATGCAACATGGCGGCGCAACCGGTCGTGTTTCGCCTCGTGGTAGGCTCTTCCCACATGGTCACGCAAATTCGGATTAACAATTCACATTTATGCATAGCAAATTCCACAAACATAATTTCAACAATAATATAAATATATCACGATGAAACAGAAGGGTGTTCATTTACCTGTTTGACAAGTTCAGGCCCGTGTTGACTAAATAGAATTCTGAGATTCCTAAGTCCTGCTTCCTGGTCTATGAGTGAAGAGATTTCTCTAGCTGTGGAGATGTTGACTCTACCTCGTCTCACACACGACTGATTCAAACTGTGTTAGGCTCTGACACAGTCAGAACTGCTCTACCCGCTTGGCTGAGCTCTCATTGGTTAAAAACGGGCAGATTCAAAGCTCAAATGCTGACTCACTGCGTTGTGTGTGGCTAGCTCGCTGTGTGTGGCCTTTAATTGCTGCTGTGTAATCTACTGACTCTCTACTGTTACAAAGACTACACATGGCTAAATAGTAATAAGCAGAGTTAAAACTAGCCAGTTCATGACAGAAGTGTAACACAAAATATTGCATATTCCATGGCCATATATAAATGAATGAATGACAATAAACTCCTGTATTAAAAGCTACACATATTCGATTTACTTAAAGCTGGTTTTAAGTTCAGCCAATAAATTACCTCTAATTTCATTTGTTTAAAAACTCAAACGTGTGGAATTTTTTTTTCTTTAGCGAAAGTCTGACCAAAGCCCACTGATTTTCAGAGAAAACATATATTTCTCTTCTTCCTCTCTCCTTTCCCAACTTAATGCCCCAACCCTTTACAAGTCTTTTCTACCCTATCCACCCTTACCTGCCCCCACGTCTCCTTCCCAATTTGTATGACAGAAATCCCCTCTCTACCTCTCTCGTATTGCCATTCTCAACGATTCTTTTTGTTTTCTTCTCTTAACTGTGTCGACGTTTTTTCAATCAATAACGCGACCTTTAGGCTTCTGGTCTGGATTCCAAGACGCTGTAACTCCAAGACAGTTAAGATGCATCTATAGATCGGTTTCACTGATTATCCCTCCCCCCCCCTCCTACTTCCCCTTCCACCTCCCTTGTAGTTCTCTCTCTTAACTCTCCTTACGTTGATTTCTGAGGCGTGCTCACGAACATGATCATGATCTCTCTCTCTCTCTCTCTCTCTCTCTCTCTCTCTCTCTCTCTCTCTCTCTCCATCTCTCTCCTTTTTCTTCCTTTCTTGAGGAGATGATGCAACAAGGCATTGATTTCTGAGCCATCTTCACGAACATAAATTCTTTTTTTTTTTTTTTTTTTTGGGGGGGGGGGGGGGGTTGTTCCTCTTTCTAATAATGACAAGAAATCCGCGTCTTTATGTCTGCCAGACCAATGCACGTGACTTTAAGTCTTAACGACTTTATTCTGGCACACAGAATCTTTCTATTTCGTCACATATATTATATAGCTTAAGCGGTCTTCTTTTTTTAATTCTTCCTCTTTCTTTTTCTTCTTCCTCTTTCTTTTTCTTCCTTTTTCTCGACTCCTCAATTCTTAAACTTTAACAAAAAGTGAACGAGTACGATATATGGCGATGATAAAAACAGCAACACATCACTGTCGTAAAAATTTACAACATGGCCAGAGTCCGGTTTGCTGGTTACTTAAAAAATCAGCGCTACATTCAGTGTTGGGAAAAGCTTAAAGGGATGACAAAAAGAGAGACAGACAAAGACAGGGACAGTGAGACAGACAGAGAAAGATATATTATAAGATAATGAGATAGCAATTTCATTTAACAAGGGGGCTGTAACAAAAATAAGTAGTACGAAAAATAACTGTATAACAAATAGAGAGAGAGAGAGAGAGAGAGAGAGAGAGAGAGAGAGAGAGAGAGAGAGAGAGGGAGAGAGAGAGAGAGAGAGAGAGACAATGAGAGACAGAGAGGCAAAGACAGAGAGCTAGACAATCTTCATACTAAAACAACCAGCAAAACCATTATGCTAAGAACGCATAGGCAGCAAGACACACAGAGACTTCAATGCTAAGGCAGGTATCATTATCGATCACGCCTAAGTAAATTATGCACGTTGGAGAAAAAAAAAGCAATCCTCATAGTCATAGCGCGCCGCCATTTCAAATATGACCTATCCCAGCTCAAAGTGCATGCTATCGATGAAAATGCAAATCGTGTATTGCATAATGTCAGCCGTACCACGCAACACATAGTCCACACACTGGTGTATTACATGTACGAAGTACATTACATGATTATTGCTTTAGGTCCAGCGGACTCTCCCGAGCCAAATCAGGACCGAACACCCCTGATCCGCATAAAAGATCTGCTGAAACAACCCTAGTGGTAAAACTGAAGGCTCTCCACCAGCCTGTCACTTTACAATAAAGACATCCCACGCAGCGGCAGGGGACGCTGAGGCTATATTCTAATTTATTGAACCCCAGTTTACAAAAACAAAATAGAATACAAATATCATTAAAAATTATAAACAAAACACATACATATAAAATGCCTACATTGCTAAATAATAACATCATAGGAAGCCCTAGTGACCACCTGGCAGAAAGCGTCCAATTTTCCCAATCTGATCCAACAGATCTCACACACAAATAAGGAGTTTTGTCCCGGAAGAGTTTTCAAGAAAAAAGGTAGGTGACTGGTCTAGCGAAGAAGAAGATAGATAGTATAGCAGATTGATAGAACAGAGCAGGAATGAAAAAGAACAAAGGAGAAAGACAGCGACAGTGGGAATTTAAAGCACTGAATTTCCAGAAAGTGGGGACACTATTTATACTGAAACCCCCGGCACCCACACGGGGGAGTATTACATGTACGAAGTAATATTATCTTATAGGGACTCACTTTGACCACACACCCCTCGACACAGCCTTTTAACATTCCCAATGAGTGTTGCCTTACTGAAACAAATAAACTCTCAATAAAGAATAACTTTTTGAAAAGTTTTGTTGCTTTTGTGTTTTTTTCAATGAATAAATTCCTTAGTTTTTTTGTGCCTATAAATAGCAACCGCTAGCCAACATTTTGAGCTTAAAATAGCATCAGTCCAAAGCCGGTATGAGGCAGAACCAATAAAACATATTTGCTCGGTGAGGTTTTTCAATTTAGGTTGATTAAACGGACCCTGGCCTATCTCAGACACCAAAGACACACTCTTGAGCTTTGTGGTTCACTCACACATAGGGTCAATGGTCACACTCTAGAGCTTCGTGGTTCACTCACACATAGGGTCAATGGTCACACTCTTGAGCTTCGTGGTTCACTCACACATAGGGTCAATGGTCACACTCTGGAGCTTCGTGGTTCACTCACACATAGGGTCAATGGTCACACTCTTGAGCTTCGTGGTTCACTCACACATAGGGTCAATGGTCACGCTCTTGAGCTTTGTGGTTCACTCACACATAGGGTCAATGGTCACACTCTTGAGCTTCGTGGTTCACTCACACATAGGGTCAATGGTCACACTCTAGAGCTTCGTGGTTCACTCACACATAGGGTCAATGGTCACACTCTGGAGCTTCGTGGTTCACTCACACATAGGGTCAATGGTCACACTCTGGAGCTTTGTGGTTCACTCATACATAGGGTCAATGGTCACACTCTGGAGCTTCGTGGTTCACTCACACATAGGGTCAATGGTCACACTCAGGAGCTTTGTGGTTCACTCACACATAGGGTCAATGGTCACACTCTTGAGCTTCGTGGTTCACTCACACATAGGGTCAATGGTCACACTCTAGAGCTTCGTGGTTCACTCACACATAGGGTCAATGGTCACACTCTGGAGCTTCGTGGTTCACTCACACATAGGGTCAATGGTCACACTCGGGAGCTTTGTGGTTCACTCACACATAGGGTCAATGGTCACATTCAATCTTGGAAATCACTCCCTGTCACAACCGAAACTAAAGATTCCCACTGTAGCGGTTGGTTTGAGCGACGACAGTCCACTTTATCATTGCGTAATGTGATAACAATGCCCATTTTTGGCTAATGACGTTTTCGCCCAAAGTAAACAAAGCCTTAGAAACGGGGCCTTTTAAGATACTATTTCGATTAGCTAACCCTTTGCAACGACTTCCAATACATGCCGATGATACCACACCATCCAATACATGCCGATGATACCACATCATCCAATACATGCCGATGATACCACATCATCCAATACATGCCGATGAAACCACACCATCCAATGCATGCCGATGATACCACACCATCCAATACATGCCGATGAAACCACACCATCCAATGCATGCCGATGATACCACATCATCCAATGCATACCGATGATACCACACCATCCAAAAGCATGCCGAAGATAAACACCGGCAATCAGCAGAAGTTAAGACCGGTCACTTCTCGTATCGTTCTGAAGTTGACAACCCAACGGAAGGCCAATGTTTCACAAGTTCAAGATACAGTTAAGTTCTCCTTCAATAGTATCACTGATGACAGAAGATACATGGAATGTTCACAATGTTACTAACATTCAGTCACAGTTCCAAGAAGCTAAGGTCTACGTTCAGTCAAGGTAGATTTGTTGTTGTTTTTTTGCAGAAGTCTTACAATAATGAGCGAAGTTTGTAAAGGCGATAAGCCTTCAAAGTTTCACACTAATGTAGCCAGTGCCATTGTGTGGGAGAGATGGAAAGAGAGGAAGGGGAGTGGGGGGGGGGGGGTTGCGGGGATGAAGTAACATAACTGCAGCTACCCTGGGCTAATGTACCGAGCATCACAGTCGACCGTTATTGCGATATAGAAATTTGCTTCGTGCTCTCCAAAATTTTGTCAAACAAACCCACTTTGCTCTCAGAAGTTCTGCGATAACCGAAGCTGAATCGTCGGCCTCTGTGTTGATACTTGAGTCAAGCTGATAAACTTTAAGGTCTCTTGATAAATAAAGTTCTACCCTTTTGATACCGAGAAACCTGATATCTGGCGAGAAGGGGTGGGTCCGGTGGAAGAAGACGAGAGTGTTATACTGTATGCTGTACCTTGCGATTGGTAAAGTTGACATCGTGTACTCGTCCTGTTTCAAACTATCATCGTGCTGCACCTTAAACTAAATATTCTTCAGGGAATATCTTTATTCTTAAGACTACTGAAGGACTGAGCAATTCTTTACACGATTACTGTTCAAATTATCAATACCTCATCCTCATTTCATTATTATCAGTAGTATTTTCATCCCTCCTCGTCAGTGTCATTTCGATGTCACCGCCTTTACTTTTAGTTAAATCTATTGATTTTTAAGGGTCTCAATCTTACAGTTGCATGGTTAAAATTCCTCTTCCCCCTTGCCCCCCTCACCCCACCCCTAAACCCCCCCCCAAAAAAAAAAAAAAAAAAAAAAAAAAAAAACCACGCACATATCATCATTATCAACGTCGTCTTCGTCATCATCACATAACCATCATCATCACTATCAACCTCATTAAAACTATCCTCCTGATCATCATAGCCATAATGGCCTTGAAATTGCAAGCTACTGATTAGAACGGGATTTAACGGCATGGGTGGACTCTCTGACCGCTCGGCCGCTGGTGCTTAATTAACAACGGGTCAATCGGGACACTGGTCAAGCACACAGGCACACACAAGCGCCCACAGTGCAAACAATGCTCATCAATCAATAAATGGCCGTTGTGATGACTGATGTTCACCAAGTGACTGTTACAACCAGCACTAAAGTCACCGCTATGATGATTGATGTTCACAAGGTGAATGTTACAACCAACAATGAAGATGAAGACAACGCTATGATAATCGATGTTCACACTGTTAGGACCAGCAATGAAGTCACCGCTATGGTTAGTCGACGAAGGTTGCGGAGGTTCGATTCCCTGAAATGGGGAGAGCTTGCGTGACTTCAGTCCAGCAGTATATTTTCAGTACAATGTGGATCCATCAGTGTGCTTTCTTACTTAAATACAACATTATTAATTTCCTAACCCAAGTCAAAATTCACGCCTGAAATTTTTTTTAACAACTTATAATTTTACATTAGAGTAACAGGCTACCCTTAATATTATTATTAACCTGCTCCTGAACAACTCGCTAGTTTTAGTCCTTCACTTCACCTACTCAGAACCAAAATAGCAGTCTACTAGTTTAAACAGCTCTAAAATTCTTCCCCCCCCACCTCCACCACCCTCCCCCCAAAAAAAAAATTAATAAAAAAAATATAAATAACGCCACTTGTCAGCATAACACTGCCTGAAGCAGTGCAGGCTGAAGGTCTTTTAAAAGCCGTGAAAATTGACACTTTCCTAGATTCAACAAAAACTTGGACCACTTAAAGTGCATAACATCGGAAATGAGCTAGTAGTAGTAGTAGTAGTAGTAGTAGTAGTAGTAGTAGTAGTAGTAGTAGTAGTAGTAGTAGTAGTAGTACTGTAGTAGTAGTAGTAGTAGCAGCAGCAGCAGCAGTAATAGCAATAGTTATAGTAGCAGCTTAATAACAATAGTAACAGCACTTAGCACTAGTAGTAGTAATAACCGTGGCAACATCATACTAACAATATAATGTTCGTCATTTGTAAGGCGCCTTAGCCTAAGGATCAAGGCGCTGGCCGATACAGGATCTAACTCAAACCGCCCGAGACGCCCACCCGCAGCCATTGGGCGCATGGTCTGACGCACGGACAACTGAGCACAATCCTGGGCAGCCAGGGATGGGGGAGAAGGACCAAGTGCATGCTGGGTGTGTTCTTGTTACCGGTACTCACCCGTCAAGGACATGAGCGTCAGGATCTTTAAAGTCCGTTATGATGGAATGTATGCGACACACAGACTAGACCTCGGTTTATACTCTCATCCGAAGGAGTAGGAAAACAGGAGTAAAGTGTCTTTCCCAGGGACACAACACAATGGTCCGTCCAGGGCTCGAACCCGGGACCTTCAGATCCGCAAGCCGAAGCACTGCCATTAGACCACAGTGCCTCCCTAGTAACGATAGCAGCAGCTGGTAGTAGTAGCAGCAGTAACAGCAGAATTAGTAGCAACAGCAATAATAACAATAGTAATAGTAGCAGCAGCAGTAATAGATATAGCAATAGCAGAAACGATAGCACCAATAGTAGTAGTAGTAGTAGTAATAGTAATAATAATAATAATAATTATTATTATTATTATTTAATCGTTCTTATATAGCGCTTTTCCAGCTGAAGAGCTGCTCAAGGCGCTGGCCGATACAGGATCTAACTCAAGCCGCCCGAGGCGCCAACTTGCAGCCTTTAGGCGCATCATAATAACGCTGCAGACAACTGAGCACAATCCTGGGCAGCCAGGGATGGGGGAGATGGACCTAGGTGCATGCTTGGTGTATTCTTGTCACCGGCACTCACCCGTCTAAGACACGGGCGTCAGGATCTTTAAAGTACGTTATGATGGAATGTATGCGACACACAGACTAGACCTCGGTTTATACTGTCATCCGAAGGAGTAGTCAAAGAGCAATCTTTTATCAATAAGAACGATCATTAATAATATTAGCATCCATCATCATCCTCATCAGCTATAGTAGTAGTAGTAGCAGTAGTAGTAGTAGCAGTAGTAGTAGTAGGAGGAGGAGGAGGAGGAGGAGAAGGAGCGCGGTTAGCCCAGTGGTATAGGCGGTACACTGGAATGTCAGACCATAACATTGCAGTCTGTCCAGGCAGTGATTCAAACGCTGTTAACGGCCTGGGAGGGGGAAAAAAACAACTGAGACACTGCGCGCCTACTCCTTCGGATGAGAGTATAAACCAAGGTCTAGTCCGTGCGGGCACGCATTCCATCGCATGGTGTTTAAAGATCCTGACGCTCATGTCCTAGTCGAGTGAGTGCCGGCTATGCAAACACACCCAGCACACGCCGAGCCCCTTCTTCCCACCCCGGGTCGTCCAAGATTGTGCTCAGTCGTCTGGGCGTCAGACTATGCGCCCAAAGGTTGTAAGTGGGCGCCTAGGGCGGCTTGAGTTAGATCCTGTATCGGACCAGCGCCTTGAGCTGCTTTGGAGCTGGTAAAGAGCTATATAAAAGTGATTACATTAAATAAAATAAATTGTAGTAGTGAAAGAGTTTCACAAACCACTCCTTTTCGGCAAAACCACATAAAACTTATACTTCATTATTTAAAACTCAGTGTTTCCCAAAGCTTTTTTTTTCAGAGAGTCCTTGGGACTCTCTGGTGCAAAATTTCAAGAGTCCCCTTACAAAATTTGAGAGTCCCCTTACAATTCCTACATTTTCCTTGATTTTTATTACCAACATCACGGACACACAAATTCGCCTCAAAGTCAAACAAAGCTTAGTTTTCAATTCAACTTTATTGAAAATTATGAATAGCCATAAAACAAGCAACACAACAAAAGGAATACTAATCTGATAAATGTTACAAAGGAATCCATCATTGACTAGAGGAACCTTAAAATCACATAAAATGACCGTAGAACAAACATGAAATGGTCATACGACAATTTACACACATCAATCTGCATGTACTGACAAATTGTCTCTGTGTAAATATTGATTTGATTGATTTATTATTGCTTTAGGTCCAGCGGACTCTTCCGAGCCAAATCAGGACCGGACAACCCCCGGTCCGCATAAAAGATCTGTTGAAACAACCCCAGTGGGAAAATTGAATGCCCTCCACCGGCCAGTCACTTTACAATAAAGACATCCTACGCGAGGGACGGCTGAGGGTTGACCTCAACTACGCGAACTCCCCGATTACAAAAACAAAATAGAATACAAACATCATTATAAATCATCAACAAAAAACATACCATATAAAATGCCTATAGTGCTAAATAGTACATTCATAGGAAGCCCTAGTGACCACCCGGCAGAAAGCGTCCAACATTCCCAAGCTGATCCAACAGACCTCATACACAAACAAGGAGTCTTGTCCAGGAAGAGTTTTCAAGAAAAAAGGTAGGTCATTGATCTAGCGAAGAAGAAGATAGTATAGCAGAGTGGTAGGACAGATCGGGAATGGGAAAGAGCAAATGAGGAAGACAGCGACAGTGGGAATTTAAAGCACTAAATTTCCAGAAAGTGGGGATACTATTTATACTGAAACCCCCGGCACTCCAACGGGGGGAACTGTTGCCGCAGTTAATTTGTCATGCCTACAAAGGCAAGACAGGTTTTCAACTGGGGCTTTCACTGTACCCTTTATAGGTTAGAACAATCTACAGTGGCAAGATTGCTCATGACCCCAAGGGGTTGTGTAAATATAGGTCAGTGGTAAAAGCAGTTAGTGTTAGAGGGGACTAAGTCGAGACCAGAAGAAAAAAAAAGAGACAAAAAAATCTGTTCAACTGCGTATTACAGACAAGATCATCATTGCCTAGTCTAGGGAGAACTGAACATGATTTAACATTCAACGATTGCACCACCGTCTTCCGCATTTCTGCGGGTTATCGTTTTCCGTAGCCATGTGTCGAGCGACATGTTTCAGCTTTTCTGAAGCTAACAAAAAGGCTGCGCATGCGTGTCAGCGCGGTCAGTGGGTAGGGGAGATCACCGCGCTTACTCGGCTCGGGCGCACGATAGCTCAGAGGTGCCAGGATACATAACGGCAGTAAAAAAAAAAAAAAACACCGTTGCGTCCCTTGTGACGCACCTTTTTTTTTTTCATGCGTCCTTTTTCAGTTTTTGTGCGTCTCTGGCGCACACATGTGCGTTTTGGGAAACACTGAAACTAGGCCTAGTTCTTTAGGACTAGTACTAGTACAGTAGTAGTACTAATTAAGGACTAATAATTATTAAAATAAGAAATAAAAACAAACAAATCTGAAGACAGTACTTAGCAGTATTAGAAAGTTAATACTAATACTACTACTACTACTACTACTACTACTACTAATAATAATATTACTATTAAAGAAAGAAATTAAGAAAGTTATCTTATATAGCGCACTTACAAGCTCAGAGAGCTTCTCAAGGCGCTGGCCCGTAATATCCAGCAATCACACAATGGTTTCCTGAAGTCAGGATTCGAACCAACGTCGCCCAAGACGCACTCAAAACAAGTCATGCGCTCTGACCACTGAGCTATCCCTGTTTTATTATTATTTATTTATTTATTATTGTTATTATTATTATTATTATTATTTAATACTCATGAAGAAGAAGAAGAAGAAGAAGAAGATGATGATGATGATGAAATAATGATTAAAACAAAACAAAAAAGAAAGAAAAGAAATAGCAGTATTACTAGAAAATTTTATTAATATTATCAAATTACTCAATACTCATGATGATGATGATGATGGTGGTGGTGACGATGATGATCATGACAACAATGATGACAACAACGACAGTAGCAGCAGTATATTCATTAATATTACTTAATATTCATGATAATGATGATGACGATGATGATGATCATGAAGATGATGATGATAATGATGTAAAATTAGCGCTTTATAAATAATCCACAAAGCATGCTCCCAGCGTTAATTAGTCTACAGCAACAGCAGTAAATCAGCATTTTTAAAAAAAACCCAGTGTTTCTATCAGTATCATACAAATATTTAAGACTTCATCAAATACAAGAACTTGACCATGTAGTACAAATGTGTACGTGATGAGTGCAATCATTAATGTACTGTATTACTTACTAGGTACTTCTATTACTAGTTCTTGATTTACAACTGTTCCATAAGTCATAGTGTGTGAAAATTTATCAAATTATGATTAAGATTTTTTTAAATCAATTATCAATTTACTAAACCCAAATATTTCCTTATTGACTCATCTGGAAGTAAATTGGTATACCATGTGACCTGATATGACACTGACCTGAATTCATAATTTATTTTAACATCATCATTATTAATAAACCAGCTAAGCTTGTGGCTGTATGAATATGCAGGGATGTATATAATAATAATCATTAGACATTGTGTGGATTTTATTGCAATACTGACATAATAATAGTTATTGCTGCTCCCTTTGCTAATTTGGTCGGCAAAGGGATACATATATTCGCATGCATTCAGCACCAGTCGTGAGCAAGCAGCCAGACTGTAATAGGTATTACAGATTTTTGTAAACTATTATATTAGATTTAGAGGTATGGGTCATGTCAAATCTATACCACGCATATTTAAATCAAACATGCATAATTTACCGGCAGGGCTGTATTAATATTTAAATAAACTAATGAAACTAGATCACTTGGTGGAGACATGGAAGCCCTACAGAAGGAAGTACAATAATTCACCAAAAACAGTGAAATGACAGTCACAATTTATAAATCTTGAAACTGTCTCTGAACCCTCGATCCAAATGCAAACAATAAAAACTAATTCATAAAAAAATGACTATTAGTTTATTTCTTATGTTCGATAATTTTACAATTTGCAAAATTTGAATCTAAACAGTAACCATCAAGTTCAAAAGTTCTAAACAGCAGTCTGATATATATCAAGTATTAAAAATCCATAGCTCAATTTGTTGACAATGAACCTTAATTTAAGCTTTGTCAAACACAGCATGTTATTGTTAACTCATCTGCAGCCGTTGAATAACAAATTCTCTAAACACCCCATGCCAATGTACGCCAACTTGCACACCTCATTATCTAAAGAATAGAGATGACTAGTTATTGAGTGCAGGCTTAAACTGAAATGCTCGTAAAAGCGTAAAACCAGTTTTACCAACCTGCGCAGAAACAAGTTCAACCAAAGAATACTCCCCCCCCCCCCACCCTCTTCCTACCGTCCCTCCATCCCCCCCAAGAAAACTACACTCTATTAAAAGAAATTTCAATTTTTAATTTAACCGGCGGTATTTTTACTTAATCTTACACTGATAGACTGCTTTTTCTGGCACACCTTACTGCACAAATATATTTATACAATAATTTAACTGGGCTAAGAATGTTTATTTTAACTTGAAAACATAACTCAACAGTAGTATTACAATACAACAGACTAGTACTGGCAATATAATTTGCAATGTACAGCTTATAACTGGCAACAGACAGCACAGTTTCTATTTCAATCGGAATTTGTTTTTAATCCAACAAAGTTTCCTTTCTCTGGCACACCTTATTACACATATTTAACAATAATTTAACAGGGTTAAGAACATTTGCTTTAATTTAAAAGACAACTTTGCTGATTATAATATAACGTTTTACAATAGTTGTATTACAACAGTTACTATAGTCTATAGCAATGTAATGCTTAATTATATTGGCAACAGACTGTATATTAGTAGTAATTCAGGTAAAATTGTGACTTAACACTACAGACCAAATCCGCCCCCTACTTCCCCATGAATCCGCCTTTCACTTGCTTTCCAATATCAGTCTACTTTGTCCCAAAATTCATTCAACTGTAGAAATTTATGATTCATCCTAGCAAACCTAGAACTGGGGTGCAATAGTACATTATAGACACACGACACCGGAGCATATAGGCGACGCATGACTTGTGTGAGTGGGTTCGAATCCTGACTTCAGCAAACTATTGTGTGACTGCTGGATATTACATACGGGCCAGCGCATTGAAAGGCACTCTGAGCTTGTAAGTGCGCTATATAAGAGAAATCTCTTTCTTTTACTGGTCACAGTAATCTGACACCAGCGAACCCTTTAATGGTAAGGGGAAAATAAAGTTACAGGTCAGCCAATCCGGGCTTCGAACCAGGGACCTATCGGATACTAGTAAGCCGCTCTAACTGGGGATACGTGGCTTCTGAAAAACCTAGAACTATTCGTAGTAGATTACAACAATGATAAGGGTAAGCATAGATGTGGTGGGGATGAGGAAATGAAAATAACGACAATTGTAATTTATTCACAAGTTTAATTTATAATTAAAAGCACACAAAAATCATCCTCACACAAGCCACATTCACATTATCTTTATTCATTCATTCATTTATCATTCAATCATTAACTCATAGTCTCTATAAAGTGCTGCATAAGAAATTATTTTTCGTTCTGAGAGTTAAATTTAACATAAAATGTGATTAGTTGATTCAATCATAAATTCATTTATCATGAATCATTCAATCAAAAGTAACTATTCTGTTAAGTGTACAGCAGATCCTAATAAACTAAGGAGTGGGCTGTGGTCAAGGCAGATGAATGGGTGGGGAGAGGGGGGATATGAGATCGAGCAAAGGAGTGAGAGTTGTGGAGTAAGGTGGTACATGAAATGGTGGCGAGGGATTATAGTCAATGTGTCAATAGTAACAATCACAACTAATTCTGTATACTATAATCTTATAATGTTCTACTGTTGTTAATCCACTTATTGAGAACAAAAAATAACAATAGTACTTTAACTTAGTTAATAAGTTTATAAATATAATTGACAAGTCCAACGTGTTAAACAGCTCTTGTGATGGTAAAGAAGCTCCAACAGTTCACTGACAGCCCTAGGCTTTTGTCGCCAAAATATTATTATTTAATCAGTACATTTTAAATATTTATACTTTAATAACATGGTAAAAGAAAATCCCTTCATTTTATGGATTATAAATAATTTCTAGGCAAGGTTAGCACTAGATTAGATCTTCAAAGGTTAGCAATGGATGAATAGAGGTCCTCCTGTATAGGCTACTCTGCGGCTATAGTGGAAGGAAAATTTTCCAGAAAGACAAAAACTTTACCTTACTATAACTTAATAAGGCATTGTGATACTGTTAACTTTTGATTGGACACCTTCATTGAGAATATTAATATTAATATTTATTGTCTTACCAACCTAGATTTAATGTTCTACTCCTGTACTAATACTATACTCCATTACAAGTGATACAAATATAACACTACTTCAATATAAATAGCACAGTGAGTATGAGTAAACCTGTAAAACTAAAACCACAGACCTAGTAACTATCTCAATCTCTCAAGTGATCTAGACCTTTCCATGCATAAATTGGTGAAGTAACTTATTTTTGTCAAAAAAACTCACCCAACCATAAATTGATAAAAACTGTTTTTATCAAGTCATAAAACTAATTTATAACGTTATGCATGGCCACCTCCCACCTCCTTTTAAAATAAATGTTTAAAGCATGTGCCTGTGAGGCACTGTTGTCAAGCCAGGTCCCAACCAGTTCTGTGTGTTTACCTGTATTCAATTCACTGCCATTAAGCATGAAGTACAGCAAATAAGTCTACCTGTACATTCTCTATAATCTATACTATATAGCCGTTTGTTTTGACTCACTGCATGTGAACAAACAGAAGAGCTCTCCTCTCTCTCTCTTTCTCCCTCTCTCTCTCTCCTTGTCTCACTCTTTCTCTACTGACTATTATATTAACAGTATTGTTGAACAAGCAAAAGACCCTCTCACTCTCTTGCCCCTACCCCCTTCCCCCGCCTCTCTCTCTCTCTCTCTCTCTCGAGCTCTCTCTTTCTTTCATTGTCTTAATTCATTGTCAAACTACTCTCTCTCTCTCTCTCTCTCTCTCTCTCTCTCTCTCTCTCTCTCTCTCTCTCTCTCTCTCTCTCTCTCATGACGTTGTTTATTTGTTATTGTTCCATGATGTTAATGTTATAACATTAATTTGTTATATTTAATAGGTATAGTTACAACCCCCAAGGCAAGGGCTGCATGTATGTAAAAAAAGCGCAAACAGCCTTTACTCTTTTAGTTTTACCATAGCAAAATAAAATAAAAATGTAAAATTTCTATCTCTTTCTCTCTCAAACATAAGTGATAAGATATCTTCTCTCTCCTTCTCACTTTAGTCTCAGTATCTCCTCCTTTCATCACAACAATGAAGAAGAACAAGTTCCCTCTCCTTCTCACTCTAGTCTCAGTATCTCCTCCCTTCATCACAACAATGAAGAAGAACAAGTTCTCTCTCCTTCTCACTCTAGTCTCAGTATCTCCTCCCTTCATCACAGCAATGAAGAAGAACAAGTTCTCTCTCCTTCTCACTCTAGTCTTAGTATCTCTTCCCTTCATCACAACAATGAAGAAGAACAAGTTCTCTCTCCTTCTCACTCTAGTCTCAGTATCTCCTCCCTTCATCACAACAATGAAGAAGAACAAGTTCTCTCTCCTTCTCACTCTAGTCTCAGTATCTCCTCCCTTCATCACAACAATGAAGAAGAACAAGTTCCCTCTCCTTCTCACTCTAGTCTCAGTATCTCCTCCCTTCATCACAACAATGAAGAAGAACAAGTTCCCTCTCCTTCTCACTCTAGTCTCAGTATCTCCTCCCTTCATCACAACAATGAAGAAGAACAAGTTCCCTCTCCTTCTCTCTCTAGGCTCAGTATCTCCTCCCTTCATCACAACAATGAAGAAGAACAAGTTCCCTCTCCTTCTCACTTTAGTCTCAGTATCTCCTCCCTTCATCACAACAATGAAGAAGAACAAGTTCCCTCTCCTTCTCACTCTAGTCTCAATATCTCCTCCCTTCATCACAACAATGAAGAAGAACAAGTTCCCTCTCCTTCTCACTCTAGTCTCTATATCTCCACCCTTCATCACAACAATGAAGAAGAACAAGTTCCCTCTCCTTCTCACTCTAGTCTCAGTATGAGTATCTCCTCCCTTCATCACAACAATGAAGAAGAACAAGTTCTCTCTCTTTCTCTCTCCCACCTTCTATGCCCTCTCGCTCTCTTTGTGTCAATTTGAACAATTCAGTTTCATTACTTCCAATTAAATAAACCATATTATCATATATATATGCTCATCACCTTTCCAAGTCAACAAGATAAGATAAAATTAAAAACTACTTTAGTACTTAATAATAATATTGGATGCTATATCAATATATGTGCCTTATTTCTAAACCAGACTGAGACTCAAAAGCGCAGTGATCTGCAACCAACATACGTTCTTACATTTTACAGACACTCCTTAATACACACAAAAAACCCAATATCTTCATCACTCAAGTCAAACATGCAGTGAAAAAAGGCAAGTCATTAAATAGAAAGTGGAAAGAAAACCAAAGTTTAGTATTATATTATAATTAAGACAGACTGCATCCAATACCATTACTTTATTATCTCATGACTATAACTCAGTACTTATAATCAAAGACTACAAGTACAACCTTACAACCTACTGTCAAAATACTCTCTCTCTCTCTCTCTCTCTCTCTCTCTCTCTCTCTCTCTCTCTCTCTCTCTCTCTCTTTCCCACTAATAGAATAATGCATAATTTAAAAATGGTCTAGATACAATTCTAACATTAATGCACTAAACTGACTTTGGGTGGAGATTCCCTCTACCACCTCCCTCTGGTAGGCAAAATTCATCAGACAACTGAAGCCTAAAAGACTGCCAGTGTGGCATGTTCTGCGCTTTTTTGAAATCTGAGCTTTTTTGGAATTAGTAGTATTATACTAGAAGGAGCTGCCCATTTTTGGTTCAGGTTCGGGTTAGGACCTAACCCCTAAGCCTTTCTGTAACCCTAACCCGAACTCTAACCAATGTTGGAATTCCAAAAATGGGCAGGCCAATTCTAGAATTGCCCCGGATTCCAAAAAAGCACAGAACATATATACACTCTTAGACACTGGTCTATCTACACTAGAAGGGAAAAGGTTGATAGCCTACTATTCCATCATTAGTATAATATTACTATACTTCATTACTATTACACTATTTCTATACTATACTTATTACTATATTAAGCTGGGAAATGTCATTAAAAATAATAATAAAAACTGAGTGCTGATTTTGACTAAATGTAGCATGCATGCATCAGCACTTCTACCATAACAAAATAATTACATGTTGATTGTTTAACTCTAATAATTGTTCTATTATTTGCTCATGTGAGTTCTCCTTGTTTGTGTGTGTCAGTGTGTGTGTGAGTTGGACAGGCAACTATTTGCCCTCTTGTACAGTTCATCTGTTTTATCGTGTTAATATTATCTTTTTATTATGATTTGCTGTCAAACTGTTCACTATGTTTTATGTGTGCTTTGTGTGTGGTGTTGCAGCGTTGACCAAATGCATTCCTTGTGTTGTGTATTCACTTGGCAATAAAATATATTGTATCTTATTTCGCAAACCATTCACAAACTGAGCTCTCTCTCCCTTTCTCAACCCCCCATCCAAACAGAAGCACTCGAACAGTGACAGCACTCGAACAGTGACAGCAGGCAATGTCACTGAAGCCAAGGTAACAGTGTTCAGTTTCTACTCTAACTTTTCAGCAAGCATAAATTCCATAATTCAAGAACTTACCTGTCATTAAGAGGCTTCAGAATCGTTTGGCTATCGTCCATATCCACAACGATTTTCGTCCCCAACTCAATTTCTGCAAAGGCACAAGACAAGAAACAAAAGTGAGAGACTGGGGAAGAAAGGGACATCGATTACTCAATTAGTTAGGCCTACGTCGACCCAATTACCCGCCAAACTAAATGCCATGACCTACTGCAACTGACAGCATTTATTGGTATTGACTTTTCAACCGAAATTCAACGCACCGAGGGTTGATCAAGGGTTTACACAAGCTGTCAACCCCTCATGTCAACAATCCCATACATGATGAGCGATGCGTTGTGACAGAGTGAAGTGCTGACAACGCTAGTGCTCACAACACGCAATACGATTCTCAGTCATCTTACCTCTTCTATTGATGGGACGAACCCGCACAGCGACTTTCACTTTGTCAGTCGCCATCTCAGAGAAGTTAAAATCCACGATACGCACAAAATCTCGTCAACAGTATCCTTTGTGGCACAATTCAATCCATACACAGCACGTAAATCCAAAAATTAGAAACTAAACCACCGCATAGCTACACACGAGCAGACCCCTCGGTCGCCATTTTAGAGCTACTTTGGTTATACACCATCCGGGGATTCTGCGTGAATCATCTTCCGGTAGCCGAGTCGCATGGTGGTGGTTGCCGCGCGGGCCAGCGAGCGTCGCGATTCCTCCACGAAACGGGCAGCGCATTTTTAATGTCTTGAGCTCTCGCGATTTCTCTGTTCTGTCGGTGTCGACTTTAATTATGTAAGAAGCATTTGCCTAACAATAGTTTCGCAACACTGCCACGGACAGCAAAAGAATTCCTTTAGAAAAAAGAAAAGACCCCACGGGTTGTTTCGGCGCTCAATAACACCTAAGTGTCGTCTGCTGCCAATGTGACAAGACCTGATTATGTGACAGTTTGCCTTCAAGATCGATGAAACGATAATTCTGGATATTCAGGTTGTTCTTTTGTTGCAAGTATGTGACACTGGTTTAAATGGGAAGTGGGAGGAAGGCTAGAAATGTCGTGAAGAAGATACGAACATTAATTTAGTTTAAGACATTAAGTGGTGACAGAACAAATGTCATCTGCTGCAAGTGTCGTTGACCTCAGTAAAACGGCGTCTCTCTCTCTCTCTCTCTCTCTCTCTCTCTCTCTCTCTCTCTCGAGCAGCTAGAATGTGCCCTTTCCTCTTTCCGACTCTTTCTCTCTCTTTTCTCTCTCTCTCTCTTCTCTCTCTCTCTCTCTCTCTCTCTCTCTCTCTCTCTCTCTCTCTCTCTCTCTCTCTCTCTCTCTCTCTCTCTCTCTCTCTCTTCTCTTCTCTTAGTCTCACAAGCCATATCTGATCTAACCAGCGCCTTGAGCAGCTCTTGAGCTGGGAAAGCGTTATGAATTCTTAAATTAAATAAATATAAATAAATAAAAGCTGCAGAATTTCAGTACAAACTTTCACTGAATAAATGGAAAGTTCCAGAATGATTCGTGCAAGTTTTGTGACAAAAAAACGATAAACACAAAAGTCCTATGCACATGTTGGACTACACTCACGCACACTCCCTCACACACACGCGCGCCCAAATAACTCAGCTCACTCAGGCAAGTACATAATTATATACAAAAAACGGACATACAGACGAGCGAACGACTCTCTCTCTCTCTCTCTCTCTCTCTCTCTCTCTCTGTGAAGTATCTATCTCACACATTAAGCATACACACACACACACACACACACAAATACACACCTTACTCTCTCTCTTTCTCCACACACACACACACACACACACACACACACACACACACACTCACAATCACTAACTTTACACATTCACCCTCCCTCTCTCTCGCTCTGTCTCTCCCTCTCTGGCAAACACACACACACACTCGCGCGCGCGCACACATATGGCTTTCCCGCTCCATTTATCAACGATCGGCCATTTCAATGGGTTTGAAGATTGAGGAGGAAAGATCGACTATCAACGCCGCAGTGAACACTGTGGAATGATGGTGAACGTGAAATAGGACGCTCACCTATCCGCGGATACCCTACCCGTGTATTGTCAACGATGTAATGGTTGTTCACCGTTCACTGGTCGCAAATGTGTCGCTCTGCCTTAACTTGTCAGCGCTCCCGTTTGCTAGACAGGGAGGTCAATGTGCCCCGTGGCAGTCTTCAGTAATGTCACTGTCTGCGATTGACCTGTCTGATGACACATCTGCATGAAGATGATGATGATGATGATGATGATGATGATGACGACGATGATGAGAAGGAGGATGACGATGAGAATGATGATGATGATGACGACAACGACGACGACGTTGATGATGATGATGATGATGATGATGATGTATTGTTATGATATTTATAAACAAACTCTATGTTATATATGTACTGGATGCTATATAAGCTTACGTTTTTTTCCAACTCACCAATCAGGCTCAACACGCGGCGATCTGTACCAACATACTTATATGATGCTGTGCTAGTTACTTCCATGAATGTGATTATTACAGAATATTATTTTAAGTTAGTAGGTAATACTTTGTTCATAATTAACACGCATGCCTTAAAAAAGGAGCTTTAAATTTTTTTTTCTTCTTTTTAATTTCATTAGGATCTACGCTTGAGTAAAAATACCGTATTTGAAAGAATACAGTTTTGATGTCTTGTACTGTGTTGGATGATGATGATGATGATGATGATGATGATGGTGATGATGATGATGATGATGATGATGATGATGATGATGATGATGATGATGATGATGATGATGATGATGATGATGTACGCACAGTGATGATAAACGTGAAATTAAAGTTTTTTTTCTTTGCTTTAGTTTACGTTAATCTTATGCAGCCGCATAATATACCGTCGCTACTTTAGATCTGTTGTAAATTATTATGTTGTACAAAGACCAATCCGGGATGTAGACTTTGATTTTTTTAATTAAAAAAATCTTTTTTCCCTTCTACGATTGTTGAGTTGATTTTGTGCTTCCAGAGAAGGTGGTCGGCAGACCTACGTTGAAAGGCTTCAAATCATAGATATAAAACACCAATCTCCACCACCACCACCACCACCACCCACTCCATTTTTCTGTCCCCCCTTTCTCTGCATCCCTCCCCCCTCCCCACCCCTCCCCACCCCTCCCCACCGCCATCCTTCCCCCTTATCAGATCAGCAACTTCTCCCCTACCTTTTAAGCTGAACTGATCACAGTAAGCTGTTTATGCAGGAAGCGATCATATTTTCAGCAGCCTACTCCTAAGCGAGAAACCCTTTTAAAGTCTACAGAATCTGCACAAAAATGAAGGCGGCAGACTTGAGGGGCCGGGTAGCTCAGTTGGTGGAGCAGCTTACTGGTAACCGAAAAGTCCCTGGTTCGAATCCCGGATTGGCCAACGTGTGACCATATTATTTTCCACTTACCATCAACTGGTTCGCTTTGTCAGAATAATATGACCAGTCGTCTATAAGCTCCGGTGTCGCGTGACTATCATCTACAGTTGACCTTGAAGGTGGCAAACTACAGCAAGATGAATGAGAAGAAATCATCCGCTCGGCCATTCATTCTTCTAGATCATTTATTTATTTATTTTATTTATTTATTATTACTATTTTTGTTTGTTTGTTTGTTTGTTTGTTTGCTCTCAGAATCCAGACATGCAGCACTTTCGAGTTCATTTATTGCATTAGTTCACCACTGTGAAATGACGCAAAAGTGTGCGTGCGTCACGTCAAATGACGAGCATCATCTACGTCATTATGGCGGATGTTTACCTGTACTACTCCGCCTTGGTCACTCCTTTTTTTGTTTCATTTCAAAAGACCAGAAAGTCGAACACATTTTTAAATCGATAGCAGTACAATTCCAGTATAATATCTTATTACATTTCATATTGAAAGAGAAACAGGATTATGGTCAATAAAGGCAACACATCAAGGAACTCATTTTGTTTGGAAGAATTGTCTAACCTAATCACCGTCTTCTTCTCCAAACTGTCAGAAACATGTGAAAAGAAAGTTTGTCGCCATTTTGCAGAGCAACTCGCTGGGCAGGTTGCTGTCGCTGATCGTCATTTTCATGGCAGACGACCCGTCAAACAGGGGACATCAGCTATTCGCCGTCTAAACGACTTCGGTGAATAACAAAAATTACAAAAAAATCGGAAATCTCTAGAGAAAATTCTCCCAAAAAGTTGTGCAACGGTAGGGATCATTCTTAATCGTTTCCACCGCATCATATGTGATCGTTTTCGCTTCGCCTGGTTGGATTGTGTTCATTTGTGCATCGTTTTAACGTTTTTGCGTTTTACTCACTCCTGGATCTTATTATTCGTCGTGTTTGTTATTGACAAGCTGCGTTACCCTCTGAGTTTCAAGTTCAACGGTTTGAAGGAAGATTTGAATAGAATCTAGCTTATATCTCAAAGAAGATTGGAGAGATGAATCCCGCAGCCCCAAGTTATCCGATGGCTTCCCTGTACGTGGGGGATCTACACCCCGACGTCACGGAGGCAATGTTGTTCGAGAAATTTTCTACGGCAGGACCCGTCCTGTCCATCCGTGTGTGCCGCGACATGATTAGTCGCCGTTCTCTCGGCTACGCTTACGTCAACTTTCAGCAGTCGTCCGACGGTAAGAATTAGATCCAAGAATAGCTAGCCTATAGAAGTTTAGACCTAAAATTATCAATGAAGACTAAACAAACCTCAAGTTGTCAGTGCAATGTACAGCAGAAAAAATGTACCCAACCACAGGCTGTGAAGTCTCGTTCTTTCGTAGGCCTCAATTAAATACTATACATACAAGGTGTTTTACCCCCTCACTTCCGTTTGAGCGACTGCCCTCCAAAAATCGCATTTCATACCTTTGGTGTCTACTTCAAACTGAAACGGAGGGTGCCGACGAATCACAAACACTCATAACAACACATTCGTATCACTTCAAAGGAATTCAGCTAAAAATTCACTGCTATTTGTTCCCAAACGCAATCACAAAAGCTGGTCCGAATTTTGACACCACGCCGCTAGTCACACCGGATAAATTGGTCGCCTACAAATATACGCTAGGCCTAGTGAAGGGCGGGCTACTAACGAATTCGAAAATCGCCAACGATCATTTGTTGATATCGCTAGAAAGTCCGCCCTTCACTAGGACTAAAAGCGTGTATTGACAGGCGACCAATGGCAGTTGAAATGTATCCGGAGTTAATAGCGGCGTGGGGTCAAATTTCGGACAAGCTTTTGTGACTGCGTTTTGGAACAAATTCGCAGTGAATTTGGAGTTGAATTCGTTTAAAGCGATACGAATGTGTTGCTGTGAGTGTTTGTGATTCATCGGCACCCTCCGTTTGAGTTTGAAGTGGACACAAAAGGTAAAAAAGCCGTTTTCGGGGAGGAGGGGGGAGGAGGGCGGGGGTCAGTCGCTGAAATGGAAGCTGGACCTTGTATGTATAGTAGGTTATTGAGGCCTACGAAAGACAAAACTTCACAACCTGCGAGTATGCAAAATGCTGACAAACAATATTATTACAAACTTAGATATTCAAATTCTCCAACCGATTTAGAGATATACTTCAGTTCTAATAACGGTTACATTACATGATTATTGCTTTAGGCCCAGCGGACTCTTCCGAGCCAAATCAGGACCAGTATAGCCAATCAGGACCACAAAATAAAGACCACAACTTCGCTGACAGAGGACTCACCCCTGATCCGCATAAAAGATCTCATCATCTGCCGAAACAACCCTAGTGACAACACTGAAGGGACTCCACCAGCCGGTCACTTTACTATAAAGACATCATACGCAGGGGACGCTGAGGCTATACTCTAATTTATCTAAACCCCGTTTACAAAAACAAAATAGAATACAAATATTATAAAATATCAACAAAACACGTACATATAAAATGCCTACATTGCCAAAAAAATAACATCATAGGAAGCCCCAGTGACCACCTGGCAGAAAGCGTTCAATATTTCCAAGCTGATCCAACAGACCTCACACACAAATGAGAAGTTTTGTCCCGGAAGAGTTTTCAAGAAAAAAAGGTAGGTGACTGGTCTAGCTCTTGAGCTGGAAAAGCGCTATATAAGAACGATGAAATAAATAAAATAAGAACAGAGCAGGAATGAGAAAGAACAAAGAAGAAAGCGACAGTGGGAATTTAAAGCACTACATTTCCAGAAAGTGGGGATACTATTTATACTGAAACCCCCAGCACCCCCACGGGGGTTCTTATAACGGTGCAATAGTTAGGTATTTAGTAGGTATCACGGAAGCAAGGGCAGGTAACTCTTCCGAGCGAATCGCGATTTCCGGAAAGCCGGAATTCTAATATTACGGTTACAAACGGCTATGTACAGTGGTTGTTTCTAAAACAAATTACCAATAACGAAAGAGGAGACACTGGCGCAGCCCAGCAACTACTTTTTGTGGAGGAGCATTTTCAACTTTGTTAAAAAAAATGTTTGTTTTTTTGCTTTATAAATATTGCTTGCCTCTTATTTTTTGTTTTATTAGGTAACTTGATGTGTCTTTTAAATAATACAACCAAAACAATTACACTTTTTGAGCTTAAAGCCTTTTAAATTATACAAAATTCAAGGCCACACGACGAATGGTTACGCCCTTCCGCCATTTTGTTTTTCTTCGTTATCACGTCTTCATATACACACCCATTCAGATTAGAATTCATGCGTTTCACATTAAGTTTTGAAGTTATGTGAACACCCAGGGTGAGCTTTGTTTGCAAAACAATGTGTTTTCTTCTTTTATATTTATTTCTGTAAATTTTGCAAGGTCTTCGTTTTGCATAATTTATTATCGAGAGAGTTAGGCCTACTAAGCTTACCAGTAGTTATTCTTGTACATCAGTACGGCAGTAATAATACTAGGTCTGTAAGTGGGTTAATGTCGCTTGATTGACTACAGGTACCAAGTTATAACTATAAAACACAATTTAGGCTATTAATGTATTATTTTTTTGTGTTGTATTGTACTCCAGAACTCCCAACATGATCTTCATCTTGTCGAACAATTAATTAATATGAATTATTAATGTATATGAAATGCATCATTATTTTCGTATATTCTGCTAAAACTGGCAAACATTTTTGTTTTCTGAGCCTACTAGAGGGTAATGCAATTTGTTGTGTAAATACAGTGCCTTTTGTATGCACGTTTGTATTAATTTTAGACACCCGAGCCACTTTTGGGAAAAAGGCGTTTGACTTTTATTTTTGTGTGAGGGCTACCAATTTTGAACATTTAAATGAGTGACTTAATATTTACCGATTTTAACAATCTAAATTTTGTTAATCTTGTAAAAGTCTGTACTATATAATAAAAATAAAATAAAAAATCCTGAACCAAAATAAATTTTTTGTCCGTAATACCTTTATTAAGCATTTTATAAACACGATTTCAATGTTAGATTCCGATCTCCCTCATATTTAGGTCTGGGGTGGGGGATGGTGACACAAACAACTTACTGACTTTCAACTGACTTTCAACCGGACTAAAATCCCACCCAAGCTCGATGTTATTTAATTCGTTTAGATTCAAATACAAGATAGATCTAAACTTGAAACTCAATAAAGATCTACGCTGCAGCATCTGTGCATGCAGTGTTAGGAGTTTTTATGTCCATTGTTGTAGCCGAGAGAGCCTTGGACACTATGAACTTTGACTGCATCAAGGGAAGACCCATACGAATCATGTGGTCCCAAAGAGATCCATCTTTGCGCAAGTCTGGCGTGGGCAACGTTTTTATCAAGAACCTGGACAAGACCATCGACAACAAGGCTCTTTTCGACACCTTTTCCGCCTTTGGGAATATCCTGTCTTGCAAAGTAAGACTGCCCAGCTTAGTAAGTCGTCACTGACAAATGTTCATTTCAATCTGCTACTGTAAGACTACTGAATGTTAATCCGAGTGCTACTAAATCAAGATCTATGTATGAACTATTGTCGATGTATTTCCTTTAACTTTGTCTTAATTAGTTAATACCTATAGATTTGTGGCTATACACGAAACTAAGTATCTGGTGAGATCTGCTATGTATGTTGAAACGTAGATCAGAAGTACATCTCTACAAGCTGTCAGTCAGTTTAAGCAAGCTGCTACAGATTGTTCACGTGCAAGTTTTTACTGTAAATCTGAGAGACAAGCCCCAATCTCTAAATGTCAATGCTATTTTGCTATTTAAACTCGGTGGCATTATTTTCAAATTGTGTGTCTGTGTTTAGATTGCTTGTGACGAGAACGGGTCCAAGGGATACGGGTTCGTGCACTTCGAGACCGAAGAGGCTGCTCGTCAGGCCATTGAGAAAGTCAATGGCATGCTCCTCAATGGAAAAAAAGTGTAAGTACAGCCATATCTGACTGATGATAATGATGATGCAGATGATGTTCACGATGGTTTTAACACTGTTTTTCACCCAGATGCTGGAAGCACTGATCGGTTAGAATGAAATGTGTTAACGTGACTGCCATTATATGAATTGTTCGCACATAGCGCTTTACCAGCTCAAAGATCTGCTCAAGGGCTAGCGGGAATTGTGATGGACTAGCCTCTTGGGCTCGCTCACGAGTAAGATTAAGAGCCCGGCTTTCAGCACCCACGTGATCTCTTTTTTGCCTTTGACAGCGTTCACGATTGTGATGATGAGGAGCAACAATACTGAAGCTACTGGAATACCACCTTTAGTTAATAAAAAAAAAAGAAAGAGATTATTCTTATATAGCGCACTTACAAGCTCAGAGAGCTTCTCAAAGCGCTGGCCACTACTATCCAGCAATCACAAAATAGTTTGCTGAGGTCAGGATTCGAACCCACGCCGCCCGAGACGCACGTACACAAGTCGTGCGCTCTGACGACTGAGCTATCCCTGCCGCCGTAATTGTACGGGACGTCAGCCGAGGCGCCGAAGGCAGCAAGTGTGAGCCTTGAGCGGATTGAGTGCGATCCTGTATTGGCCAGCACGCCTTGAGCAGCTCTTGAGTCAGGAAAGTGCTCTATCAAAACGATAACCTCAATATGGATGAGATATAAACCCAGTTCTAGTCTGTGCACGCGCTCATCCCATAGCACGGCTTTAAAGATCCTGACTCTCATGTCCTAGATGGGGGTGTGCCGGCTACACAAATACACCCAGCACGCACTAGGTCTTTACTCCTCGTCCCCGGTCGGCCAGGATTGGGCTCTGTCGTCTGGGCACAGACAATGCGCCCAAAGGTTGTAAATGGGCGCTCCGGGCGGTTTGAGTTAGATTCTGTTTCGGCCATCGCCTTGAGCAGCTCTTGACCTGGGAAAGCGCTATATAAAAGTGATTAAATAAATAAATAAAATATGATGTGTGTTTTGGTTTAAGGTAATCCTCAGTGTATGATACGTTATTACGAAAATAACTATAATCATTTGTGAGGTTGACCACACCCTCCATAAATGTATGAACTAACTAAAAAAAATTCCCATTCATCCTCCCATATGCAGATTGAAGATTTTGCATTTGTTTTTACCAAGGAGTAAGTTTGCTGTCTGTGCAGATTTGTCGGTCGCTTCATCCCTCGCAAGGAGCGACTGTTGTTGCTTGGGGACAAGCTTCGCAAATTCAACAACGTTTACATCAAGAACTTTGGCGATGACTTGGATGATGAGAAACTGAAGCAGCTCTTTGAGCCCTTTGGCAAGATCATCAGTGCCAAGGTTTGTATGGTACGAGGGTGGTATTAAAAAAATGTCCTTGTCCAACGAACAGTCGTTTGTATGGAAAATAAATTGTGGAAAGGGTGATTTTTGACTCGCATGCCTGAGCAATGAGTCCTATGTGTAATGAGCTCATAGTCATACAAAAATCAACATTTTCCAGATGTTTGCAAATCTGGTCAAGATGAGTCCGAAATAATACAAAAATGATATCCACGAAAAAATGTTTTCTGTCCGTCCGTCTGTCTGTCCGTCCCCTATCCGCCGTCCGTCCGTCTTTGCAAAACTTTAATGTGGCGAAGTACTCGGAACATATTTTATGTATCGCAAACCAAACTACAGCTGGCACAGAGGCTTGACACCACCTCCAGAGACTTTGGAATAGAAATAAGAGCAGAGAAGACCAACATGATGACTAACAATACCAATGGCAACAACATGGACATCAAAGTCCAAGGCCAATCGAGTCCCTCAACACAGTGAATAGCTTCAAATATTTAAGAGCCATTGTATCAGACAATGGGGCCCGACAGAAAGTAATCTCAAGGATCGCACAAACAACTGCGGCCCTGATAAGGTTGAAGCCCAATTGGAAAGACAGGACCCTCAGTCTACATTCCAAGGTAAGGCTGCTGCGCTCCCTTGTCATGTCCATCTTCCTAAATGCTTGCGAAACATGGACCCTCCCAGCAGTTGTACAACGAAGAATACAAAGCATGGAGATGAGGTGCCACAGAAGACGTCTGGACATTTCCTATACCCAGCACATCACCAACAACGAAGTTCGTCAGGCCATCAAAGAAGTCATTGGATTACACGATGACATGCTCAAAGTGGTGAAGAAACGGAAAATCCGATGGTATGGCCACGTCACCAGAGCATCAGGCTTTGCTTCAAGGCACGGTGCAAGGAGGCAGAAGAAATTTAGTTAGTTATTCATTGCTTACAGGATCCAGCGGATTGCAAAGAGCCGAATCAGGACCACCAAATCAAGACCACAACTTCGCTGAAAGAGGACTCACCACTAATCCGCATAAAAGATCTGCCGAAACAACCCTAGTGGTAACACTGAAGAAAATCCTCCGGTCGGTCACTTTACAATAAAGACGTACCACGCAGGGGACGCTAAGGCTATACTCTAATTTATCGGACCCCCGTTTACAAAAAACAGAATACAAACATCATTATAAAATATCAACAAAACACATTTATATAAAATGCCTACATTGCCAAATAATAACATCATAGGAAGCCCCAGTGACCACCAGGCAGAAAGCGTCCAATATTCCCAAGCTGATCCAACAGACCTCACTCACAAATGAGGAGTTTTGTCCCGGAAGAGTTTTCAACAAAAAAGGTAGGTGACTGATCTAGCGAAGAAGAAGATAGTATAGCAGATTGATAGAACAGAGTAGGAAAGAGGAAGAACAAAGGAAAAAGACAGCGACAGTGGGAATTTAAAGCACTAAATTTCCAGAAAGTGGGGATACTATTTATACAGAAACCCCCGGCATCCCCACGGTAAGGGGGGAGGGGGTGAAGGGGGGATGAGAAGAAGGGGGAAGTCAGAGGAAGAGGGAGAAAGAAAAAGAGGTGAGAGGACAATATTGAAGGATGGACTGGCTTGACACTAAGCGAATAATAATAATAATATATAATAATAATACAGGATGCTATGTACGCGCCTTTCCCCAAGGCTCAAAGCGCGGCGATCTATACCAACATACACGCTCACCTGTCTCATTTACCCTCACACACACCAAATACACATACATCACTCAAACAGGTGGTGTAAAGGCAGGGAGATCGCTATTAGAAGACGGAAGAAAATCGAATTTTTATTTTTGAAATTTTTTAGATTGACTGCATCCTGTACCATTATTGAAGGGAGGGAGGAAACCGGAGTGCCCGGAGAAAACCCTCGGTGACCTCAATAGTCTCGTACCTAAGTCACATACGTTCGCCCCTTGCGGGAATCGAACCCGCGACCTTCGGCATAGGAAACCGGCGACTTATCCACTGCGCCACGAGGCCACCCCAAGCCATGACGGTTGCTGAGGACAGAGAAAGATGGATGGAGTACGCTGGTTAAACGATCATTTGTGGTGCCCCAACGACCTTCGAGTTACGGGATAGGATAGAATAACCAAACTTGACCCACGAGACAAAAGAATAACTATTAGTGAATTGAATTTTTTAACTTCAAGGTCAAGGTCACAGGATCATGGCAGCAAATATTAGTAAAAATATCGCAATTAATTTCACTTTTTGACTCACATGCTTAGCAATGTGAGTCTGTCTGTGTACTCGAAATACAGGAATACAGTCAAAGCATTAATTTTATTCAAGTTTACGTTTATAGAAATTGACCCGATATATGCAAAAAAATACCAGAAATTTACATGAAAATCATGATTCGTCAAAATGATAAAAATTCTACATTTTCACTCAGCGAAGTTTTCTGCGTAATGCAAATGAGGAGGTCGTGACCTTCCGGAAGCGCAACAGTTATGACGTAGACAGAGGGGTGTCCTACAAAAAAGATCTACGAACCAAGTTTCGTTGCTTTCTAAAGCTCTCTAATATATCTTGTTCCCTGAGTTACTAGTTGTTACACTGTTGTTGTATTATGAATTGGTCGCCTAAGAACAAAACAGTTAGGTCCCTTTCCATTTCAGGGTCAGATTTTGCCATTGTAGAGGGGGGTGTGCTCTCTTCCCGGAAACCATTAATGCGAAGTCACAAGCGCGAGCCTGCAAAGTAGGCGAGTGAACTAGGGGGGGGGGGGGGGGGGTGGGGGGCCGGTGGCATGCCCCCCTCCCCCCGCCCCGCCCCCTCCCCCCCCCCCCAGGAAAAATGTGAAAATAATGGTTAAAAATCTGTGCAAACTGGTGCATTCTGGGCATTATTTTGAGGACTGAAAAAAGTATTGTTTAGTGCTAAAAGTCCTCTTTTAGCCCCCCCCCTTTCCCCCCCCCCCCCTCACACACACACACTCCTCTGTAAACTCTGAAGATAAAATTTACAATAGCAGAACATCTTGCATAAAAGTTTATACTGTAAAAAAGACAGTTACTGCAAATAAAACAAGAAATAGCCACTCACATCAGTTTTATTCAAAACTGACTTGATGCATGTACAAGAAATACCTGTCGATCTAGATCTGATGAATAAAAATAATAAAATTTAAAAAAAACTTATTTGGAGGTACATGAAACTGTGGAAAATGAGAATTAGTCTAGTTTTTTTTTTTCTCTTCTTCCTTCTCCATTTCTCCCTCCTTTTTTATTTTATTTTATTTTATTTTATTTTATTTTATTTTATTTTATTTTATTTTGTGATCGCTGGGGTTGTGTGCACGTGCACAAGTGCACACCCCCAAAATCCGCCCTTGCATTTCTGTGACCAACCAGCCTAATTGTGGATACTTTTTGACTTACACGCCTAACAATAAGAGTCTATGTACCCAATCCCCACCTCCCCCGCGTCCCCTTCCCCTCCCACCCCCCAAAAATTAAGGTTTTTATTGCAAATCTGTGCCAAATGAGTTCTAAATAGACCAAAAATGACTTCTTCTTTTTTTAAATATTATTTATTTTTTAATATTTTTTAATGTTTTTATTTGTTGTCTGTTCGCCGTCTGGATGCGAAAATCTTGCAAGTTGATTAATATCTCAGAACCTATTTCAACTATCATAACCAAACTTGATAAGATGGTGTATATCCATGAAACCTCATAAATGATCAGTGAATGAATGACTTCACTTCAAGGTCAAGGTCACAGGGTCAACAAATATTAGGTAAAAAAAAGACAAATTTTCACAAAATTTCAATTTTTCTCGATGTTATTAATATTGAACTTATGATTCTTTGAGGCATAATATATACATGTATCAATGAGACACACATCCTATTCACATTTGGTCAACCTCACCCCAAGGTCAATGTAACTGGAGCTGTTTAAAGTCAGTATATGTACTTTGAAGTGACCTTGACCCTAAATTATGAGAGATATAAAGTTTATTCTTTTTGTATTTAGAGATGGTAGATTGATTTTTCATGTTTTTGAAACATACAAAAAAATAGGTCATCGTACAGTGGAATGGCTCTATTTAACCCATCCTATGGAACAGCGTTGGGTTATTTGGTTAGGCCTATACATGAACATAAGAGGTCATGTAAAGGTCAGGGTCATCCAAAGATCAAGGTCAATGAATGGCAAGGTCACTGTTTTTTGGCATACAACTTTTACTGTAGTACAGTTGATTTGATTATAAATGAATGTTTTTGGATCCAGAGGTCAAGGTCATTTTAAGGTCAAGAGCATAGAAAGTTCAAAGTCGAGATTAATTTGCATTTTAATGCCACCGTTTCATTTGTTTTTTCTGAGCACTCATATTGATGTTAAATATTGCAAGGTCCACAAAGAGCATGCGAGTCATCTGGGCTTTGCCCTTGTAGTTTGCATGAAGATGGTTTTTTTCCTGAGTACTTCATTCAGGCGTCTTGTCATGCTTTGGAATATCATTCCCTTGGTTTTCACCATTACATTACATTACATGATTATTGCTTTAGGTCCAGCGGACTCTTCCGAGCCAAATCAGGACCGGACAACCCCCGATCCGCATAAAAGATCTGCTGAAATAACCCTAGTGGTAAAACTGAAGGCTCTCCACCAGCCAGTCACTTTACAATAAAGACATCCCACGCAGGTGACGCTGAGGCTATACTCTAATTTATGGAACCCCCGTTTGCAAAAACAAAATAGAATACAAACATCATTATAAATGATCAACAAAACACATAGGCTTACATATAAAATGCCTAAATTGCTAAATAATAACATCATAGGAAGCCCTAGTGACCATTTGGCAGAAAGCGTTCAATATTCCCAAGCTGATCCAACAGACCTCACACACTTTTTGTTCCCCACTAACTCCTATAAGTTGCTGGCTTCTAGTCAAAACAGTGTTCATTCACCCCCTTCTTACTTTCTGGCCACGTATTACCACGCTGTTTAACTGCATTGATTGAACTTCGCTCCTTTGTAGAAATAGTAAACAAGTCTTTAAACAGTATAACAAACTTGATTTATAGAATTTGTTTCCTTTTATTGTCGATGCTAGTTATTTTGGAAAGTACGCAACAAAATTAAAAATTAAATTATACCATTTTCCGGTTTTATCCGATTTCTTCAGAACAAAATTGTGCAATGTAAACAGGATGCCTATGATTTTGTTTGAAACAATAATTTGTTATTTTTTCATACATGCACAGAGCCTGGTCATACTGATTACGAACATTGGGTTCATAAGCGAGCTAATGTAAGTTTGTTAAAATGTGGGTTGTTCTGTGGGATCCTGTAGTACCCGGTAGTCGGTATGTGTTGCGGCTGCCTGCGGCATTGAGACTGAAGGGTCAGGAACGGGTGCGAGTGCCTCGGTAGAGAAGTCGTATGACGCAAGTTGGGAAATTTGGCCAAATGTTTTGTTCAACAATTTGTTATCCTTTATCCAATGCTAGGTTTTGGAGGATTTATTTTTGTTTACCAGGAAATTTTGTGAGTTTTAATATCTGTACTTATTACGTACTATCACGGTCATCGGTGATGTTTTTCACGATTTTTATGTTACTCTGAAGCATTTCACATTGCCATATTTATCTTTGAATTATGTAGACAGTTTTGTGATCCTTTTGTGATCATTGTTTTTGCTTGCAGATAGTTCAGATATAGTGGCCCGTAATTATTCCATTCTGACATTTTGCTTATTTATGGTATAGCCTAGTCACAGTGTAAAGAATTAAAGAAGTAAATATAGAGAGAGATAAACACACACTACATAAACCAAACAATACACTATAAAGTTGTCAGACAAGAAAGACAACACCCCTCATACTCTCGCGCAACGTTCATTTTACATACCCGAGTCCAGTCCAATTAACATTTATACACTTTTACTTAGGAAATAAACTAAGTCCGTAAATCCTATCAGGTTCAATATTCGCCCAGTTAACCAACAATAATCCCCCTCACAAACTATATAACCACACAAATACACGTACAACGAACAGGACAGACAAGTGGGTCACGTGACAAAGTACCTAGCTATCGTTCTTGTAGCTCTCATCTCCTGTGCTCTCTCAAATCGTCAATCCACTCTCCAGTTCTCTCCTTCTCTCAATCTTCACCGCCGCCTTCTAACTCTCTAGCTGTCTTATCTGATCTTCTTCTTTCACCTTCATCTATTTCTCTTCTCAACTGTCACTTCGAGAGTATCTCCAGATACATTTGAATGGCGTTGTCAAGAAGCTGTTTCCATGACCATTAAATTATTTCATGAAAAGTAACCAAATATATTATTAATTGGTTTTATTACAGCTTCGTAATGCGCAAGGTCACGAGCACCGCTATCCGACTCATAGGTTCGGAAGCCGCATTCGGTCCCGAGCGCACCGACAAGGAAAATAGATCAAGAATATAATAAATTTGAAATCTCAAGACACTGGACAACAACAAACAATAGAAACAGCGAAGGATGAAGTTATAGGAAACAATTAATTCACACAACACTTGCTTTGAATTTCTAACGGATTCTTTCATTCACAATAACGAAAATATAAAAATAGTTTGCACAAACGTTATTAGGCTACATCACAATTTAAAGTCTACGTAATTAATAGTTGTTCTATCAATTACTGTTACACTCAGTTTGATGTTGGAGTTTTCTATCAGTATCTGATTCAGCCCCGATGCTTGAATTCCTGATAGTTGTGTAACTCAGATTCGTTTATTCACGCAACCCGCTCAAGCAGCATACAAGTCACAAAGTCGACGTATGAAGTTTTCCACTTTTATTCAGCACACACCAACAACTGCATACAATTCTCAATTCAACTCAACAACTTTCACAGCAACTTTCCAAATCACTATCAACAACTTTACTCTCTCTCAACAGCAACTCGGCACACGATTAAATAACCTCTCTCTTTTCCGGAAGAATTTCGAATACAGTAGAAATGACGCACTGCCACCAATCGAATAAAAGATCGTCATCACTGACTTACGTCATACATGTCAAAAGAATGTTCTCCATTATCTACGTCCATCAAGAAGCTTCGATCGATAGTAAACAAACGAATCCAGAAGATTCTCCAACAATATCGACTAACGAAAATTCTCAACGTTATACAAAGCCTCTCCTAACAACAATGCAAACTCAAATCAAAGGTAAATAAACTCCATTATTGAATACTTTGCAAATCGAAACGATTAGATCTATCGTACACGCTTCCGACATACTTTCGTACGCGTTTCAACGTAACATAACCCCCCACTCAAGAAGAAATTTACCCAATTTCTTTCAACAATGTTGAAACGTAATGCACAAACAAAGTTCAGAATTAAAACTTATTTCAGACTTTCTGAACACTGTCAATGTTCTCAGCTCATTCACACAGGGTCAATGTTTCTCATCTTCAAATCTGTCTGGATAATGTCAATGTTCACAGTTCATTCACACAGAGTCAAAGTTTCTCATCTGCAAGTCTCTCATTACCAATATTCTTAGTTCGTCCACACAGTCAATGTTCTTTCGTTCGCAAGGAATCAACGCCCTCGTCAGTTGCGGTCGTCATCGGCCCAGGATCAAAGACGATGATCACGTGGGCTTCCCTGGAATCAGTGCGTCCTCCGTTGTCTCCTTCTTCCGTCGGATGTCCGACGCAGTCGACGTTGTCAGCTCCCAGAATGCATTCGCTGGGTCTCACGGTCAGGTTGGCTTCTGCGAGACGGTGGAACAGCTCCCTCATGGTCTGCAGATGCTCCTTCCAGGTCTGGGTGTGGACTTCATGTTCGACCAAAGTCGTAGAGCCTGGGACATCATTGAAGTTAGGGGGAAACTCGCCCATAAGGTCCTTGAGCTCCAACTTTTGACCTTCCGTCAAGCTCGGTCCTAGCTTAACCTCATCGATGCCTTCTTTGCTGTGGAAGTCTCCCAGTTCCAACAGTTCTTCGCTGTCAAAGCTGTCGTCGGTCACAGCTGCTGTGGCTGCATGCACAGTCTCTGATGGCCTTTCCACGTACAGCTTAAGGAGGTTGGCGTGGTATATCTTGGAATGCTGGCCGACCTTCACCTTGTAGTCGTTGATTCCCACCACGGTCTCCACTTCGTACGGGCCTTTCCACTGCATCAGCAACTTATTGTGATCGGTAGGTAGCAGCACCAGCACTTTGTTGCCAGGTTTAAACTTCCTGTTCACAGCCCTACGATCATAGTAGTGCTTTCCACAGTCCTGGGACTTCTTCAGGTTTTCTCTGGCTATCTCGAGAGTCTGCTCCAGCTTCTCCCGTAGCTCAAACACGTACTGGTAGCTGTTCTTCACCTCTGGGGTGTCTACTTCTTTCGTCCACAGTTCTTTTAGGATGTGCATCGGCCCTCGGATGGTTCTTCCGTACAGCAGCTCGAACAGAGAAAAGCCGGTGGACTCCTGCGGTACTTCTCTGTAGGCGAAAAGTAAGGCGTTTATGTAGCGATGCCATTGTCTGGGCTGCTCGCTGCACAGTTTCTTCAGGGTAGACTTCAGCGTAGCATTGAACTTCTCGACAAGCCCGTTGCACATCGGATGGTAGGGTGTCGTAGTCAAATGCCGGATGCTCAGCAGTCTGTTGACCTCCTTCATGCTGTCAGAGACGAACTGCGTCCCGAGGTCTGTCAGAATTTCTTCGGGCACTCCAAGTCTACTGAACATGTCCACCAGCGCCTCTGCAACAGTCTCAGTGTCAATCTTCTTCAGAGGCACTGCTTCTGGGTACCGAGTCGCATAGTCCACTAAAGTCAGTACCCACCGATGACCTTCTTCACTCGGAGGTCTTATTTCGCCGATTAAGTCTAAGGCCACCCTCTTGAAAGGTCGGTCGATCAAAGGCATCCTCTGTATTGGCACTTTCGGGACCCTTCCTCGAGGTATGGTTTTCTGGCAAATGTCACATGATCGGCAGAAACGGCTGACGTCCGCATGAAGCCCTGGCCAGTAGAACACCGCCTGGATTCTGTCTGACGTCTTTCTGATGCCTAGGTGACCTCCCATGATAGAGTCATGAGCTACTTCCATCACTTGGCGCCTTAGAGGTAACGGTACCAAGACTTGACGTAGTGGTTTCCCTCCGTTGACCCTCGGGTGCTGGAAGATTCGGTACAGGATCTTGGCCTTCACCTCAAAATAGACCGTACCACTGCCTTTGGTCACGTGGTCTTGGCGGTTCCTGTACTTGTTTAAAGTGCTATCAGCTTCCTGGAGCTGGATCAGCTTATCTCTGTCCACGATGGCAGCTTTAGAGTTGTCGGCGACCTTCAGTGGCGTAGACGTCTTGTCTCTCTTGGCCTGGGCCCTGGTTGTAACGGCACCGACGATCTCTGGTCGGCAGGGCTGAGCCGGAGTAACCACATTGTCCCGTAGCAGCTCTGTAAGGTCTCCATCGGGAAACGGCAATGGATCCTCCTCCACAACTTCGACGCGTTGGGTTGAGGCAGGACTCCACTCTGGATCGGGGTCGTCGGGTCGTCTCGCGCCGTCGATATTCCCGATCATCAAATCGTATAGCGGCTTCTTCAGGCAAACCGCTTCGACTTCGCCTATGTAGAAAGGGGTGTTGACATGAATTTTCGCAACTGGCGCTCTCACACATTTGCTGTCGGCCATAAGTGTCCATTTTGAATCGCCAGTGAACTGTTCTTTAGCGATTAGGTCTTCTCTGACGATGACCCCACTGCAGCCAGAGTCTCTTAAGACAGTCACTTCATGATTTCCAACGCGTCCCTTTGAAACAGGCATGTTCTGGACGGTCACAGCTGCGCTGGCGACGACGGGGATGGATTTTCCGTTGGCAAGGAGAAGTTGGCCATCGGTCATGCACTCTTGCACATCCGCAGGAGTAGCTGTGCGCTCGGTTTCACTCGGAAGAATGACGCTCCCGCCGCACACTTGATGGTCAGATCTACTGGTTTGCCGTTGATTGGAGAAACGTCTCTGTAGGTTGCCCGCCGCTGCGTTGTCCGTACTGCTCCGCTGTCCGCTACTTTTGTTTTGAGGACAGTTAGCCGCTCTGTGGTCTGTAGCGTTGCAGGTGAAACAGCCTCTCGAATGCCCTTCCCTGGGAGGTGGCGTTGAGTAATTGTTCCCTCACGATCAGCTCATGGAGACTCTCGTAAGTCTTCCCTTTGCCTGATAATTCCACCCACTTGTGTAGATATGATGACAGGCGCTCCACAAATTGCTTTGGTGTCTCGTCTGACAAAGGCCGGCATTCACGAAAGCGTTGACGGTAGCCCTTTTCTGTAAAGTTGTAGCACTGCAATAGGGCCGCTTTCAAAACGTCGTAGTCTTTGGCGTCATTATTCGACAGTCTACTGTAGACATCGAGCGCCTTCCCCGTCAGTAGTGCGCTGAGTATGATCGCCCAGTCTTGACGTTGCCATTTAGCGATTTCGGCGAACCTTTCAAACCTCGCTAGATAGCTGTCGATCTGGTCCTTTTCGTCGACGAACACTGGCAATTTTGGAGCCTTGAAGTCACTGATAACTTGTGGCGCACGCTGCTGTTGCTGGATGCGCGCCAACTCTAGTTGGTGCTGACGCTCAGCTTCTCTTTCTTGCCGCTGCTCTTCTCTTTCTTCTCGGCGACGCTGCTCCTCTATTTCTAGACGCTTCTCTTCTAATTCTCTTTCTTCACGGCGACGCTGCTCTTCTAATTCTCGTTCTTCACGGCGACGCTGCTCTTCTAATTCTCGTTCTTGTATTCTCTCCTGGGATTTGACGTACTCCGTCAACTGTTTCCCTTTTAGATTCAGTTGAATCCCTTTCTGCCAGAAGTCAGCCATCTTGATGGTTCTGGAAAGTTCTTTTCTGGAAAGTTCTTTTTCTAGAAAGTTCTTGACTGTAGAGTTCTTTTTTTTTTTCTGGAAAGTTCTTGACTGTGCTGTACCTTTCTAGACTGTTCTAGAACAGCACGCTTTCTGCAGTAGCGCTGATGCTTGTCACTAGTCGCCTTCGCTGACGCAGGCCCCGCTGTCCTCGTCGTATGCGACGCTGCACCACGCTGGTGTTGATGTACACGTTCCTGTGCTGAAGTAGACGCGACCTCCGCTCGTCGCTCTCTCTAATACTGGCGGTGTAGCTCCGAGACTGTCCCTCGACGTAGTCTTACGGCAGCCACGTAGTCCCGGCTCCGTTGTTCGCTCACGAAGCAACTCTTCAGCGACTACACGCCCTTGCAGTCAACCCGAATCTATCGGTGATGTAGTCCCAGTATGTTGGCCCCTCTCGACGCAACTCGTTGGCGGCTACCCTCGATGACTGCCTCTCGTAACGTTGACTCGCTTGTTGTAGCAGTTGAACCCTTGGCTATGGCGTGAATCGCGGCTTGACCCCCAAAATGTTACACTCAGTTCGATGTTGGTGTTTTCTATCAGTATCTGATTCAGCCCCGATGCTTGAATTCCTGATAGTTGTGTAACTCAGATTCGTTTATTCACGCAACCCGTCCAAACAGCATACAAGTCACAAAGTCGACGTATGAAGTTTTCCACTTTTATTCAGCACACACCAACAACTGCATACAATTCTCAACTCAACTCAACAACTTTCACAGCAACTCTCCAGCTTCACTATCAACAACAATACTCTCTCAACAGCAACTCGGCACACGATTAAATAACCTCTCTCTCTTCCGGAAGAATTTCGAATACCGTAGAAATGACGCACTGCCACCAATCGAATAAAAGATCGTCATCACTGACTTACGTCATACATGTCAAAAGAATGTTCTCCATTATCTACGTCCATCAAGAAGCTTCGATCGCTAGTAAACAAACGGATCCAGAAGATTCTCCAACAATATCGACTAACGAAAATTATCAACGTTATACAAAGCCTCTCCTAACAACAATGCAAACTCAAATCAAAGGTAAATAAACTCCATTATTGAATACTTTGCAAAACGAAACGATTAGATCTATCGTACACGTTTCCGACGTACTACCATTCGCGTTTCAACGTAACAATTACTAATAATCAAAATTCTTTCAAAGAAATTATAAAATCCAAACCTCCAACAAAATTACCATTACCAACCTTCACACACCAACTAAAGTATCCACATAATAAATTCTCACACACATGTCGAAGCAGACGTTTTGAAGCATTAAAGTTACAATTCACAATTATAATTCTAACTATCAAAACAAATTTTATTCCAATTAAATTTAGAGAAAAACACCTATCACAAAATATTCACTTCACTGTGCCCTAACTTCAGCCAAAACGATTTAGAGAAATATCACAATGATGGAAAAAGTTTATAAATGTAATTCGTCTGCTCCGGCCTATTCATCTTCCAATCTCGCTCGCATTCAAATCCGTAACGTTTTTGAGCTTTACCTGTCTATATATACGTCTCATAAATATTGGCAGTTCCACGCAATATACGTTATCGCTCACATGAGACTGTATACCTAATTATTGACAAAGCTAGTTACCCGGTTACTACTGCGCAATAACCGATATCTTTTCCACCCTCTTCATCCCTATCAACTCCTATCATAAACTATCACTAAAGAATCACCAATGGCACAGGCGCAGAATTAGAATATTATATAACATGCTGCCTGTGACAGGCGTGCCATCTTGTTTCAATAAATATCTAATGATTTTTCTTGTCAAATACAACACAGATGACGCTAAACGGAGAACAGCCATTTTCGAAAACTTAGACTCTTTAACCTCAGACTGCAGGCTGTAGCATCTGAGATTGTAAAGGTTTCAGAATAAATCCAAGTCCTAGAATTTTACCGGTGATCTTCTAGGTTATTCCCATGTTGTTTTCCTTCTAAGTGCTTAAAATTTAACGTAGTCTGAGGTCACATTTTCAAACTTTGACACTAGACATGCATGCTCATTAAAAAATTGTATAAAAACTACGGTGCTTTTTCTAATTTTTAAAAAAAAATTTTGTTCGTGTGTGTGTGTTAATGTTTTCCAAAAAGCGTGTGAGCAGCTAAAATGACTTCCATCCTGTAGCGGATGGATATTTTAGTGTGGGTGCCCGTTTATACTATCTGTGTGCGTGCAAAAATATATCTGACTTCTATAGCAGAATATGCGTGCGTGTACGTTCTCTGTTTACTGACACTCCCACAAACGTACGGACTCTTCCCAACACAGACAAACACCAACACCAGCTATCCGTTCCACGTTCTCAAAATTTATATAAATAATCAACAATTTCATATCACACTTTCGCTCCAATTCTTTCATGCAGTTAATCTAACACAGTTGTTTCATAGAAACGTGACGTCGTCGAGCCTGAACACTCGGGACGGATAATTCGAGACCGGCAATTTCTTGTCCTGGCCAACACAACAAATATGTAAAGTTTCACTGTACCTTATTATCTCCGAGGATCACGGATTCGCAAAATCTGGCACACGTTGCCAAAGATACGTCGACAAGTGACGAGTGTCGTCGAAACGATGAATGTCGACGAGCGGAGGGACTCCTCCTGCCCCAGTCCGCTCGGAGAAAACGTTGTCTTGATCAAGTGTGGAAACAGCGTCGATTCTCCTCCGATGCCTTGGAAATCGCCCTGTCCTCGCCTCGGACAAGATAGAGCCAATTCTGCTTCCAGTAAGCCAGTAGCCCCAACAGGCCCTAGTCTCCCGTTGGCCTCTCGGCTCCAAGTAGGCCGCTGTACAATATACATATTCAAACGTCAATTCTCTGACTCGGATAACGTATTTATTCTTCCTTAGTTTCACCCCATCTCACCTCCCTTTGTTCCTCGCTTTGTTCCATTCCGTTTCGTATGCGATCACCACTTTCCTTCCTCCACCATTATTATTCATATCCAGGTAATCAGTTCATGAATGAAAATTACTATTAACCAAGCTCACGCATTTCATTCATACTTCATTATCTACTACTCTACAACTATCGCCCCACGTAATTAATAATATTACTGCATCAATGAAAATTCAACATTCCATCTCAGTGGACAACAGCTCACTACCTTTCAATACAAAAATATACTTATCCGCCATTTTACAATCATGTAAAACACTATAAATACCTGTAATTTTTTACAGCACAAAATAACGATCCACTTCCAGAGAGAAAGTCCGTAGCACCTATACACCTTGATAGGCTTTTACGCTTTCTACCTCCTTTAGTTAATTTCTTTTCTTTTCTTTTCTTCTTTTAACTTTTTGTTCTTTCCTGGCCTACACACACACTCGACCTTATAGCTCGACACCAACAGTTCGACTGAGTAATTTCCCCTCTAATTCAAACTATCTCTTCGTCCATTGGCTCAAGGCTTTTAGCCAATCAAAAAATCATTAATTAATTTTAATTAAAAAATACCGGGAAAATCCCGTTCTCTACACATCCCTATTATAACGTCGCGTCGCCGTATAGCGAGATCCTTACTACGCAGTCATAACGCCTCATTCGGTACACCGGTCAAATAGAAAGAGCCGCAGCAAGTACTCCATCCAACACCCGCAACTGTTACTACAAGGTTTTCGCGTTGACGTCTGTTAGTTATTCCAAGGGAGATAAGTCAGCCATGTTTATAACATGCCACATTTTGGATGGTCGGACACGAAGTTTAGGCTAAAAAATGTTCGCAAATATTAGACACAGACAAATGTCTGAAATTTGAATTTAAATTAATAAATAAATATAAAAATATTTAATATAATATACTACTCAAAATAATACAAGGGCCACTTGGACATATGGGTCTCTCTTTAAATCAGAAACACGAATTCAATTTATTAGTTCATCATATTTTATTGCAATCATTTCTGCATCAATAACAAAAAAGATTTGAGACATCAGTCGCTTAAAATTCTAGTAAATTCAATTTAACTGGACATACCCCTCATTTACAAAATCAAAACTTTAGAAACCAAAAATCTATAGAGTCAGTATCGGGTGTGGACACCGTTTGCATCAATGCAGTCTTGGCATCGTTGTCTTATGGACCGTATCAGGTTATGGAGGATGTTTCCTGGGATGGCCAACCACTCTTGCTGGATAACTTGGGCCAGAACTTCAAGGTTAGCTCCTGGAGGGAGGTTTCCCCGTGTCTGTCGACCCAAGACATCCCACAGATGTTCTATGGGGTTCAAATCGGGTGTTCGAGCCGGCCAATCCATCCTTATGACGTGCTGTTGCTGCAGGAAGTCATTGACGATACGCGCTCGGTGGGGTCTGGCATTATCGTCCTGTAGTATGGCAACTTCCCCAATGGCCCGCAGAGCTGGGAGAACCCTAGGTTGTAGGACATCATCCCTGTAGCCAATACCGTTTAAGTTGCCATGAATTTGGAGCAGGGGTGTTCTGAAGTTTAATGCGAAGCCACCCCACATCATGACAGATCCACCACCAAAGCGGTCATGCTCGCGCACCGTCGCATCAGCAAAACGCTCCCGTGGACACCTCCAAACATTCACTCGACGGTCTTTAAAAGACAAGGAGAACCGAGACTCGTCTGTAAAGAGCACCCTTGACCAATGTTGCCTAGTCCACACCAAATGACACCGAGCCCAGACCAAACGCGCTGCACGGTGAGCTGGGGTGAGCAAAGGCCGTACTGCTGGTCGTCTTGATCGCAGGTTTGCCTCGTGTCGACGGTTGCGAATTGTCTGGTCACTGACGTTAACATTGCTGGCTGCGTGAAGCTGTCTTCTGATGGTGTTTGCTGTTTCGGACCTCATCCTCAGAGCTGACAGGGTGATGAAATGGTCTTGTCTTGCAGTGGTAACGCGGGGGCGTCCGGACCTTCTTGATTCTTGGACGCTTCCAGTGTTGTTAAAGCGCTCCCGCAGCCTTTGGACAACGGAGTGGGACACTCCCAGCCACCTGCCAACTTCTCTCACCCCCACCCCTTCCTGAAGCCATGCAATAACTCTGCATCTATCTGCATCAGTCAATCGTCACCTTGGGGGCATGGTTAGAAAAGCAGCAAAAGCGCTGCCATTTATACCCAGAAAAAAGCGCCGATTGTTGAACTGAACTCACAAAATGCACGCCTTTCGCGTGCAAATCACTTTTTAATGTTGAAAATTTTGCTTTATTAGCAAGACAACAGCAATTTAGGGTAATTTTTTGGTAAAAATTGGGTTTGTTTTTCAACTCAGTGCAGAAAGTTCAAAACTCACACTTGTGATTACTTCTCAGAATAAGATTGTCTTGAATGTTATTGTACAGGATAAGTTTTGAAATAAGCAATATAAGCGATATTATTGATAGCAGCAAAAAATAATTAAACTAAATGAAATATGAGAGTGGCCATTCAATTATTTTGAGTAGTATATATAAATATAAAATATATATTAAACAAATATATGCAGATAGCCATCTCTTAAAGTGAATGCGACATTCCACAAGCTTGTGCGCAAAATGTTGATCTCGACCTTCTCAGATACATTTTTAACCTCAAGGATCACAATGTTGGTCTGCTGTGTGTGATGGGCAGGTCATGACGGATGCTCAGGGCAAATCTCGCGGTTTTGGGTTTGTCAGCTTCGAGGAAACTGAGGCAGCCGAAAAGGTAAGTGTTAAGAGGATGACTGGGCGATGACTTTATAACACTGTGTTCGGTTCGTGTACATTGGAATACAGAGACAGTTCCTAATGATATTATTCACCCAGCGGCTGCGGTCCTTGGGTCAACTTCGGATTCGTAAGTCTTCATTTTGTCTGAAGCAAGGCATCCTTTTTCCTTTTTTTTTTTTTGTGTTCAGGCTGTACAAGCCATCAACGGGATGGAATTGAACGGCAAGTTAATCTTCGCTGGGCGTGCCCAGAAGAAGTCGGAACGCCAGGCTGAATTGAAGGAACGCTTTGATAAGTATAAGGTAAGGATGCCTCTCCACCGATCCCATAATTATCATTTATAAAGTTAAATGTAGAACAAGTAGGAGGAAAAAGAGAAAAAGCAGAAGGAGAAAGAAGAAGAAGAATGGTGTTTAAATTGCGAGCTTTCCGGTGCAAAACTGTCCAAGGCGCTGGTCACGATATCCAACATGCACAAAATAATTTCGTACCCATGTCTCCTCCTCCTCCTACTTGCGTCATTGACAATATCTGACCGAACAAGAAGAAGGAAGAAAGATGCAGCAAGCAGAACAAGAATATTACATTCTCTTGATAGTAGCTGTTCCGGCGGCAGGAATATCTCGGTGATTCAGGACGCAAATCTTGTGTCGTACTCCTTGGGCGACGTGGGTTCCAATCTTGACTTCAGCAAACTATTTTGGCCATACTGGATATTAGTGGTCAGCGCCTTGAGAAGCTCTCTGAGCTTGTAAGACCGTTATATGAGAACAATCCCTTTCTCCACAATGAGTCGATCTGTTCGGTGCGGCTAATGTCTATTGGCGTTAAACGAGGCGAGAGCGCGCAGCAAATGTCCACCTAGGGTGCGGGCGTGTCTTGGGGATGGACTAAACTGTACTGGGGCATGTCGAGTCTCGAAAGGCAATCAGCGCTTTTAGCAATTGTTACAGCTGCAAACCACGCTATGGAATATGTAATCTCGTTCTGCGTAGGTGGATCGCGTGAATCGTCTGCAAGGCGTCAACCTGTACGTGAAGAACCTGGACGAGGTCATCGACGACGATCGACTCTACAAAGAGTTCAGTCAGTTTGGGACCATCACCTCCGCTAAGGTGAGCTCTTCTTGATGGGTCAGCTTTGACCACGGTCTTTATTTTTTTGTCAGCTATTGACGCCAGTGGTGGTCGACCACTTTTTACAGCATCCAATCCTTGTGGTTAGCTTTTGATGGTCACCATGTTCAACGTACGTTTAATTTGTTCAGACCAAAAAGCTAAAATCGGTAGGGGTTAGCTTAACGGTTTTAGTCTCTGTACGGTTTTTGGGTTTGTTTTGTTTTTCAGGAGAGAGAGAGAGAGAGATAGATAGAGAGAGAGAGAGAGAGAGAGAGAGAGAGAGAGAGAGAGAGAGAGAGAGAGAGAGAGAGAGAGAGAGAGAGAGAAAGGGTGCAGTTTTAGGCTGTTTCATGCGTCGATAGATTTAAGACAAAGTGACAGAGGTACATCCACAGTTCCACATCCTCTTTAACTTTGAAGATCAGAATGGAGTAGGGGTGAGATGGAGTGGGGGTGAAGTGTGAATTGATGTGAAGAGGGATGAGGGGAGGTGATGTTATTGATATCCTTAGAGAAACGTCTCTGATTAAATTTGGAGCAAGTGACCACCAGACGACTCTGCGCCGAATAAGTTGCGTTTTGTATTAAAAAAACAACTTTGACTCCACACAAGCTTGCTCTCAGCGGAAATCAGAAAGCTTGTTTTGCGATTTGCTTCATCTTGTTACCATAAAAGATGTGTGTTTGTGTGTGTGTGTGTGTGTGTGTGTGTGTGTGTGTGTGTGTGTGTGTAGGGGTTGGGGTGGGGGGGTGGGAGAGGAAGATTTGTTCGCGATTTTCTTCATCTCTTTACCATATTTGTGTGCGTTGTTTTGTTTTGTTTTTCGCCACCATTTGATCCATCTTTTTACCATTGGCGGTTGTTTTATTTCGGAAGTTTCTTCATCTTTTTACCATAATATTTTATCTCTTGCGAGTTTGCTTTACCTCGTTACCATTTTTTTTTTTTAAAGCGTCTGTGTGTGATTGTATTTTTGTTATTCTTTCTTTAAAAAAAACAATTCTCTCGCGAATTGCTTCTTCTGTTTACCAAAATGGAAATATAATCCAGCTTATTCGCATCTTGGTCCCCCACAGGTCATGACCGAGAGTGGCCGCACCAAAGGCTTCGGGTTCGTCTGCTTCAGCTCGCCAGGGGAAGCAACTCGGGCTGTGACAGAGATGAATGGGCGGATAATCGTGTCCAAGCCGTTGTACGTAGCGCTGGCACAGAGGAAGGAAGATCGAAGAGCCTATCTGGCGTCCAGGGTCAGCGTACGTACATTGGTGATTTGACACTCTTTACGACTAATGTGCTCCATCTTTCTTGGTCCCGAATCCTTTTCAGGCCGAGGTCAGTTAGTTAGTTAGTCATTGCTTACAGGGTCCAGCGGACTGCCAAGGGCCGAATCAACACCACAACTTGGCTGAAAGAGGACTCGCCCCTGATCCGCATAAAACCCCAGTGGTAACACTGAAGGCACTCCACCAGCCGGTCCCTTTACAATAAAGGCATCCCACGCAGGTGACGCTAAGGCTATACTCTAATTTATCGAACCCCCGTTTACAAAAACAAAATAGAATACAAACATCATTAAAAAAAAACAACAAAAAACATAAATTACCTACATTGCCAAATAATAACACCATAGGAAGCCCCAGTGACCATTTGGCAGAAAGCGTTCATTATTCCCAAGCTGATCCAACAGACCTCACACACAAATGATGAGTTTTACCCCAGAAGAGTTTTCAAGAAAAAAGGTAGGTGACTGGTCTAGCGAAGAAGAAAATAGTATAGTAGATTGAGAGAACAGTGTAGGAATGAGAAAGAACAAAGGAGAAAGACAGCGACAGTGGAAATTTAAAGCACTAAATTTGCAGAAAGCGGGGATACTATTTATACTGAAACCCCCCGCACCCCCACAGGGGTGGGTGGCGGGGAGGGGGGGGGGTGTTATCAATACGATAATGGGATTATTATTTTTCTCTCACTGGAGTAAGCTTTCTGTAATAACGGCTCTTAACGACTCCTGTGTTCTTCCGTCTCCTCTTCCTTTCCTTCTCCCAAAATTCTCCTTCCCCCCTCTATTCCCTCCTCCTCCCCCACCCGATGTCGACGCAGCGACACGTTAAAGAAGCAGGTCAGTTGGTCACAATGTCAGGTGACAGGCACACACATGAAATGGTTGTGCTGGGTCGCTTAGTTGTCTAGGGTGTTTGACACTGCGCTCGATGTTGCAAGTTGGCGTCATGGTTGGCTCGACTCAAGATTCTGTTTCGCCCAACTCCTTGAGCTGCGCTATATCCTATCCTATCCTGTCCTGTCCCGTAACCCGGAGGTCGTAGGGGCACCACAGATGATCGTTTAACCAGCATACTCCATCTTTCTCTGTCCTCAGCAGCCCTGATGGCTTCGCTCAGTGTCAAACCAGTCCATTCTCGAATGTTGTCCTCCCACCTCTTTTTCGGTCTCCCTCTTCTTCTACCTCCTTGCATTGTGCCTTGCAGATAGTCTTTGCAAGGCCTGATGATCTGGTGACGTGGCCATACCATCGGAGTTTCCGTTTTCTCACCACTGTGAGCAAGTCATCGTGTTGTCCAAGGCTTGTGTGATGGTCTGTCGGACTTCGTCGTTGGTGATGTGTTGGGTATAGGAAATGCCCAGAAGTCTTCTGTAGCACCTCATCTCCATGCTTTGTATTCTTCGTTGGAGATCTGCTGTGAGGGTCCATGCTTCGCAAGCATATAGGAAGATGGAGATGACAAGGGAGCGCAGCAGTCTTACTTTGGAATGTAGACTGATGGTCCTGTCTTTCCAAATGGGCTTCAACCTTGTCAGGGCAGCAGTTGTTTGTGCGATCCTGGAGAGGACTTCCTGGCGGGACCCATTGTCTGATACAATGGCTCCTAAATATTTGAAGCTATGCACTGTGTTGAGGGATTGGCCTTGGACTTTGATGTCCTTGTTGATGCCATTGGTGTTGTTGGTCATCATTTTGGTCTTCTCTGCACTTATTTCCATTCCATAAGCTCTGGAGGTGGTTTCAAGCCTCTGTACCAGCTGTTCAAGTTCTTGTTCCTCTCCAGCCAATCCATCAATGTCATCTGCAAAACGAAGATTGGAGATTGCTCTACCCCCTATGCTGACTGTGCCTTCATGGTCTGCAAGAGCATCTGACAGACCATGAAGCGCTATATAGTTAGCCATTAAGGTATCAATATCAATATTCATGCTATATATTTTACGCTCCTGTTAGCAAGTCACCGAAACAGCTGAATTGTTCAGGCTGTGTTATCATGCGAAGTGACGAATTAATCTAATCTCTCTCTCTCTCTCTCTCTCTCTCTCTCTCTCTCTCTCTCTCTCTCTCTCTCTCTCTCTCTCCCTCCCTCCCTCTCTCTCTCTCTCTCTCTCTCTCTTTGGGGTGTGTGTGGGTGGGTGGAAGTGAGGGAGGGGTTAGATGTCCAAAAGGAGACATTTTCTCATAGAGAACTTCAGTGTGTGCATCATTGTAAGCCTTGTGTCATGATGAGATTGCGAGATTCAGACAAATAAGGCATCAAAATACAAAACAGATTTTAAAAAAAGGTTATCAAGCTAATACGACGCAAGATGCAATATAATTAATTTAATATTGTCCCTATTTTTACACAAGGAAATTTCACATGTGGGAAACATAACATAAGTTCCAAACATGATAAGGGCCATATTAAAAGCCAATGAATAAAACATCAGATAAAACATCATCAGCGTGTAAATTTTCTCCCGAATTAGCATCGTTAGGCTTGCTTGGTTTTAAATCGCACTGCAGACTTCTTGCGAGAGACGAAGCAGGGTAATGAGTTCCTCGTTTTGTCAGTGATGAACAGCGCAAGGGAAAGAAGCGATGTCTAATTGTTCTGAGAGGAGTTGACCAACAGTTGTCTGTCTAACCACCGTTTTCAATTGTTACATGTTCTTTAGAAAAAATTAATAAATAAATAAAAAGTGCAATCTTATTCATCCATATTATTTAGAAGAAAATATGTACGTCACTCAACAAATTAATCAATCAAACAAGTGTGCAATATTGCCCATTCAGTCAGGACATCACCGTTTAAATCAACTGTTGGTTACTTAGCAGTAACGGAGCATCTGGGGTGGTGTGCATGAAGCTTACATAAAAGTCGTACACAACTGTTGCCCATTATCTCCAACATCTGCCATAGCTACCGACGGTCTTAAATCAGCTAGAAACTCGTGTGTAGCTACGTGATATTTTTAGCCCGCATCGAGGATTACCTTTTGCATTTGGTTTTAGCCAATCAAAGCACTTGAAAATACGTACGCTCGTCCTCGCTATGAGTTGGGGAAAGGTTAAACCCAACAGAGGGACTGTGGATAAATAACGCTAGGTCTACTTCTCAAAGACATCTTTCTCCGACTCTCAAAAATAAAGTAGAACGAAGTAAGTGCAACGAAGTTAAGTGAGTGTGTGTGCGTGTGTGTGTGTGCGTGCGCGCGCGTCTCTCTCTCTCTCTGTCTCTCTCTCTCTCTGTCTCTCTCTCTTAAAAAAAAAGAGGGAGGGAGAGAGCATTAAAAAAAAATAATAATAATAAGGGGAAAACAAAAGCAATATATTAGAATATTGAATGCTAGAATTGCTAAATAATGAAGGGTTCTGTTAAGTTGTGATGTGTTGTTTCGTTCACGGTGTTGCAGCAGTCACAACAGCCGTACAACAGCCAAGCCATGTTCCAGGCGAGCGGGGCAGGCTACTTCATCCCCACTGTGCCCCAGGCTCAGAGAGGATTTTTCGCCCCTGCCCAGATGCCCGCCGTCCGGGGTCAGCAATGCTGGCAAAACCAACCTCGAGCTCCCACGCAGCAAGGTAAATCCCCCAAATCACAAGATGCCTCAGCCCATCACATCCAAATAGCTTGTTGTATTATTCCTTTACTCCTTCCAGTCGGTGCCCGCACACATTCCACAGAGATACCAACCCTCACGGTTTCGCCGTATTATTTTCCGGTGGCAAATATTTTTTTTTACGGATTTACGCTGAAGTCATTTTTCTAACGGCGAGAATAATTTTTACAAGAATATATATTTGCAGCTGATGATTATGGCAAAAGAACTGTTACACGATTCAGACCGATTACACTTAGGCATTGTCACAGTATAAAATAATGCAGCATATTATATAACGACCTTATAAGGTAATAAATCTATTTGATAGCTTCAATTATTGAAGCTTGCTTTAGGTTAACTTATTGCAGCAGCAGCAGCAGCAGCAGACAAAACAATGCAAAGAAATCAATGAGATTTACTCTTTTTTTTTTAAAAAAATTTTATGCCGTTACACAACTTCAAAGCGATTTATTTTAATTAACTCTAACATTGTGCTGTACATGATTGTGATTCGTAGCAGGTTGATGTTAAAAATTTTGCGAACTGACATCGATTATCCTTTTGACTTCGGTCGGAGTCAAGTTTTACCACAGATTATTATAGAATTCTTTTGCGGAGCTCAGTCATCTTTGATTTTTCCGATATGATTTTTAATAAGAAATCTCAATCCTGGACCTTTGCTCCCTCTTGTCTAGTCTACTGACAAAATGTTAAATCTACTGACAATTTATAAATTTCTCACTGACAGATTTTTCTGCAGGTTGGCATCTCTTTCCATCGCCCTGACTTTAAAAATCCTGACTCTCATGTCCTAGCCATGGTGAATGCCGGCTACACAAACAGCACGCGCTAGGTCGCTTCTCCCCCATCCTTGGTCGCCTGGGATTGTGGCGTGCTCAGGAGTCTGGGCGTCAGACTATGCACCCCAAAGGCTGCCAGTGGGCATCCCCGGGCGACTTGAGTTGGATCTTGTATAGGACCAGCGCCTTGAGCAGCTTTTGAGCTGGAAAAGCGCTATATAAAAACGATAAAAGAAATTAAATGGTAAAGGCTGTGTAGACTGATCATGCCAGTTAACAAAAATGTTAGGCGGTGTAGATCTGTGTGTTGCTGCTGCAGGTTATCAGACCGTGCCGACGCAAGGAGCGGTCCCCAGGGCTCGGGCTCCCCCAGCCGGCCAGTCGCCCCTACCCCCGCGCTCCGCTGCCAACGCCCGTGCCATCATGGGTCAAACGGCCCCCACTTCCCCTGTCATGGCCCCTGGCCCCCAGCACCGGCCCCTCCCCTCCACACCCGGCTTGAACGGCTCGCCGGTCCCCCCACCTCGCACCACCTACAAGTTGGCGCCTCACATCCGCAACCCCCCGCCCTCAGGGGGACAGACCGTGCAGTACGCTGGCGGTCAACAGGTAGGTTGCGCTTGATAAGAGGGACTGGCAAGGGGACGAACTTATGTGACCGAGGGTTTTCTTCGGGTACTCCGGTTTCTTCCCTCCCTTCATTAATGGTATTGGGTTCAGTTTGTCTAAAGTATCAAAATAAAATTCGATTTCCTTTTCGGCCTTCTAATAGAGACTTGCCTTTACACCATAGGTTTGAGGGATGAATGTGTGTTTGTTGTGTATGTAAGAGTGTCTGTAACATGTGAGCGTGCATGTTGGTTACAGATCGCCGCGCTTTGAGTCTGATTGAGGAATAAGGCGCGTATAGCATCCAGTATTATTAGTATTAGTATTAATTATGTGTCATCACGTAATCGATCAGTTTACACGTTCTCGTCTCTGGGATTCCTTTGCAGAACTCGGTCAAAAGGAAAGAAGAAGAACTCGGTCAAAAGGAAAGAAGAAGAAGAACTCGGTCAAAAGGAAAGAAGAGGAACTCGGTCAAAAGGAAAGAAGAAGAAGAACTCGGTCAATAGGAAAGAAGAAGAACTCGGTCAAAAGGAAAGAAGAAGAAGAAGAACTCGGTCAAAAGGAAAGAAGAAGAACTCGGTCAAAAGGAAAGAAGAAGAACTCGGTCAAAAGGAAAGAAGAAGAAGAAGAACTCGGTCAAAAGGAAAGAAGAAGAACTCGGTCAAAAGGAAAGAAGAAGAACTCGGTCAAAAGGAAAGAAGAAGAAGAAGAACTCGGTCAAAAGGAAAGAAGAAGAACTCGGTCAAAAGGAAAGAAGAAGAAGAAGAACTCGGTCAAAAGGAAAGAAGAAGAACTTGGTCAAAAGAGAAGAAAAAGGAGAAGGAGGAGGGAGGTAGAGAGACAGAGCAGACATGAATTTGTTGCACGTTTTTTCTGAGGGATAGAAACGTAAGACTGCAGTGGTGAATTCTGGAATTACATGTAGTTAATCAGGCTATAATTGTATTCAGTATAAACGCCCTCCCCGACATTAGATGAAGTGAACTCTGACCTTGCAAGTACAAAGGACAAGTCCTTGAAGTCAAATGTAATCAAAACAAAATGGTGTAAAATCTCCAGAAAAAAAGTCTTCACGCGCCAACAAAACTGTAGTCAGAAAATGACTGGCTGAACTTTCTTTAGGATTTAGGAGAAATGAACGATTACTTGATTTTTCAGCCGCAGGTCGTGGTGACCAGCACAGGAAGCGCTGTAAACGGGAGTGGGGGCGGGGTTCCCGGGGGCAGCCCCACTGGAGGGCAGGGCGAGCCCCTTACCGCCGCCCTCCTGGCCTCTGCCCCACCCCAGGAGCAAAAACAGATGCTCGGAGAGCGGTTGTTCCCCCTTATCCGCCGCTTGGCGCCGTCGCTGGCCGGGAAGGTGACGGGGATGCTGCTGGAGATAGACAACTCGGAGCTGCTTCACATGCTGGAGTCTCACGAGTCCCTCAAAGCCAAGGTCAGAAGATAGATACTGAAACTGGTATACGGCCAAGGTCGATACAGCCCCTCATGCTTGAGTCTGGGTAACTTGCGTTCCTATCCAAGCAGTCCGTTCATTCAGTTACAAGGCAAGAGCCGTCGTTATAAAAATTTCCCAATTTTATTCAGCCAATAACGCAAACAGCGTCAACAACTGATTTCAAAATCTCTCTCCCAAACGCGCAGACTACGCTCTATTGATACCCTCTGTTCAGTGCAAAATGACGTAGAGTATTCCAGAATGACGTAATCAGTTACATTATATTCCATGATTATTGCTTTAGGTCCAGCGGACTCTTCCGAGCACGTAATCAATAACCGATTAGAACAAAGATAGTCACAGAAAACACGCACTGTCTTACGTCATATAATTCTACGCATATACAAGGCCAGACTAGCTAGCGCTCACAAGCGCTTGTGTCTGGCGCATAGGTGCTCGCGTGTCCAGATAAAAGTGCATATGCCTGTGACGCGTCTCCCGAGGGGCCGGGTAGCTCAGTTGAAGACTACAGGGGAAAAAAGGCACATGTCACACATTTCCACTTTTGAGATAAATGAAATTTTGTCTTTGAAAGTCGCTATGTTTGTTGTTACTGTATTTCTTGGGACACTAAGTGTTTTGTCTTAAAGATATATCACTTCTTTTGTATTCATGAGAATTTCTCTGTCCAGATTGTATAATTTAATTAAATATGGAGGATTTAAAACACCAAGGGTGGTCATGGACATGTGCCTTTTTTCCCTTTTACAGACCAAAACTTGAGACTTTCTTCTACAAGCTGAATTGCAATGTACTCAGTCAATGTAAAATGGATTATAATGCCTATTTTGCTGTGGTAAATGGCTAGGTATGATGGAACTGAAGTTGATTTTGTTATTTTTGATGCCTGTACGAAGACCACAAGGGAAAAAGGGCACATGTCACATTTTCCAATTATTTGAGTTATGTCCCTTACTATATAAACATAGAAGCCTAAAGGTTAGCAAAATAGTCAAATCCAACCCCAAAAAAGGCCTATGTACTGCTACAGAAACACCCAAAGAAAAGGCATACAGGGGAAAAAGGGCACAAGTCCAGACTGTAAAATGGGAAAAAGGCCTATTTCACAAACAACAATTCCTTTTTTGGGTTGGATTTTACTATTTTGCTAACCTTCAGGCTTATGTTTATATAGTAGGGGACATAACTCAAATAATTGGAAAATGTGACATGTGCCCTTTTTCCCCTGTGGTCTTCAGTTGGTAAGAGCGTCTTGCTAGTAACTGAAAGGTCGCTGGTTCGAATCCCGGATTGGTCAACGTGTGATCATATTATTTTCCCCTTTACCAACAACTGGCCCGCTGGTGTCAGTATAAATCGGTCCAGTAGTCACCTATATGTGAAAGTGTCGTGTGACTATAATCTACATACAAACAAACAAACGCGTCTCTAGATAACCAAAGGGAAGGGGGGGGGGGGCGCGTCACAGGCATAGGCGCTCGCGTGTCCAGATACAAGCGCCTGTGCTATCGCTAGATTTGACTACTTATTGCGGGATCGATCTCGAATCTTCCATCGGTGGTAAACAAGCAATTCCAGTAAGATCCCAGTATTGCTACAACAATATCGACTGACGACAACAAACCAACATTATGCAAAGCTTTTCCAGCATCAGCCTAGAACCAAATCAAAGGTAAATGCACGCTAGAATTGCGCGCTTCGCAAAACAAATTGTTAGTTATTATCGTGCGCGCCTCACTCGTAACAGAAGCACATTTTAGCAATAACGCTAACAGTTCAAGATCGTGCAAGCAGCTTGTCAATAGACACATTGAGCTCAAATTTACAAAGCACAGACTGACATTCACGAGGGCTAGCCACTGAAAATCGCCATCATTGTGCATTGACTGAGCATAAGGGGAACAACAAGGGAGAGACCACAGTATTTATAAATTAATGGAGCAGGTAGCCTCGGAGGTAGCCTCGCCAGAAGAAAGTGGACTGAAGTTAGAAACAATTCCCAGAGGGGTACAAATTAAAGGGTTGATAGGAAAATATTGCTCCCCTCTTCTGTTTAATATTGCGTAATTATGCCAAAAGGTACAAACGGCTATTTCGCAGAGTTCCCACGTAATTTTGCTGGACCTTTTAAAAATCGAATGATTGCGCGAATATATCATTTTAGTAGCAATGAAAGGAAGTGCTGGTCTCAAATCCACGTTAAGAACATCCTCGTGTGAAGAGAAATATATTCGAATGGGTTGGATGGCATTTGGAATTTTTTTAACTTGCAAAAAAGGCAGCTTCTAATGATAGGGTCTGGCAGTGTTGTTGTTTTTTTGTTTATTTTTTAATATATATAAATCAATCACCGTCGTTGCTTATTGCAGGTGGAGGAGGCGGTGGCAGTGCTTCACGCTCATCAGGCTAAGGAGGGCACCAACCAGGGAGGCTCCCCAACCCAGCAACAGGTCATGCAAGAATAACCACACCCCACGGGCCACCAGTCAACATCATCAGCCATAAGCCACCATCACCTGCGACCACCAGCCATCACCTAAACCATCGCTTGAAACCAACAGCCCCGCGTTCAGCCGTCGGAAGTCGTCTTCAGCCATCACCTGTATCACCTATCACCATCGGGACAACTTCTGCTTAAATGAAATGTTGCACTAGAAAACAAAGTATCATTGGCCCATTTAGACCCTGGGGCAGAATTGTGCACAAGCCTACCGCGGTCTAATACTCAAAATCAGGGAGCTCAAATACGCCATATAAATTTGAGAGATGAGTATCACCGTCCCCTATACGCTTAATGTGTCCGGGGACGTAAATGTTACTCAAAAAGAGAGATGAGTCATTCAGCCCTCTGATCCTCAAAATTAGTATCTCGGATTTTCTTTTTTTTAAAAAGGGAAGAATATTTTTGATATCTCATAATGAATATTATAGATGGAGGTGAGTATACCCCATCCTCTCTTCATTAATGTTTTACGGTAGTCTGGATGGTAGTGGTGGTGTTGGAGGCGGCGGTGATGAATCTGGGCATACGATATTTATTGTATAAGTTAGGAGTGATGGAGTCTTCTTGGAAAGCTGGACTAAATATAATTTCAGTTTATTTCTCCAACAGGATGAGCCAATTTAGAAGGTTGGACTAAATGAGATTAGTATTTTGAGGCTGAACTCGATGATAATTAGGTTTTGAAGGCTGAACTCCATGAGATTAATTTTAAAGTTCGGATTAACTTACAGAATTGGATTTGTTTTGAGTGAAAAAATTATTTTGAGTTAAATGAAAAGCATTAAGTAATACTCATTTATTAACTAGATAAACGTGTAAAGTGGGATCAGATCTGTTTGCTGTAAGTGGGACTGAGATGATAATTAAAATTTTATAAAGCTGTGCTATTCTATATAAATCAAGGGCTGGATCACGAGAGCAGAGTTTGTCATTGAGGTTTGTTATTTTTAACTGAAAAGCTTACCCATGCGGATTTTAAAAAAGTTAAATATCAGTCATGCTATTTTAAAAAAATTTAATTTGTTTTTTTTTACATTTTAGTCATATTGGCAAAATTGTTAGGATTTTAATGGGCGTGAAAAGTTCAGTTGTCATACTAATTATTTTCTTTAAAAAATCATCAAAACTCTTATTATCATATAATTTTTTGCATTAGATACCAGATAAACTGATGTCAACTGTCAATAGTTCCTGCTTTCTGTATATATAGAAATATATATAACAAACAAACCAATCCACCATGAAGTTACATCTAATACGCCATAGATCTTTATTTTATCTAAAATATTGATTCCTGATATCGTACGACAGTCATAGTCTGCTGGATAGTAGTAAACAAATTAAAATAAAATGAACACTATTTTGGTGTAATATTTTTTTAGTTGAAATTTGCCTTTATGTTTAATGAAAACTTTGTCAAAAGTTGGATCTGCAAAATCCTGCATGTAGATTTTATTAACATTTTGATCTTCAAAATCCTTATTGAAGACTGTCGTAATCTACTTCTCCAACATATTTAATAAAAACTTTGTTGAAAATGAAGTGTAATTCTTAAAATCCTTAAAACATTATCTGCTTGGATGCAACAAACATAATAAAAATAATAATAATAATAATAAAAATAATAATCACAATCATAATAATAATCATAATAATAATCATAATAATAACAATACAATTAATGCAGTAGTAGTAGTAGTAGTAGTAGTAGTAGTAGTAGTAGTAGTGGGTTGGCTTATTTTGATATCTGCGTGTCCTCACCTAAAAAAAAAAAAAAAAAAAAAAAAAATCAAAAACCAACTGATATATTTCGGAATTATTTTGAATGAAATGACCACATTTACATGTCCGTATTGATTTAATGCGCGAGTCTAGAACGCTGGCACGCCGAATATTGCGCAGCTATCGCTGTCACAAGCAGGCCACTTCAGTGCCGATCTGCCCAGCAATTCAGAAAATGGAGTAAAAAGTCGGGACTATGGCAACAGAAGCCATGGTCACAGAAGCCTTGGCAACAAAGCGACCGTGACCGTGATTGAAGGTCACATTTTAATGCTTGTTGTATTCTGTAGCCTAGACTTTTTGTTTTCTTTTCTCTCTCCTTGTGTGCCTTTTAGTGTTTATTGATTGACTGTAACCATGGAAGATGTGAGGTCAAAAGTGGAACTGTTTTAATGGAATGGCCATTCAGGCATATTGTTTAAAACTAACTTGTTTTCTTTCTCTTGTCACCTCATCCAGATAATGTCACGTGGTTTACCTATCTGCACTCTTAATATTATTTCAGATTTTCTAATTACTGCCATCTTTGATTTAAAAAAAAAAATTCTTCTCCTGTGCCCACTAGAGAAGTTTACTTTTTACTCATAATATTAGATACTATGTTTTTTTACTGATAATATACGATGTAACATGGCGTAATTCCGTAGGCATTATGATACGATTTCATTCATTTTTTAAAAGGGTCATTTCAAACTTTTTTTTTTTTCATGAAACTTGTAATTACTATAAAACTTAAAAACGAACAAAAAGAATGGTGGGATAGGTGAGAGACAGATTTAGGAGTGGCAAAGTGCAACCTTAAGGGAAAATTATATTTTGCCTTGTACATAGTTACTACAGTTCACGCCATTGTAAACTTGCAGATTTGTAAGTAGCATGCAACCTGATATTCACACTAAATATTAGTATCCTGAATGTATTTTGTAGATGGCATACAACGTTATTTGCTGCTAGGTATTGGTAACTCCATTTCATCCAACCTGCACTAGTAAAATATGCACTTCATTTGCACCACATACACAGTGCCTAGATGCTGGTATCCCATTTTCACCAACACTAAACTCATTAAACATACCTCTAACACGCACAATTAGATGTTGGTATTCTCATTTTAAATAGAAGCATGCAATATAACATTCTTATTATATATTAGTATACTATTTTTCGCCCAAACCTACGCTCGAGTAAGGTTAATTTTGCATGCAACACTGTTCATGACTAGACATTGGGATTCTCATTTGAAATACTCCTGTTAGATATTGGTACGCTATTTTCATCCAACCCACAAGTTACACTCGTGAGAGGTTAATTTTACAGGCACCGCAGTTCGAAGGTGTTGGACTAACATTTGCCAACTTTTAAAATAGCATTTTAAAATACAGGCATTTTTAAACGGAATCAATGCGCAGGTTACAATCTCACATGATGCGAAACACGTCTAGCACGTTGCATGCACATATAAAGAGTTATACGTACACCATATCACTCACATGTGACACACACACCCGTAATATCATACACGCACACGTAATGTATTACGCGTAAGTTTAGGCACCATGCTACAGAATTGAAATGCATGTCTAGCATAATCAGGCTACTATGAATTGGGTTTCATTTCTAGATAAAAACTACAACATTTTTGTTTTCAGAGGGCAGAACATTTTTGTGCTGCAAACAAACAAAACCTTACAGAAACTGTAATTTAATTTGAAAGGCAGGGGTTGGGGGATGGAGTTGTGATCATTTTGAGAAAACCAATTCGATCAAACCGAGAAAAGAAAAAAGTCAGGGAAATCGCGTTCCACAGAGTACAGAATTCTGACAGGGAAGATTATGATTTCTTTTGTTTCCTTAGGAGGGTTACGTGTTTTGTCAGAGAGAGTATTGTTTTGCTGTTTGTAGCACCGATTGGAACGGGATGGGTTGAGTGTTTTATGGTACAGTTCGTACTTATATAATATGGATTCTGTAAAGTTGTGTATTTTGACTTCAATGCGTTTCTAGTTCAGTATAGTGTACCGCATTTCTTCTTTTTTTCTTATTTCTATCAGCTGTGTTTTATATCAATAGGGATTTTGTACTTTAAGTTTTTAAATGTTGCCGGTTCGTGGTGGCATGGTTGTAAAAATCTGTTATCTACTTTATATGGTTTGATTTGTGGTGTTTGTAAAATCCTGTGTTCGTTTGCTTGTTTGAGTGGTTTTTTTTTGTGTGGATGGTGCTGTTGCTTTTTGTTTTGTTTTTTACTTTACTTTATTGTTTCATGGATCGCAGACGCTCTGTGAGTTTATCAAAGCTGTCATAAATAGTGTTATTTGTCACCGTTTCAGCATTTAAAAAAAAAAAAAATCTTTAGAACACACGGAAGTTTCAATATTTGTTTTCTTTGAATTCGTAGTATTGCACGTTAGTGTAAAACCAGTTATTATTTTTCTGCTTGATCGAATGATTCGGCTAAGCTCTCCATTTTTATACTATTCCATCGTCCCAAATTCACTCTATGCAAATATTGTTTTGTTCTGGTTTTTACATATGATATTGTTAAAGGTTATGATTTTTTTTAAAATTATGTAATCTTAACCGCTTTCTATGTAGCAAGTGTATTTATGTTTTTATGTTTTTTTGCCTCCTTGTTATTTTTTTGTTTTGTTTTAGGAGGGGGGGGGGGGTGCTTGGGGGGGGGAGGGGAGGAAATGTAGGGTGAGGGGGGGGTAGGGGGGGTGGCTGTGTGAGGGATTTGTTTTGATTTTGTTTAGCTAAATGTTAACATAGGCCTACTGTGATTTTTAGGTAAGAAGTTTTTTTTTTGTTTTTTTTTTCGGCAAGTGCAGGATATTTGTTGAATTCTACGCTGTGATTTTGTGCGAGAACATTTGCTTACCCTTGTAGGATTTTTGTTAACATCTAAAATTACTGTGATTTTGTGCACTGATGTGATCAGCCTTGACGGGTTATTTGTTGATAGATTTGTTGACGCGTGTATAGGGTTATATATTCGGCCTTTGTAGGATTAGTTTTCAATGGTCTCGTTAGTAGACTATTTGTCTGAACTCTTGGTTTTTAGTAGGCCCGACCTTCGGTTGCGCAGTCTCCAAAGGGAGATTACTTTCTCTCAGCGTTTCACTATGACTTATGTTGCCTCCCTTGTGCAGTGTTTGTTTATAGACAGGTCAGTTGGTTCGCCTATGTATGTTTTGTGTTCGAGTTGGAGAAAGTAATGTCTTTGTGACTGACTAAGCAATTAATTCTGTTCACGTTTTAAAAAAAAAATAAAAAAAGTTAAAAAAATATAAATTAAAAAAAAAAAGTAATAAAATTAAAATAATTAAAAAAATATTATGTATATTTTGATGTCATGTTCAAGACATTCTATTGTATTGGATGACCAATAATTGTAACAGGATTTTTATGAACAGTCTTTTAATCACTTAGTCGGTCTGTGCATCCCGTTTTTGTCCTGAAATAAGCGCCCACGCATATAACTATATAGATCAACATCGGGCTTTTAGTTTCTGAAGGACACGTGCAAACAGCAAGCAACCCAGAAGAAGCATTTGCTGACGACCAAGATATTGAAAGCGGTGTGATTTAAAGATCTAGTGCCAGATTATGATTCCTGTCAAGAAGTAATATTTACGCGCTCTTGCGATGGGTATTTCACGATGTTGAAGTGAAATGAAATGAAAGAAAGAAAACAATCTAATTTGCAATACAACTTCATTTGTCCCAAAAAAGGATAAACCAACCACCCACATACAAACAACGGAACATCCTTATATTTGGCGAGATCAAACAATCATTGTGTTCCTCACATGGAATATCTATATATTTTCTTATACCAAACAAACTTTACCATTTGGAAATGTAGGCCAGTTGCAGTATTTTAATCATATTTCAATTATATTTATGAATGAGTCTTTTCAAGCGTAGGCCTACTGCAGCATTTCAATCCTATTTATGAATGGATCCTTTCAAGCGTAGACCTACTGCAGCATATCAGTCGTATTTATGAATGGACTTTTTCAAGCGGCTGATGTTCATCGCGTAACAACGAACAAAATTACCGCTCATACAGCAACACATGATGTGCGCGCATAGAGAAATGTCTAAACGTGGACCTTTATAGGGACCGTCGTAATCAGTGTGTAAGTGAACACGTTTGCTCCTTGTTTTTTTTAGTAATAGCTAAATCTAATGCGTTGATCGCAATTTTTAAAAAATATAGTTTTGTTGTAACATGATTTACATGCATGTACGATGTATAAACAAATTGTTTTGTTTTGTTTTTTGGAAGCCTTATTACTTAAGAAAACAAACAAACAAACAAAAATGCTCGTTTTGGGCGAGTGGAGTTTGTATTCGGATCTTACAAGGTCAGCATCGACACACAAAGTCAACATTGTGTCGGCTAAGAGATTTGAACCAGACAATTTCGTTTATAAGCAAATTTAATTAAGGAAATTATAAGAACGAAACGCAGGTCTGCAGATACAAATAAACTCGACCGAGAGATTTGAACCAGACAATTACAATTGGTTTGTAATCAAATGAGGTGAATACACGAACGGAAAATAAATCAAGCGAAATAAGTCGCGAAAATCACTGAGAATCTGCAGCACACAATTGTAAATCGTAATACAATTGTAAATCGTATTTTTCGGTCGCATGTGTGGTAATCATGTCATGGCTTTTCCCAACATCTAAATTGGACCTCACATAGCGGCATTGATATTTTGCGGTGTGAGTTGATAAATACTGCTATATCAGTACAACTCATTCTATTTTGTATAGAAGACCCAATCAAATCAGATCAAGGCACATGAGGTCAAAGAATTTAGGGAATCTTTGACGCAGTGGATGCTGGTATTGAAGACGACATTGATGATGTTTGTTTGTAATGCTCCATCCATTTTCCAATGGTCAGTACGTGAAAAGGAAGGTAAGGGGGGTTAAATCCTTGTACTTCAGATCCCGTGGGGGTACCGGGGGTTTCAGTATAAATAGTATCCCCACTTTCTGGAAATTTAGTGCTTTAAATTCCCGTTGTCGCTGTCTTTCTCCTTTGTTCTTTCTCATTCCTACTCTTTTCTATCAATCTACTATACTATCTTCTTCTTCGCTAGACCAGTCACCTACCTTTTTTCTTGAAAACTCTTCCGGGACCAAACTCCTCATTGTGTATGAGGTCTGTTGGATCAGCTTGGGAATATTGGACTCTTTCTGCCAAATGGTCACTGGGGCTTCCTATGATGTTATTATTTGGCAATGTAGGCATTTTATATGTATGTGTTTTGTTGATATTTTATAATGATGTTTGTATTTTATTTTGTTTTTGTAAATGGGGTTCGATAAATTAGAGTATAGCCTCAGCGTCCCCTGCGTGGGATGTCTTTATTGTAAAGTGACCGGTTGGTGGAGTGCTTTCAGTGTTCCCACTAGGGTTGTTTCGGCAGATCTTTTATGCGGATCAGGGGTGAGTACTCTTTCAGCGAAGTTGTGGTCTTGATTTTGTGGTCCTGATGCAGTCCGCTGGACCCTGTAAGCAATTAATAACTAACTAACTTGTACTTCATGGGCTGCCATCGAAGAAAATATGGTCGGTCTAATTTTAGCCACTATAACGACGTGGAGTTTCATAGTATCTGAAAATCATTGACTATTATCTGACTATCACAGAGTGTGGGATCTGACTGTGATAGGGTGGTATCTATCACTGAGTAATATCTGACTATGTCATTGAGTATTGTATGACATTGAATAATATGTAATCGTAACTGGGCTATCAGTGAGTAATATCTCTAAACTGTCACTGAGTAGTCTAGTATCTGCCTAATTGAGCAGAGCACATGATTGGCTATGACACCAGCTTATATTGAAGAAATGTTAGAATTAATGAATGTGTTCCATCTCACATGTTAAAACAGCTAGTATCGAAGAGGTGTCTAACGTTTCTGACACCAATTTGTACAATCTCATGTAAACCGCTATGTTTAGATGTCTGATTTATCTGACACCAAGGTGTACCCTCTCATGTCGCTGTGCTGTGCCCAGAGGTACGACCGTCAGGGCCAGTATTTGTATTCTCGTAGTTTTATCATTGTTAACGTTGTTGAATTTTATGCTGAAGTCAAAACTTTACCTTTTGATTTCAATAAAGTGTTGGAAATTTTGAAACGCGTCATGTAGGTTGTATTCTTCATTTTAAGAAATAGAGAAACACACCAACATAGAATTTTTTCCGTTGGTAACACAGACATTTGACACGAACACTTCACTTGCCGTTAAGACGGATTTCAATCGTTAAAAGGAGTTTCACCCTTAAGCTTACTCTCACGACATCACAATACTTCCTATCATCATCATCATGTTCATCATCATGTTCATCATCATCATCATCATCATCATCATCATCATCATCATCATCATCATCATCGTCGTCGTCGTCGTCGTCATCATCATCCCCGTGGGAGTACCGTTGTTTTTTTGTGTGTTTTTTTTAATAAAATAAATAGCATTCCCACTGTCTGGAAATATAGTGCTTTAAATTCCGACTGTCGCTGTCTTTCTCCTTTGTTCTTTCTCATTTCTACTCTGTTCTATCAATCTACTATACTGTCTTCTTCTTAGCTAGACCAGTCACCTACCTGTTTTCTTGAAAACTCTTCCAAAACTCCTCATTTGTGTATAAGGTCTGTTGGGCCAGCTTGAGAATATTGGACGCTTTTTTACCAAATGGTCACTAGGGCTTCCCATGATGTTATTATTTAGCCACGTAGGCATTTTATATGTATGTGTGTTGTTGATAATTTATATTGATGTTTTTATTTTGTTTTGTTTTTTTAAACGGGGGTCCGATAAATTAGTGTATAACCTCAGCATCCCCTGCATGGGATGCCTTAATTGTAAAGTGACTTGCTGGTGGAGTGCCTTCAGGGAAAACGATGCTTAACGTCCTATTGCATGAGCGTTAAGGACGATCACCACGTCGCCACCCTGACAACAATGACCATCATCATCATATCAAAAATGAGATCCAACGGATCTTCTATTGTTAATGTGCCTTCAGGGTTGTTTCAACAGATCTTTTATACGGATCAGGGGTGTCCTCTTTCAGTCAAGTTGTGGTCTTGATTTTGTGGTCCTGATTCGGCTCTTTTCAGTCCGCTGGACACCCCCGTTGGGGTGCCGGGGGTTTCAGTATAAATAGTATCCCCACTTTCTGGAAATTTAGTGCTTTAAATTCCCACTGTCGCTGTCTTTCTCATTTGCTCTTTCTCATTCCTGCTCTGTTCTATCAATCTGCTATACTATCATCTTCTTCGCTAGACCAGTCTCCTGTGATGCTATTCTGGGGAAGATACGTTTATCTTACTAGGGGGTAAGACTTATTGATAGATGGGCGATGTGCTACCACTATCGATCGTTCTTTTACCAGAATTCCGAAAGTTGTGTGAGAGACAGATCACGGCACTTTGGTCACATAAAATTTATATTTGTTCTCGGGAATTTTAGTATCCTTTGGCTCACCTTGAGAACCGGTGATGACTAATCAAAAGACTAGATTAATATGTCTCGAGAGAAGGAAACTAATAGCTACACAACAATACAAATAGAATGACACCAGTCATATGTATGTAATTTCACTTTTTATATATTCAACACAAACTTTAACATTTCTGCATTAACCGGTAAATTAATAAGTAATATAGTTCAACGTGCTGGGACAGTTCTTTAGCAGGTTTCCTTCATCCTTTGCTAACTGCGGTTACGATTTTCACTGTTCGTAGGTTATTAAATGTTCTAGTTTTCTCGAGGGTAAGACTCAGTTCATTTGCGGGTGACTTATCTACGGTGAGTCGGGTCGCCCTTGTAGCTGTGGGGTTTGGACGTGGCCAGGTAGACTCTGGATTGTTCTCCTTTGGTGCCACGGGAGCGACGGTCAGGCGTTCGTCTCCACAAACCTTTATGATCCCAGGTCCGACCTGTAAAAGTCGGAGCTCTGGCTACAGTATTCTCGTTAGCTATAAGTGTGCGGTCTCCTCTGCAAAGTGTCTATAGCATCAGACACCTGCAGGGTTCCCATATGCACAATTCAATTCGAATCTTAAGGCTAAGATACATCAAACCACATGCATACGGTCTCAGAAACAATCATCTGTTTCTGTAACTATATATATATATCAAAAACATATTATCAATACATGACAATCAATATACAATAAACATACACATATCAAAACTACTAGTGTTATCTTACTTGTAGACTCTGGGACTAGTGAAATCGTCTTTTACGTCTCTAGCACTCTCTTGATGAGATGGAGATAGACGGACACTGCAGTTTGTTCCTTCGGTCGACCCTCACGCCTATGCGGTTTGTTTGCGACTGACCAGCTGATTTTTGGTCCCCAGAGATATGCAAAAGTTCCTAGTAGTCTTCTGACCAATCGTTTTTAGCTCTCGTTTTCGTTAATCTCGCATATACGGGATTTTACGGTTTCAGTTGGAATATTTTTCACACCTATCCTAGTTACCGGACACGTTTAATTATCCTTGAAGTGGGGTGTCAGACGTAGAGTGGAGAATCGATGCAATAACGATTACGCGGTGCCTGCCCAGTACTGGTGACATCTTCTCGGTAACTTTTGGCTGGAGTGAGCTACTTAGTGTCTCATTGACTATGGTCACCGTGGAGTAAGTTATTTAACGAAGACTACGTTATGGTCAGTTTTTGACTAAAGTATGCTATTTAACATTCTTGGTCGCTCCGGCTGTTAGATGGTATCTTGGTCGGTTGTCGGTGTGACTGTCTCAAGAAAGTTAATTTGCCATGTGTGGGCTGCTTTTTAGATAACTGTGGTATTAACGTCCAGTTTCATTCGATGGTATCTATTTTGCGCTAAGCTAATTTCTGACATTTTTGTCGTCAATATTTCTGCTGTTACATCTCCTACCTTTTTTCTTGAAAACTCTTCCGGGACAAGACTCCTTATTTGTGTATGAGGTCTGTTGGATCAGCTTGGGAATATTGGACGCTTTCTGCCAGGTGGTCACTAGGGCTTCCTATGATGTTATTATGTTGCAATGTAGGCATTTTGTATGTATGTGTTTTGTTGATAATTTATAATGATGTTTGTATTCTATTTTATTTTTGTAAACAGGGGTTCGATAAGTTGGGGTGAAGCCTCAGCCGTCCACTGCGTGGGATGTCTTTATTATAAAGTGACTGGCTGGTGGAGAGCTTTCGGTTTTACCACTAGGGTTGTTTCAGCAAATCTTTTATGCGGATCGGGGGTTGTCCGGTCCTGATTTGGCTCGGAAGAGTCCGCTGGACCTAAAGCAATAATAATGTAATGTAGGTCGCTGGACCCTGTAAGCAATGAGTAATAACTATCATCATCACCTTCACCACCATCATCATCCTCATCGTGCGCTAATTATGCTAATAGTATTCCCCATATGTTATTGTTAGATATTTTAACGACTGTTTACATTGATATTTATTTCTGTTATTCCTGTTGTATCGAATTTTGTGTTAAGTGTATAGTTGTGTATCATTCACACCCTAAACACGGTCTAGGGGTAGTCCGATGAAATCTTGAATCACCATCAGTCCCGCCGCCTGTCGGGTCGATGAGAAGACATGAACGATGCTGGCACGGAGATTTATCGTCAACATCATCATCATCATCAGCATCATCATCATCATCATCTGAAGCTGTCGCCATCAAAAACACAACTATAGTCTAATTGTTATTTTGTTTGTTCGTTTGTTTCCTGCTTGTTCGCGTGGTAGCCGGCGTGCGTCAGTGGCAGAACGGTCTTGGTGGAAAACGTTCGTCTCCGGCGTGACTTTGGTTCTAATCTCCACAATAAGGGAAGCTTTTCTTTTTTCTTCTCAAGAGTCGACTTTCTATAATGACTCAAAACACACACCCACACACACACACACACACTCACACACACACACTCACCCACACACAAAACATACAAAATACCGAATAGACTGACGTTGACGCAAGTAAGCAAAAACTGGGCAAAAGAGTCCTAATCATAAGCCAGCCAAACGCACACACACAAGTGCACACACAAACACACACACACACACACACACAAAGCCGTGTAGAAACGCCGTTGTGATGACTTTCATGAAACTCTTTATACGTTACTTTGACATTTTTACAAATGTGTCCATTTCTCGAAGCTAACCCTAACCCTAACTCTAAACCTAAACCCTAACCCTTAACCTAACCCTAAGCCTAAAACAGCTGTAACTCTACGGAGCAATATTTTGACGTCAAAATAACGGGGCCGTCAAAAAAAAGTCAAAAGAAACTATGTAGAGTTTTAAGTGTATGTCAGAATAACGTCGTTTCTACATGCCCACACACACTCACTTCTAGAATGAGAAGGTAAGAACAATTATTTAAAAGAGATTAAATATTGACATATGGTATGTGTTTACATGTACTTTATGTTTGTGAAAGTCTAAAATCATTTTATCAATGAAAGACTGAAACTGAAAATGGCTGTTAAGTCAGACTGACATCCCCTTATCACCAAAAGAAGTATCCTATCCTATCCTATCCTATCCTATCCTATCCTATCCTATCCTATCACGTAACTCGGAAGTCGTTGAATCACCACAGATGATCGTTTAAAAAGCCTACTCCATCTGTCTCTGTCCTCAGCAACTCTCATGGCTTCGCTCAGTGTCAAGTCAGGCCAGTCTTTAAAGTTGTCCTCCCACCTCTTTTTTGTCTCCCTCTTCTTCTGCCTGCTTGCACCGTGCCTTGCAGGAAGATCTTTGCAAGGCCTGATGCTCTAGTGACGCGGCAATAACATCGGAGTTTCCGTTTCTTCACCACTGTGAGCAGGTCATCGTGTTGTCCAATGGCTTGTGTGATGGTCTTTCGGACTTTGTCGTTGGTGATGTGCTGGGTATAGGAAATGCCCAGAAGCCTTCTGTAGCACCTCATTTCCATGCTTTGTATTCTTCGTTGTAGGTATGCTGTGAGGGTCCATGTTTCGCAAGCGTATAGGAAGATGGAGATGACAAGGGAGCGCAGCAGCCTTACCTTGGAATGTAGACTGATGGTCCTGTCTTTCCAAATGGGTTTCAACCTTGCAGTTGTTTGTGCGATCCTGGAGAGGACTTCCTGTCGGGACCCATTGTCTGATACAATGGCTCCTAAATATTTGAAGCTATGCACTGTGTTGAGGGATAGTCCTTGGACTTCGATGTCCATGTTGATGCCATTGGTGTTGTTGGTCATTATTTTGGTCAAGCCTCTGTACCAGCTGTTCAAGTTCTCGTTCCTCTCCAGCCAATCCATCAATGTCATCCGCAAAACGGAGGTTGGAGATTGCTCTACCCCCAATGCTGATTGTGCCTTCGTGATCTGCAAGGGCATCTGACATGATGCGCTCTAGAAAGATGTTGAAGAGTGTTGGAGATAGTAGGCTTCCTTGACACACATCGATTGTATATATATATAATTTTGATCTTTTATTTTTTTAAATTTTATATAGTGAAAATTCACAATATCCTCGAACAATAATTACCTCTTTAGCACATCCTCTTGCTTTAAAGTTTTGGAAGACAAATTACTGCAAGGATACTTTTTTGCATTTGCAATGTAACTATAAATCATAATATCGTCGGTGTCCATTCAAAACCTCGTATGTCCCAAAATACAGTTTTGAGAAAAATGAAAAAAACTGTTTTAAAAAATCAGGTGTCACCAAAACAAATGGTTTTAGTATAATTTGCATTCAGTATTGAACAGGAAATTTGGCAGTAATAGTGGCAAGATTTAGAGCGCATGCTTGTTTGAGTAATAGACAAAAATGTTCACATACGAGGTTTTTACTATTTTGTATGAGCTGGAAGTTGCAAATTACGAGGTTTTGACTGTTTTGCTTGAGCTTGAAGTTGCAAGTTATAAGGATTAGTCACAATAGCAAACAACATAGGAAACATTAATACAAAATAAAAGACCGAAAAATGCAGTTGAAAACATTGTCAATGTTGTTTTATTCAATAATGCAGACACAACCCTTGTCTTTACAAAATTGAAATAGGCTAATAGGCCATTGATAGATTAACACTGTAACACCCAGCAATCAATGAACGCGTTGTTGCATTCATCACTGACATAATAATGTCCTTCTGACCAGTACAAGCCCTGTACTTAAAGTAGCACGAAGTCCTTTCTCGGAAATTTCCTGTGAAATGAATTATAAGATGTAAGCTAAGTAACACATGACACTTATGTGAAGTTTTTATTACCATAACATAACAGTCTAAATGAACTTTTATTACCATAACATAATAGTCTAAATTAACTTTCATTAACGTAATAGTCTTAATTAACTGTTATTACCATAACAGATTAAATGGACTTTTATTACCATAATAAATGAACGTTTACTACCATAAGTCTAAATGAACATTTATTACCATAACATAAGCCTAAATGAACCACCATCGGCACATGGAATGTTCGGACCATGTACGAATCAGGAAAGACGGCACAGGTAGCAGCTGAGATGACCGTGTTAGGCATCAACGAGACACGATGGACCCAAGCTGGACAAAGGCGACTGATGACAGGAGAACTATTGCTGTACTCCGGGCACGAAGAAAACGATGCACCCCACACGCAGGGAGTAGGCTTTATGTTGTCCAATCAGGCACAGAGGGCACTTATAGAATGGGAGGCCCATGGCCCCAGGATCATCACAGCATCCTTCCGTACCAAGATGAGGAAGATCAAGATGAACCTTGTCCAGAGCTATGCTCCACCGAACGACAGGGAAGAGGATGTTAAATACCATTTCTACAGCAGACTACAGAAGATCCTTGAGACCTACCCAGACAAGGACATCACCATCCTCATGGGATATGTCAATGCCAAGATTGGGTCTGACAACACCGGATACGAACCAGTTATGGGCTCCCACGCCTTAGGAGTAATGAATGAGAATGGAGAGAGATTTGCGGATCTGTGTGCACTCAACAACCTAGTCATCGGAGGCAGCATCATTCCTCACAAGCGGATCCACAAGAGTACATGGGTATCTCCAGACAATGCGACAGAGAACCAGATCGACCACATCTGCGTTAGCAAGAAATTCCGAAGATCCCTGCAAGACGTTAGAGTGAGTAGAGGAGCAGACGTGGCGTCCGACTATCACTTGGTGGTGGCGAAACTGAAGCTGAAGTTGAGGAGGACATTCGTCAGGCAGAAGAATGAAGTACAACATCAGCCTTCTGAAAGACCCAAAGACAAAAGAATAGTTTAGTCTGGCGCTAAGGAACAGGTTCGAAGTGCTTCAGGAATTATTTGAAGAAGAAGAAGACAGTGTACTCAGCAGGTGGCAGAAAGTGAAAGAGACACTAAGATCGTCATGCCAAGAAGTTGTGGGGCCAAAGAAACATCAACAGAAAGAGTGGATCACAGCAGAGACCTTGGTCAAGATAGAAGAAAGAAAGAAGAGGAAGGCAACAGTCAACAACAGCAGAACCAGAGCAGCTAAGGCCAAGGCCCAAGAAGACTACACAGGAGCCCATAGAGAAGTGAAAAGAAACATCAAAAAAGATAAGAAGGCCTACGTGGATGGACTGGCGGCTGAAGCGGAACAGGCAGCGTACAGCGGCAATATGAAACAGTTGTACGACACCACTAAGCGACTCTCCGGAAAGTTCAGCAAACCAGAAAGACCTGTTAAGGACAAGCAGGGAAACACCATAAACAGTATAGACCAGCAGTTGAACAGATGGGCTGAACACTTTGATGAACTTTTGAATAGACCAGCACCAACGAATTCCCCAGTCATTGAACCAGCCAATGTGGATCTTCCAATCAACTGTGAGAAACCGACCATGGAAGAGATCAAGAAGGCCATCACCCTGATGAAGAACGGAAAGGCGACATCCCAGCAGAGGCTCTAAAAGCGGACTTGGAAGCATCAGTGGAGATGCTGTACCCACTCTTTGAGAGGATCTGGGAGGAAGAAGATGTTCCGGCAGACTGGAAGGAAGGTTACCTGATCAAGCTTCCCAAGAAAGGTAACCTCAGCAACTGTAACAACTACAGGGACAGGGGCATCACACTTCTATCTGTGCCTGGGAAGGTCTTCAACCGGGTCCTTTTGGAAAGAATGAAGGATACTGTCGACCCACAGTTACGAGACGAGCAGGCCGGCTTCCGATAGAATAGATCCTGCACGGACCAGATAGCAACGCTCCGCATTATCGTGGAGCAGTCCCTGGAATGGAACTCGCCATTGTATATCAACTTCGTCGATTATGAGAAGGCGTTTGACAGCGTGGATCGAGATACCCTCTGGAAGCTCCTTCGACACTACAGCATCCCGACCAAGATGGTCAATCTGATCAGGAACTCCTATGACGGCATGTCCTGCAGAGTTATCCATGGCGGACAGCTCACAGACAACTTCCAGGTGAAAACTGGAGTCCGACAAGGGTGCTTGTTGTCACCTTTCCTCTTCCTCATCGCCACAGATTGGGTTATGAAGATGTCCACCAGGGAAAGTAGGAACGGAATCCAATGGACTGTGGAACCAGCTCGAGGACCTGGACTTCGCTGACGACCTTGCTCTTCTTTCCCATAGCCAACAGCAGATGCTAGAGAAGACAAATGCAGTTGCGGCCACATCGTCGGAGGTCGGCCTCAACATCCACAAGGACAAGAGCAAGATCCTGAAGATCAACTCCATCAATACCGAACCAGTCATCGTGAATGGAAGTCCCTTGGAAGAAGTGCAGTCCTTCACCTACCTGGGTAGCATCATTGATCAGCAGGGCGGCACAGATGCGGAAGGCTAGGATCGGCAAAGCAAGAGCTGTCTTCATTCAGCTCAAGAACATCTGGACCTCCAGAGAGCTGTCTTTGGCCACCAAGATACGGGTATTCAACTCCAATGTGAAGTCAGTCTTACTGTATGGAGCAGAGACATGGAGGACAACCAAGACCACCATCAAAAAAGTCCAGTCCTTCATCAACAGTTGCCTCAGAAGGATTCCCCAGATCCGCTGGCCCGACACCATCAGCAACGCCAACCTTTGGAAAGGACCCGCCAACTCCCTGCTGAAGATGAAATCGGGAAAAGGAGATGGGGCTGGATAAGGCATACCCTACGCAAACCAGCGACGAACGTCACCCGGCAAGCGCTGAAGTGGAACCCCCAGGGAAAGCAAAAGAGAGGACGTCCAAGGAACACCTGGCGACGCGACCTCGAGGCCGACACCACCAAGATGGGCTACACCTGGAGTCAGTTAGAAAGAATGGCATAGGACAAAGGACTCTCGAGAGCTGTTGTTGGCGGCCCATACCCTGGCAGGGGTGACGGGCATTAAACTAAACACTAAAAACACACAATATTATTCTGTATTTTGTAAATTATTTTGAATTATGCCACAGTATGCCTTTGACTGCACTCATTCAGTGTCAGATTTAGTCACAGAGTGTGATATAACGTGCCTGTTAATTTATTCCATAAGAGTAATATGGAGAAGATCTGGACGATATCAATCTAGAAGAAATCATGATTGAATAAAATGACAACATGTATCATCAGTACTCACCAAAATGTAGAAAAACTGACCAGAAGCAGCTGACATTTCCACGATGACAATAACAAAAACCGCGTAAGTGACGCCAACTCAACTTCTTAGCGCGTCATTTATTTGAATGAAACCTCGTAAGTTGAGTTACAAGGTTTTAGAAATTTATTCCAAATGATAAAAACCTCGTAAGTGAGATACGAGATTTTGATACAAATCGTTTGACCTGTTGGGACATACGAGGTTTTGATATTTTGTATTACTGATGCTTTCTAACTGAGCTATGAATTCCGAGCTTCTGATAAAAAAAAGCGCAAAAATTCAAGGGACATAACCATGAAAAGATTGCAAAAACTACTTTTTCGGAGTTACGAGGTTTTGAATGGACACCGACGTTATGCAGAATATTTAGTGTATGACAATAGTTTTACTACTAAATACTAAATAGACTGTCTTTAAATGAACATTGCACAAGTTTGATGTTCGTTATCTAAAATCACTTCGGTAAATTACATGAAATAAACAAACTTATACATCGTTGAAATGTAATGTTGATGATCTCAAGGAAAATAAAATAATAATTCATTTGAGAGAGAGAGAGAGAGAGAGAGAGAGAGAGAGAGAGAGAGAGAGAGAGAGAGAGAGAGAGAGAGAGATAGATAGAGAGAAGTTGAAGTCGAAGTTGAAACCTTTAATAGGATAATAGCATTAGGTCCTATGGACCTGTCTTACAGCTAGTCCTTAATAAAATTGTAAAATAAAAATAAAATAGAAATAATAAAAATTAAAATAAAAATTCAGAACAAACAAAATAAATAACATAAAATTGATTTTAAACCATGGTTATTGTTGGTCCATGTTTAAACTAACACAAACCTTAACAATGGTAAGAATAAAAAAAATTACTAAGAAAATTAATGTACCGAAATACACATACTCCCTCCCCCTACCTCCCTCCAATATTCCTTTCCTACTCCCACTCTCCCCACCCCCTCTTAGATAGATAGAGAGAGAGAGAGAGAGAGAGAGAGAGAGAGAGAGAGAGAGAGAGAGAGAGAGAGAGAGAGAGAGAGAGAGAGAGAGAGAGAGAGAGAGAGAGAGAGAGAGATAATTAGTTAATTATTAACGTCCCCGGACACATAAGCGTATAGGGGACGATTAATGGGAGAGAGCCAAGTAATGCGCAGGTTACATAGTCAAGGGACAATACTCTCTCTGTAATGTTCGATTGGTTGGTTGTGAACGAACTTGACCTCCCCGAAATCCATGACGTTTTCCGCAGTTGGTTTGGTAGCACCTCGAATTTAGTACACTCAACAACAGCTGTGGGCCAAGGATTCGAACACAGGTGGGGCCCAGCTGTTGATTTTTAGTCAGACGTAGTCTTCAACGATATCTTCCTCTATCGAGCACGAGGATTTATTTATTGCAGTAACGATCGTGGAATTTGGATCGCGTGATTTGTGGATGTGTAGAAGTGGTCATGTTTTCGTCTTTCTGTTGTGCGGTTCAAGTTTAGGATGATGTAGCGTGTACATTTGTATGTATCTCTTGTGTTGTGTTATGAAATGATTAAAACAAAAAATAAGCTTCAAACTGCATGTTGAGTAATTGGCATGATTAGGTAAGTTGAAGATGTATATTCTGTAACTGTATATCGTGGCTAACCTTTCCAAAATCGGTTGTAGGGTTAGAGTCGGTTATGATATTGATAAAAGGTAGAAATGGCAAAAGTGAAATAAAGAGTTACAAGTTACATTTACTGTGTTAGCTCTCAATCGAAGTCATGTTTCTTCATATAGAAGCAAATGAAGCAACATACAAGAAGAAAAAAAAGATAAACAAATTATAGAATCAGAGTTCTACGGCACCTTCAATCTCACCTATTGAATCACACCTTTCACCTGACTGCAGATGTACACTACCTTTCAACGTTAGTCGCTACTGTGTCCTGGACCTTATAATCACTCGCACACAAGTTAACATGGCCTAGGTTGATCAGTTAGATTTCGTGTTTTGAATTCTTATGATATAAACAAGGCCACCAAGGTTTACAAACATAATACATTTGTCACCTGACCCTGTTGTTCACTTCCTTAATGACATGTTACATCTTTCCAGACCTGTGTGTTGTAGAACACACTTTGAGGACAAACTGTGGTTGAGACAGACATTGCATAACTAGATTTTGCTAACATTAATATTAGATTTTGCTAGTGTTAACAGTATAATTGTTATAATTAGTACATTCATAAAGATTAGCGCCAAACACACATGATTAATTGTTCCACCCTATTTCATAGATTACTCGCTGGTTACTGAAACTTCTTGTTTGCTGTGGTAGTCATTGGAAGACTAATTTTATTTGTTAACAAATATTGAAATTAACATTTCAGTAGAGTATCAGTCAGCAAGGGTACATTTTATAAAAAAAAAAAAAACAAACAAAGAAAAGGTTTGAGGAATTTGTGCAGGTGTGGTTTCCATGCCAGTTGTCAAATGTAAGTAGAAATTCTTTCAGGTAACTACTAAACCGTGTAGCTGACTCACCAGATAGGCGACCTTGTTTGCTGTCATCAATTTTCTCTACCTCTGTCCTTTTTTTTTCAGCTTTTAATTACCTGCAAACTTTGTTTGTTATCACATATTCACGGTATTGTGAAAGTTATTTACAGACTAGCGAGTGAGAAATGCTGTGAACTAGTAACTTTGCCCAAATTGCTAGACCAATGGATGAGTAGAATACTAGAAATTTATGGTATTTTAAAATGAAAATTAAGATTTTTTATTGTAAAATTTTTTTTTCCCAGGCACTGATATATTGAGTTGCCAAAATATTGATCAGTCGAGCCAGCAAGATTATGTGGTCTATTTCAGTCACGTTCCCAGAGACCCTCGTTTCAATTTGGATACATATCCAAACTGAAGACAATATCACGACAAATGATTTTGATCAACATTAGCCTGCCGTTCATCAAAATGATTTCATCTTCAGACACGCACAGAATGCTGGTTCTTCTGCTTTCTGCATTAATGGCTTATTCAGGTAAGTCGTGCTAATTCGGTAGTGTTCGTTAGTGTACTGCGCCAGTGTAGAATGAGGATTTATTTATTTATATACATCCCCAAAGAATTTATTTACATCCACAACATCCAGATTCAGTGACATGTCATTGTCACGAGATTGTGTGTGCTTATGTGGCATGGATGTGTATGGTTTTGTGAATAGTCCAGAAAACTTAATAATAATAATAATAATAATAATTCATAATAATAATAATTCATAATTAATGATAATGATGGATACTAATTACTATAGTCTATAAATGGACATTTCCCTAAATCCCTCTAATCAGGCTCAAACAAAGTGCTGCAATCTGTACCAACATAAGGCACACACACACTCTTACACAACAGAGCACAAAGTTATAATACAGTGGAGTCCACCTATAACGAACCTTGGAATAACGAACACCCGCGATTAGCGTACTACCATCCATTTCCCGACACACTCCCTTCTTTGTCTTACTATTTAATCCCTTCCTATAACGAACAAATCCAGCTAGGCAAATAACGAATCTCCGCTTGTAACGAACCCTTTGTGTATTCCCTTGGCCTACTTTGCCTCAATTGGCTCATCGCCAATAGCGAACAGCAGCAGAAGCATGCCAGTTCGTACATAGGTCAACCAGGCCTTGAAGTCATTACTGTCATTGGCTGCTATAAATAGCCTTGAATGAAGTCATTGTTGATGATAAACTTCGTAGGCCTAGATCAATCTACGTACTGTATGTTGTGATGTGTACTCATCACCGGTGTGTACTTCCGTTTACAGTACAAATCTCTACAGCGAATCCCGCTTGTAACGAACCCGAAATTCCCCCCCCCCCCCCCCCCCCCCTTGAGATTCGTTATACCCGGACTCCACTGTATAATTATATAACTGAAACAATTGGTGTACATGATCACTATTAGTATTAGAGGACAGAAAGGAAATGGACTTTTTATTTTGATGTTATCAAATGACTGCATCCAATGACATTATTGCAGTGAAGAACTTAATGTGTACTGAAGGGGAAATGGGCAGTTCTATCCATCCACCTAGTGATCGTTTTTGTGAAAAGTTGTTTAACAGATTAGTGAGAAGTTCTGCTGGAAATAGCTTTGCCCGAGTTACTAGCTAGTAGCTGAGACTAGGTGAAAGGGTTAATTGAATATCCCAGCTTTTCAAAACCCCTCATTTTAATTTTAAAAATTGTATTGTAGAGGGTCAACTATGAAGTAAGGATGCATGTTTGTTTTCAAATTGTTAACACTTTAACAGCCTTTTTTTTCCCCATTTGTGCAGTGAGTGGAATGGATATCTGCTCTGTGGGGGACCAGGATGGGGACGCTATGGATAATATGGCAGGCGCTGTCCATCTGGACAGCATCCCCCAGGCAGGCAAGAAGTCCGGCGTCTTCAAGAAAGTGCCAGAAATTTCCGACTGGACGACTTGTGTGGTGATGTGTTGTTCGCAGGATAATTGTGATGTGGTGTTGTTTTTCAATGGGACGTGCTACATGATTGAGTGTAACCTAAGTGTTTCCAATGGGTGTGACCCAGTCCAGCGGCCGAACATCAACTCCACCATGGTCGTAGTGCGTCCACCAAGTGAGTATGGTTTTTAAATATTTATTCTATGATAGTTACTGTCACTTGTCAGCATTTCCACAGAACAATACAGTACTATGCAGTAGAATACACATGGATAGAATTCAATACACTGCAGTACTAGTCTATGCAAAGGACTGCACTATGTACACTACCTTTTATTACAATACACACGCTCGGATAAATAAAGGTGTTATGAGTTATTGTCAAACATCGGAAGCGTCAAGCAGACTACACATGCATCAGCAGAGAGAGTTAGAGTAACTCCCCTTGTTGCAAACGGCGTGCTTCCGGCAATGACACTTTGCGTTTTTGAAATGCCAGCGAAAAAGAAACCGAAAGTTATAAGTGGCCAGCGCTTTCTCTCGTTTGGTGTTGGAAAGATGTCGAAATGATGGCCGAAAGATTTTCAAAATGTCCTAAAGGTTTGTGACTGAATCGGCCAAATGGCCTTAAGATGCTAAAAATTTATAGCAACATCACTGCAATACGATGCAGCTTTGTTAAATACTGTCAGGCAAAAGCAAAAAAAACTGTTAAAAGTCTCTTTTATAGTAAACCTCAATTTATGATTAAAGCTGTGCAGAAATGGTAATGATGATGTTTTCCCCAAATGAATACACTCATTACATTTACAGCATTGTTTTTTGTTTTTTACAAATTATGGGACTGTGGTTGTTTTGAGCTGGAGAACTGAGGAAGGTGATATAGTACTGAGTGGAGGTGAAGAAGAGATGAATGCTACACTCTTAATGCTGGCCCAAAAAGAGAGTACCCTAAAGGCCTGTCTCAATTGGGAGGTTCATGGAGGTTCAAACCTTGTTTTTTGACGTTTTCTGATCCGGAATCTTGGTTCCTGAACTTTTTTGTGGCCCAAAAAGTTCAGGGACCTAGATTTGGGGTGTGAGAACCTCGAAAAAAGGTTTGTGAACCTCCACCGACCTTCCAAGAACCTTGCAATTAAGACAGGCCATAACGTCCCTCTCGCCCTTATTCATGACTAAGATCAACTCTTTCTATACTTTGCTACGCTACTGAGTAGTGCCAGCGCACAACGCTTTTCTGCTGACATATTATATCTACGCGTACGTCTGCTTTCAAAAGTCGCAGTGTGTAGACTCAACATAGCAGGGCTGAGCTTTAACGTTCGCCAACTCGCCAATGGCCCCTAAAAATAGTGTGTGGCGAGCTCGATTTGGGGTACCATTCGCCCGGCTGGCGACTTGAAAATACCGCCAGTGGTAGAGATTCTGTACCTGTACACGCACTTTTGACTTGCAATGTAAAACAAAACACGCGCCAACCGCTTCTGCAGTCAGCACCGGAGACCCGTTCCGATGCATGCTAGGAAGTTAGGTAACGCTAGCAAAGCGAGGGATTTGCGAAGTAAAAATAGCCTTTTCTCGCGAGACTTTCTTCTTTCCCTCGCCGCGAAACGCTACTGCCCTGCGAGATCCTAGCCTTCTTGCTTCCTTGCGTGTATCGGAACGAGTCTCTGACTTCCTTGATGAGTCACGCGAGACTTGCCGTACTTTCGATATTCCCCATTCTCAGTCTTTTGTCAATTTCGAACGATGTGGCGCTTTCTAAGCGGTGTCTCGGAGCCTCCAGCAAAAAAAATAAAGTCCGAAGAAGAAAAAAAAACAGCTGAAGAAGGCACACCCAAGCTCCTTCAAGTTTTGGAACATTGAGGAGGAGGATGTCGATGATGAATAAATTATACAGTGCTTGTTTTAAAAAATGAAACAGTGTTGTTGTTGAAATGTATCTTGTTTATTAGCTGCAATAGTTATACAGTTTAAAAAAATGACCGTGCTTTCAATCAAGGGGTCTGGCAACCTGAGAAATATTTTGGCAACTTCAACTTCCCAGGTTAGGAGCCCGGCTGGCTCCTTAGCCTGGCTTGCTAAATCTCAGCCCTGACAGTACACGAAACTAAGGTGGTAAACCTCTTATATTTTCAGTTTAGGGTACGCTTGCACCGTTCGTCTGGCATTGACTACTGTTGTTTCAGAGAGAGTGGGCTTCACATGAAAGGGGTCACTAAAAGGGTTATTACAGTAGTGGACAAAGTGGTGAAGAAGAAAGTGGTGAGGATGAAGTGTAATTCCAGCGCTGTAGTGTAGGTCCACGCTACAACTAGAGGGAGATAACGCTGTTTTCTACAACAATCAAGGAAAGGTCTATTGAATTGTTCATTTGTTGCCTACTTTACACTATTTTTAGCTTTTTTTGTGGGAATTGAAGTGCAAAATTTGGTGGAGGGGGGGGGGGGTGAGAGGAGAGGGGGTAGGAGGGGTGTTTTTTTTTTTTTTTTAAATCGGTAAATAGCAAAGATAATTCTATCAAACTTTGCTGTTGGTTAGTCCATTCTAATTTCATGATGGATCTAAACTTTCAAGTCTGTACTACAGTTTTTGATATTTTAATTTTTAATTTTTTAAAATTAACTAGTTAATACAAATCAGCCAGTGTTAAACAATAAAAGGGGAAGCAAACCGCGCCAGTGTAGAATGACTTAAAGATAATTCATACTACAAGGAAAATCTTTGCTTGAACTTTCCCTTCAGTGCAATGCAGTGTATATAATAACATATATATAGATACCCAGGTAAAATTCATTTGAATCATACAGCGTTGCTGAGACAAGATGAGAACTTCTCCTAATTGACAGAGAGAGAGAGAGAGAGAGAGAGAGAGAGAGAGAGAGAGAGAGAGAGAGAGAGAGAGAGAGAGAGAGAGAGAGAGAGAGAGAGAGAGAGAGAGAGAGAGAGAGAGAGAGAGAGAGAGAGAGAGAGAGAGAGAGAGAGAGAGAGAGAGAGAGAGAGAGAGAGAGAGAGAGAGAGAGAGAGGGGGGGGGGGTAGGTTCCCTTCTAATCTCAGACTGTAGCCATATGAAGCCATGCCATATATCTCACTGTCAGGGAATGGATTTATTTCAAAGCGGAATAAATATGATCACTATGCTGAATTTAGACTTGATTGCTTGCAATTTGTCCTTAAAAGTACACCAAACTGAAAATAACAGATCTATTTCACTGTTTAGTGAGCGTGTATGTTGGTACAGATCGCCGCGCTTTGAGCCTGATTGATTTGGGGAAAGGCACGTATATAGCATCCAGTATTATTATTATTATTATTATTATTATTTAGTAATAGATTAATTTCCTAGCAGAAATATGAATTAAATTACTCTGCTAAATTGTTACTCGCAGTTCAGTTTGGAACGATTTCTTATCCTGAAAACCATATCAAACTGAAGATAAACTATCTATCTCATTGTTACATAACAAATTTTTTCACCAAGTGAAAATAGGGTCATGAAATATGAATCAAATGCTATGCTGAATTCACAATCGTTCACTCGCATTTCAGTTTGGAACAATTTCTTGTCCTCAAACCACATCAGACTGAAGGTAAATTATCTATCTCACTGTTAGGGAGAGTTAGAGAATGTACGTGGTAAGTGAAGATTTCTGATGCATAGGTGGTAAGTGAAGATCTCTGATGCATCGATGGGTATCTCGTTGGGAATTGGGTTGTTTATTATCTGTAGGCATTACAAGTGTATAGATAGCTATCTCTTTTTATTCTGCCTGTGGTCACCAGTGGGTAATCTCTGAAGTCGGCTACCAGACACAAGTTGATGCTTGTAATCTCTTATTCTTTAACAGTTTTCTAGGCTAGCACTGCACCTTATCGTGACACTTAATACTAGTAGCACTAGCAGTATTGTTGATTTGAGTTATCTCGCATAGCAATCAAGACCTTTGATACTGATTATCTCCAGTCAGTTTTCTAGACTAGCAAGTAGCATTACACCTTATCGTGACACAGGTTGAACCTTGAAATGAAATAAGCTTGTGTTTAATTTACAGAATTTAGTAATGCTTATGGTAGCAGTATTGCTGAAATGAGTAATCTTGGATGACGAACAAGAACTCCGATACAAGCTGACTCTGATATTGATATGGCTATAATGATATTCACCTATCGTGACAGTCTGACACAAAATACGTCGAACCTTGAGATAAAAGAAACTTCCCTAGTTTTGTGATACTAGTGCTAGACTATGAAATTGGCTGCCAGTTACACGTAATCAGCAACTTTTCAACCACAGTACGAACTTTCAGCAAATGTCTGCCGAAAATGCGAAATTGGCATTGTTTTGTCCATGGATTCCATTACATTAATTCAGCACAACACATGCATTGTATTGAATTTATATCGATCAGTTATCATCAACACAGCTGAGATTATTTCTTCTCCTCTCGCTTTCTCTCTATCTCGAGATTTGTCTGTCTCTCTCTCTCACTCACTTGGCCCTCTATCAGCAACAATTGTTACCCTATCATTCCAAAATCAATCCATTTTGAACAGTAGAATAATACTTATGTGATGCACATTTCAGTTTTTGAAGCAGTGTGTGTGTGTGAGTGTGTGAGAGAGATAGAGAAAGAGAGAGAGAGTGTGTGTGTGTGTGTGTGTGTTTGTGCACGAATTAGTGAGAGTATAATGAATGCAAATTTTATGCCTATTTAATTGTGTCAGGGTTTAATAATTTATTTTTCTGTTTAACAATGTTTTATGCGTATGTACTGTTTTACCTTTTGACTTTCAACAGTCTGTGATTGTCATGTGATATAAATTAGTGCAAAGTGGAATGTGTTTTGCTATAGATTATTAAAAAAAAGTCTTTCTATGTGTCTATGTATTTCGTAAAGTTTTAAATATTGTAATTGTATGTAATATGTTGGCACCAAAATGGAATTTCTCTATTGAGATAATAAAGTGTTCATATTCATATTCGAACTCTCTCAATACATTGGAGCTGCAACAAGAATGTCACTAGTCATATGCCGGTGTGGGGATTGCACCGAGGGCAAGGCAATCACATGTGAACTAAACTAGCTAGCATTTAATTATGTTTTGCCCTCAGGATTATATATTCTTAAAATTGTGCTCTGATGCATGTTTTCATTCACGCACAGGAGCAAACAGAGAAATTCTGTATACATTTATGTGTTTATTTATTTATTGAATCATTGTTGTATAACTAACAGCGCTTTGTTGGACACAGAGCTGCTCAAGGATCAAGCTGATACAGGCTCTACCACAAGCCACCCTGAGCTATAGGCACCCACATGCAGCCTTTGGGCGCATTGTCTGATGCCCAGACAATTGAGCACAATTCTGGATGACCGCAGATCGGGGAGGAAGGGCCTAGTGGGTATATTTGTATAGCCGGCACTCCCCTGCCTAGCACATGAGCCTCAGGATCTGTAAAGACCATGCAGTGGAATGCGTGCATGCACATACTAGACCTTAGTGTATACCCTCATCCAAAGGAGCAGAGCGCAGTGTCTTAGAATCATGGGTGGTTTTTTTCATCTTTAAATTATTTATTATTTAATATTACATTTAAATTATTTTTATTTTCATTTTAATTCAGGCTGAACCACTGCATGCATAGTGTGCAAATTTTAGCCCTACACAAATATAGCAATATAAATTATTAATGATATATAAAGGACTGATTCCACTTAGATTGTATGTTCACCTATGTTTAGCCCTTGTATAGGGCCAAAATTTGCACAAGCGAAATAACAAAGCAAAACATACGCAACGTGTGCTGCATCCTTTCTTTGAATGAATCTCTTCTATATATTTTTTCTTCTTACATGTTCTATGTATATGCTTTCAATCTCTCTCCTTTGACAGTTTATTTTTATATGAGTTCCCGTTCATTGTTTGATGAGCTCCGGAATGAATGGAGCAACTATTGAATAGATTGCAGTGGTAAGAGAAGAATACAGAGCTGGGCTACTCGTTGGATTGCCAGCATCTTGTATGCACGAGGTGCACGGTTGTGTCTGTGTGAAAGAGGGGGTATGCAGTTTGTCACTCTGTGTGTGTGTGTGTGTGTGTGTGTGTGTGTTAATGATCCCCCCCTCCACCTCTCACTCTCTCCTCCTCTCCCAACCCCTCTATGACCGAAAGTGTACGAGAAAATAAACCCCGTATCGTTTCCTTTCTGTTGCTGCTGTCATCCGAATGGCGAGTTAGCATCAGAGAGAAAGTCAGATGTGTTTGTGGAAATAATGGAGTTTATTTGCAGAAAACAAATCAGACGTCACTGTGCATTCAGTTCTGTCACAATAGACCAGTTTCCCCTAAACCGTCGACCTTGACGCTATCTTAATGTCAGAGGTCGATCAAACATAGACTGTGTGGAAATGCATGCCCTCAACAGCTTCTAACATTCAGATTGGGGTCAGCGTCGCTTTCGGGCCAGCTGCTTCTATTACCTTAGTAGCAGACCTCCATAGCGGCAAAAGGTCTGTTATATCCGTCTTCATTGCCGGTACAGTGCACATGTAGTGAACCTGATAACCTGTATCTTGAGGTATGGAGAGGAAAGAGGTGGGTTTATGGGGTGATGAAGGTTTCCTGTATCCTTTAGGTCGTAGGGGAAAGTAGCGTTTAGGAGTCTCCTACCACTGGGCTACCAGACCACCACAGTGCTTGACGCCCGTGAGTTAGTTTTAAGCTTGCGCTGTTCTAACTGCAGTGCTGTTGCGCACCGGACCATCTGCGCTCTTGCGACGCTGCGTAGCCTGGGGTGGACTATCCGGCAAACGAATCAGCCAGGTGGCTTCCCGCAAACAGTGATTTACGAAACTCAAAAGCCGCTACTGCCGCGGGGCATTCATTTAGTTCAGTGGCCGCGGGGCTGCTTTTGTGCGAGTGCAGTCAACAAATTATCGGGAACCTCCCATGCACTATCTCGGGGAGTTGCACTAGTTCACAGTTTGCGTTGCGCAGCCTAGGGCAACTAGAAAGTCTAGGACTAACCCTTTGGATGTCGCAGGGATTGGCACTAGTTCACAAGACTGAGATGCGGAGTCTTGGCCGAGGGGCAACTAGAAAGTCTAGGACTAACCGTTTGGATGTACCGGGAAGTTGGACTAGTCTCTCATTCACAATACTACCATGTACCAACAATGATTAGCCTGGGACAACGGGACGTCTTCGAGGAAGCGTGGGATAAAAACGGAAGTCCGAGTAGATTTATACAGGACAGCGGTATGATGCGATGATTTCCCGACTATTTGAAAGTATTTCCAGGAAAGTGTGAAAACAGAACGAAAGAAAAAAAGGAAAGATAAATATCGAGAGAGTACATAATGGTGCCTACTGATTTGGTGGATGGATGGGGCAGATGGCGTGGTGTGGTGTGGTGTGGTGAGATGGAGGTGGTGGTGGGGCGAGAGGGGAAGGGAGATAATAACTGGCCATGTGTTATTTAGGGTTGAGCTGTACACTTTGGGGGATCGGCATGTGAGCAAGATTTAGCATGACAGCTCATGCGTTTATCACTGAAATCGTCGTTGTTATTGTAGCCTATATTGCACATTCAGATAATCCTGGGCACTTGTTTAGAGAAGAGTTGATATGCACGGAATTTCGAACCATGTAAACAGTTATTTATTTTTTTTTAAAAACAACCTTTTGTGGTCCTAAAAGATGTTTGGTAGAAAAACGCTCTCCGGGGTTTCTGGCCTGGTCTTTTCAGGGAGTGAAGAAAACAGTTGTCATGGACACTGGTTGTAGAGAGAGAGAGAGAGAGAGAGAGAGAGAGAGAGAGGGAGAGGGGGAGAGGGAGGGAGAGAGAGAGAGAGAGAGAGTGAGAGTATAACAACACAAACCATAACCTAACATGAATTAACGCTAATAAAGCATGGAGATGAGGCGGCGCTACAGAAGACTTCTGTACACTATTTCCATTTCCTATACACAGCACATCACCAACGACGAAGTCCGTCAGACCATCACACAAGCCATTGGACAACACGATTACATGCTCACAGTGGTGAAGAAACGGAAACTCCGATGGTATAGCCATGTCACCAGAGCATCAGGCCTTGCAAAGACCATCCTACAAGGCACGCTGCAAGGAGGCAGAAGAAGAGGGAGACAGAAAAAGAGGTGGGAGGACAACATTCGAGAATGGACTGGCTTGACACTGAGTAAAGCCATGAGGGTTGCTGAGGACAGAGAAAGATGGAGTACGCCGGTTATGGGATATATATATATATATATGAACAATTATCATATATAATTAGATGCAGGTGGCTTTATATATTATTATATTATATTATATACTTTGATATTTTGGTGAACTTGGATATTTAGCGTAGGCTTTATATTGTAGATCCTCTGTAAATATTCAGTGTTCAGCTTTTTTGCCCTGAACAGTCGTTTTGTGCTAGTGGTTATAGCCCTGTTATGACAGGGTGCGGGCAGCACTAACACCTAACCAGTGTGTCACCGCGAGGCAATGTGACCGAGCGGTGCGCTCGAGCATTGATTTCTTCTTTGCTTGCACAGCTATCAGCTGGGGGGGGGGGGGGGGGGGGTTTAGCTTGCTCTTGACTGCGCTAATGCTTTCTTTCCCGCCGCTGTCGATCCTTTGGCCCTACTACAAGGCCGGTTTTACGGGAAATGATTTATTTTATTTATTTTAATTTTTTTTTCTTAAGCGTTGTCCGCTTTTTTGCATTGAATTGTTTGGAGACCATGCTTTTGCGAGCTCAAGGCACTGGCCAAAAAAGATTTACAAGTTAGGCTTGAGGCGCCTTAGCGCCTAAAAAAGCTAAACGACCGAGTGTGGGTGAGAGGGAGGGATGAGGGGTGGGGGGGCGGGGGTGGAAGTGGGATAGAACGTAGTTTTTGCTGGGTGGGTTTATGTACAGATCGGGCACGCACCTCGTCTAGGACATGAGCGTCTGGACCTTTAAAGCCGGTGATATGGAATGAATGCGTGCACAAGCTAGACCAGACCTCGGGTTTATACTGTCATCCCGAAGGAGTGCTGCTTATGGTATTAACTGGTGACATGCGGTGACACGCCTTTTTTTTTTTTTTTTTTTTTTTTTTTCCTTCTTTCAAGCATCCAGGTCTACTCTCTACTACTGGGTGGTTGAAAAATAACTCCAGAAAACCACTAGCACCGCGCGCACTATAGTCGAACCCAATGGGTATGGCTACCTCTGTGCTATAGCAGAACCCAATGGGTATGGCTACCTCTGTGCTATAGAAGAACCACGGCGAACCCCTGCGCTATTTGCAGATGCCAAATCGCGGAATTGTACCCTGTGACTGTGAGTGATATTTTTCGTGCTACAAATTGTAAGAATGTACAGATTCCTTCGAGGCCTGTGATTTTCACTGCGTTTTCATTTCATTTCGTGGAGAGAGCGAGGTACGGGGTGGGCTTCAAACTACCTTCTAAGTCTCAAAACTAGCGTAGGTCTCCATTTTCACATCTAAAATGGGTGAGGTCCCGTACACTACATCACGTCATTTTGAATGTCGTACAATCAAATTCCGATGTATTTTGAATTCATGTCTTGATTCTTGAATATGTAATAAATACCATGGGGTTACACAGATTTTCACGAAATCGCCTCGACTGTGCTAGCTCGACGATGTTTGTGACCTTTTACATTTGCATACTAACGAGCTGCGTAACTGCTGACGTCAGAAAGTCGTCCACCACCATCACTACGAAACGAAATCACGTTCCCAAGCTACGAGAGGCCGCGAGTTGTTCGTTCGTTCATTCCTGCGTTTGTAGAAGCTGAACGAACCTGCCATCTGGTTAGGATTGTCGGGAGGGTACAGCAATGGACACTGACTTCGTGAGAAAGAACAGGATGTCTGCCACTAATGAAGTAGCTCCTTCCATTTCCCTTTAAGGCATTTAACTGTCGTCGTCGTCATCATCATCATCATCATCATCATCATCATCATCATCATCATCATCATCATCATCATCATCATCATCAGTAACAGCAATAACTTCTTCATCATCATCATCATCAGCAGCAGCAGCAGCAGCAGCAGCAGCATCGTCATCAATACCATTATCATCATCATCATCTTCTTCTTCTTTGGTGCTGACTTGTAAGCTGCATATGAATTGGACATAACTATTCTTTATTGTATTTGCAGTCAATCTCCTGTCTGTACATATCCATTCTCTTACACTCAGATGATGGCACCCGATGTGCTTTCAACAACTCCTGTGCCCTATTGGCCAGGCTACATTGTACTCTCTCTCTCTCTGTCTTATACTCTCTCTCTGTCTTGTACTCTCTCTCTCTGTCTTGTTTTCTCTCTCTTGTCTTGTACTCAAAACATGGTCTCCCACTATAGTTTTTTTTACAGGCAGTGTAATAGTACGCCTATTACGAATACCGCAACACAGATGGCTGTGAATAATTCCTTTGATGATAATGAAGATTTGTTGAATTGAATTGAATTTTGAAACACTGCCTCGCTTGACATTCAGTGCTTCGGTTGTTTTGCCATCACTTTTACCACTTAGCCCTTCTTCATGCAATTACATTGGCAGTTTCTGTTCTAAATAACAAGCGGTGTGCGACACAAGTTAACTTTCGTTGGGTTCCTCCTCATTGTGGATTTATCTTTAATGACTGGTCTGACCGAGCTGCAACAAATGGGGCTAAACAATATAATGCAGCAATATTAAATATACCATTGTCAGTTAAAGAGATGCATTCCCCCGTTGGGGTGCCGGGGGTTTCAGTATAAATAGTATCCCCACGTTCTGGAAATTTAGTGCTTTAAATTCCCACTGTCGCTGTCTTTCTCATTTGCTCTTTCTCATTCCTGCTCTTTTCTATTTATCTCTTTTTTATTTGCTATACTATCGTCTTCTTCACTAGACCAGTCTCCTACCTTTTTTCTTGAAAACTCTTCCAGGACAAGACTCCTTGTTTGTGTATGGGGTCTGTTGGATCAGCTTGGGAGTATTGGACGCTTTCTGCCAGGTGGTCACTAGGGCTTCCTATGATGTTATTATTTAGCAATGTAGGCATTTTATATGTGTTTTGTTGATAATTTATAATGATGTTTGTATTCTATTTTGTTTTTGTAAACGGGGGTTCGATAAGTTGGGGTGAAGCCTCAGCCGTCCCCTGCGTGGGATGTCAGACTTTATTGTAAAGTGACTGGCTGCTGGAGGGCATTCAGTTTTCCCACTAGGGTTGTTTCGGCAGATCTTTTATGCTGATTGGGGGTTGTCCGGTTCTGATTTGGCTCGGAAGAGTCCGCTGGACCTAAAGCAACAATTATGTAATGTAATGTAAAGAGATGCATGTTTTAACTGGAAAGGAAGTTAAAAACAAGTGTCATTTTAACTAATAATTTGAACAACATAAAGGAATTCCCAGAACTATAGAAATAATGTCTTCTAGAATATATCTAAATTTTACAAGAACTAAATATTGTTAAAATATCAAATGTATATGTAATGAAATGTTTTCTTTTAAGCATGTTTTATTTGAATGCGATCAATTGCATAATAGTCTGCCTCACAATGTTACAACTCTGGGCCATATTAGTTTGGATGTTTGCATTAGTTTAACGAAAACGTTTGCTGGTTCTTAAATTGATCAGAATTTATGATTATTTATTTATTTTAAGTCATAATTATGTGTGTGTGTGGGGGGAGGGAAGGGGAGAGTGTTTTTTATATAATGTATTTCTTATATACATTATTGACATTTCTTTTTTAAAAATTAAGTTTTTGATTATGTATGTATTTGTATATTTATTCATTTATTTACAACTTTTTGTTTAATTTAATTGTTTTTATATTTTTTTCCATTTATTTTTAATTTTTATTTATTTTTATATTTTTGAAATTTATTGTATGTGTGTTTGTGTGTGTCTTATCGTTTTGGTAAAAAAGACATTAAAAGAAACAAACCAGAAGGAAATGAGTTTAGAATTAATTTGCGAATCTTATGGTCGGTCCTTGAATCAGACAGACAGACAGACGGACAGGCAGTGTGTGGGTAGGAGTTGGAATGTAACAGTGTAGTATCAAAGCATTTACTGATTTAAGAGATGGTAAAAGTATACTGGGCAACAGCTGTTTAGTATTATTCTACATGTTCCAAAGAACAAAGCAACAAATCAATACTGTTACAAGGATATAATCTCTCTCTCTCTCTCTCTCTCTCTCTCTCTCTCTCTCTCTCTCTCTCTCTCTCTCTCCTCTCTTTGGTGTGTATATTATTTTTCTTGTATTTTGCAACGAATTTCGTTACTTCGGTAAGCTTTTGAATATGGAATGTACAGTGAAGTTCCCTTCTTTGTATTTTGGTAATTTTATACTCATGTGTATATGTTGTTATTTTATAATCTGAGTTCACGTGCTCGCGCTTAACCCCACACCTCACCCTCCCTATTGAAATGAACCTGTTTTGTGTTTATTTAAAAAAACGTCTTTAGAAATGCAAAGCCTCTCTCACTTCTCTCCCTCTCTCCTCTCCCTCCATCCTCCTTTCCCTCTCTGTCTGTCTGTCGGTCTGTCTCTCCCCTACTTCCAACTCTCTTTCACACGTGTACAACAGATGGTATAATTAGTGTCTTCTGTTTTATCTGTAACGTGAGTAATGAATATTATGGCTAATTGTTCCAAGATGTCTTTGATGGGTCGATTCTTATATATGCACAATTATTCAGCATCACATTGTAGTAATATCAAATTATCTTGATTGTTATCTTTGTTGGGTATCTTCATAATGATCGACTTCGCTGCAGCTGTCCCTCACCGTAGCACTTGCTACATTAGTGGCAAACGTCCACATGGTTGTCTCCAACTCAAAGGTCGCTCCTTTAAGAAGACACCTCAGGATACATAAATCTTGAACTGCGGTTTTCCATTTTGTTTTATATTGCTCTGCTGGGCTTACCAACCAACTCACCAGCTGACTCTGTAACCGACTGACTAACTTGCCAAATGATTTACCAACTTGCCAAGTTTCTACAGGACTTGTGGACTGGCTTATTGACTAGCTGACTAACTGACTCATTAGACTGCTATGCACACACATTTTCCTAATTCAGACCGAGGTGCTCTGTAATGAACACACACACTCACTTGTTGCACGTATTCTGACATGTTTACAGCGAACACACGTTCCTCGCTGAAGCATGTGGTGTAAAATGCAGGGAGATCGCTATTAGAAGACGGAAAGGAACAATATAGTGGTGTATTTTGTTGACATTTGGAGTGGCTGGCTGCATCCAGCACCACAAAGAAGAGAGGAAGCTGAGAGGAAACCAGAGTACCCAGAGAAAACCTTCAGTGAATTGATAAGTAAGCAGGTAAATATTTCGTCCCTGGCGAGAATCGAACCCGTTGGCATTGGAGACTAGCACTCTATCTCTCTGAACGACAGGCCACCAGCACCACCCTATGTCATCAGAGATGCACCAACACTCATCTCTCTCCGTTCTCTTATGTTGCAGAATACCTCCCGGAGCTTTCTCCTACTCCTGCTTCTACGGACATAGGCGGAGGAGACAAGAAGTCCGAGCTGTTCCTGCCGCAGACCTGTCAGTATGGCCTTGACCAGTGCCTGAAGAGCGAGGAGTGCGTCCTGCGCGAAGGTTCCGACTCCCGGATAGGAACGTGCGAGTGCAAGATCGGGTTCTATCGAGACAGCAACAACCTCTGTCAGGAATTTGTTCAAACACCTCCCCCTGCTACAGGTTTGGCCACAGTAACTGGGGCGTTTTTTTTTATGTAGCTATTTAATTAATTAATTCATGTTATTTTATTATTATTTTTTTAATACAAATTTCGTTACCTTTACTGCTATGCACATGTCAGATTTTTATTTTTAAAATGTTGGTTTCAGACCCAAACCATGCTTAATATTTGCGGAGTTATTTTTGTTGGTTTGTTTTTGTTAATGTTTTATTCAGTAGTTATTTTGTCAAGATGTTTTGCTCACGTTTTATGTTATAAAAATTGGCTACAGATTTATGTTTGAATCATTTTCTTTAATTAGAAAATGTTATAATGTTTTTTCATTACATTTTCTAAAATTAGAAAATGTTATAATGTTTTTTCATTACATTTTCTAATTAAGGTCATAGTATGTTTAGAGGACTGTAAAATTTGATATCTAGATCTGTGATACTTTTAATGGAGATCGATTGCAGGCTTTGAGAAGTTGTATGTGTGTGTGTGTGCCGTGTGTGTGTGTGTGTACTTGTTTATTTGGACAAAACAGTGAATATCTACATAACTTGTTTTGACAGACCTACTTGTTTTGACGTCAAACCAAAGATCCGATAGGGTTAGGGCTGTGTTACGGTTAGGGCTAGGGTTAGGGTTAGTGTTAGAAAACTCAAAATTACTCCAAAAGGGGGGTGTAATATGACCCATTGTCAACACAACGTATGTGGCATTTTCAGGAAAGTCATAATAAAATCGTGAAAACAAGTGTGTGTGTGTGTGTGTGTGTGTGTGTGTGTGTGTTGTATTTCACGTTTGTCATATTGTTTCATATCCATTTTGAAATAGATTGAATGAACATAAGACAATAACATTTAAAGGTGCTCAGCTAGTTAAGTTAGTAAGTAAAACCTATAACAAGAAATTCTATCTTTTTTCTCCTTGTTATTGTTTGATGGTACCCTATAAGCATCGGTTACCTATCAGTCGATCAGATCGATCAGCCTGTCAGTCTTATCTTGTCTAGTCTAATCTAATCTAGTCTGCATCTCTATTGTGTTTTCTGTTTGTCTATCGTTTTCATACTGATTTCTATATTTCTTTGTTTCAGAAACAAAGGTAAGAGCAGACCATGAAGATGTAAGTAAACTTTTATTTGTTTTAGTTTGTAGTTTACAATACCATGGACTAGAAAACTGGGTATAGACCTACATTCATATTGGTCAGAAGTGTTCTTTTTTTAAATATCCAGACTTATCTGAAGATACCTTAAAACAATCGGAAATCAGAACGAGCCAATGGTCAGTCGTTTGGTCAGTTGGAAGCCATATCTCAAAAACCACTGAGCGGATTTTGATCAAGCTTCATGGGGACATTACCTAGGTTAGTGGCTTGCCTCACGTGCCATCATAATTATTTGCACTACCACAGAGGTCAAAGTCACTGGAGACAATTTGTTGCTAAACACGTTTTGCCCAATATCTAAAAAATACACAACAACCAAGGCTGAAGTGACTTTGTTGACTTTTGGTACACAGGTACTTCAAATCATGGGCCATCCTTCAGTAGCACTCGGGATGCGGGATGTCTGTCAAGTTGATCAGTCTGTCGCTTCGAGTTTCACTGTTTTGTTTAATACACACTTTTTGCCTTATTAGTAATCTAAAGAATAACTGGACCGAAATTCTAATTTTTAGTTTGCGGATACATTAATCTCTGTTAAGCATGTTAAATCATTCTTATTTGTACTTTCTCAAAGGTCAAGGTCATTAGGTGTCACCATTTACTGAAAGTGCTTTGCGCTGTATAATAATGTTCGTCATTTGTAAGGCGCCTTAGCCTAAGGATCAAGGCGCTAGGCGCGCAAGGGGTTGGGGGAATGGAAAGACAAGACAGACAAAACTGGACAAAAGATACATAATATACATATGTACAAAATACAGTTGAACAACTATGAAAAACACAAGCACACACACCTGCTTACACTCTCTTGGAAATGATTAATTGAAATATTCCATAAAAAGGTATGTTTTCAACTGTGATTTAAAAGAGGAAATGGAGGAAGAATGTCAAATCTTGTATGGAAGGGAATTCCAGAGTTGAGGACCAAAGACAGGTAGAGAGCGGTATCTGATAATTGGCTCAGTGGACTTGGGTAATTTTGTCCTTGCATGAAGTTCAGATCATGCCCTATCATTCCATGTTTTCCCTTTGCTTCGCTATGAGAAGCTGAGTCACAACAGGCCTAAGAAGTTAGCACTTTGGAAAATGTTTATTAAATTAGCCATGTGTGAAAATGGCACAGTATACATTTGAATGGCCTGTCATCTTGTTTAATGTTCCTAACTAAAGTATGCTGGATAGTGGAATGAAAACTGGTTCTTTGGGGGGAAAAAAAGGAAATAAAGTTTGAGATGAGGTAAACCAGCTAAACAGTCTGATGAGGGTGGTCACCCTTGAATGTAGATACAACCTGGCCTTTTGACAGTGACAAATGCAGCCCATAAATGACCACTTGGCTTAAACTGTTGAGTGAGCTCAGCTCCCATGAGACGTAAGACCCAGTGTCAGGTGACTGGCCATCATGGGCCCATGTCGTCACTGTCAGATGAAATCAGATACAGTGGAACCTCCGGTATACGACCGTCCAAAATCTGAGAAAAAACGGTCTTATAATAGAGGTGGTCTTATACCGGAAACAAGGGGTAGGGGTGGGGGAGGGTCAGGCTCGGAGGGGTATGTAGTAATTATTTTCACACTCACTAGCATGTATTCTCTGACAAAGGAAACTGTAAAATATGTTTCATTTTTAGCTTTGACTTTTATTCACAACTTCAAAAATAAAAAACAGTCGGACCACTGCCAGACGCGTTCATTCAAGTCTCTCAGTTTCGATGTTTTCCTTTCGCCACTTTCTCCACTCTCCCATCGTAGTTTCACAGATTCCTTATGCTTTATGATGAGCTGAATTTGGGTCTTCCCAACGTCTAAACTTCTTGCAATAGACAAACAACTCTCCCCATTTTCACTTCTTTCAATCACTTTCATTCTCTCTGCCAAACTCAAAACGTTCCTCTTGCACGACGCCATTTTGACAAGCCAGTGTAGGCGAGTAATGTCCCTTATTTGCGAACCGAAAATAGCAGACAACAGCATGTGTACACTAACATGAGAGAAAAAACGAAAGGTACAGACAACAAATTAACTGATATCCTCTTTTAAATTGCCCTAAGACGGTCATATAAAGGGCTTAAGACACGGTCGCTGGTCGCATAAACGAGGTTGTCGCATACCAGAGGTCATTTATTATTGGAAGTGAATCCGTCAGAAGTTTTTAGGTCACCTAACGGAGGGAGTCGTATACCAGAGAGACGGATACCGGAGGTTCCACTGTATCAGCTCATTGAATTGTGCCATTGTGAAGATCACAGGACATGTTGTTGCAAATGCAGCACTGTATACAACAGTTATCAGCCATTTTAATAGGGAGATACTTTTCAACCACCATGTAAAAGATGTTATTCCGTATCAGTGTTTGTGAATGTTGAAATATTGTGTCATTGTTAATAATAATAATAATAATAATAATAATAATAATAATAATAATAATAATAATAAAAATAATAATAATAATACAAACATTTGTATCCCACCAAATCTAGACAGAAATAGGCCTACTCTAGGCGCTCACCAACACTTTTGCAACATGCAAACACACACACACACACACATACACACACACATACACACCCTTGACTTGTAAAAATATAAAATACCATGAAAAAGATGACTTTTTAAATATTTGTAAAATGTATTTTATTTTTAAAATATTTTTTTATATTAAAAAAAATTATTTTATTGCTTTACTTTTATTTTTTATTCTTCTTTGTTGTCTAAAATCACAATGTTGTGAACAGATGTGAAGCTAAAATATTGCATTGAATTGAATTGAAAAAGCAACTCAAAATAAACAGTCAGACGGAGTGGGTTGTCACTCTGGATGGCTCACAGAATAGAAAAGAGATGAGTTTTGAGAGCAGAGTTGAAGGCAGAGAGTGTAGGCTTGCTGCAAAGTGACATATATAGATTTATATAGATATATATAGATAGGGAGATAGATAGATAGATAGATAGATAGATAGATAGATAGATAGATAGATAGATAGATAGATAGATAGATAGATAGATAGATAGATAGATAGATAGATAGATAGATAGATATTTATTTATTTAGTCAATTAAATCTTATTAATGATTGTTTTAATCAAGGTGGTTGATGAGTATGGTTTAAATAAATGTCATTAATGTGCATGATTTAAATTAAAATAATGATCAATAATGGATTATAATTTTGTATTTCAACAGCAGGCCGAGAAAACTACTGCTAAGCCACCAACACCAACAGGTGAAGAAAATTAATTATTATTTGTTTTTTAAATTTAAATCAGATTTGGCACTGTTGGGTTTTCATACGTTCTTCTATTCCTCATCTTTATCTATTTCTCTTTTTCTTCTGACCCATCTTCTTCTTTCTCCTTCCATCCCTCCACCCTCAACCCCTCTGATCACTCCAACCTCACAACCCTTCCAGCCCCCATCCTACCACTGTAACAGCATGCTTTGAGAAATGTCAGAAATATTATTTTTACTATTATTATTTTATTTTATTTTATTTTATTTACAACTTTGTTATGTAGTGCTTTTCCAGCTCCAGAGCTGTTGAAGGTTCTGACCGATACAGGCTCCAACTTAAGCCGCTCCAGGCCCCTACCTAGATATTAGAAGTTCTGTCCCTGCCATCTGCTGTTTTTGGTTCATTTGCTTGTACTTGTTGGTGCTGTTTGAGATATCTTTAATAATAATGATAAATCAATAATTATGGTATATCAACCTACAAAAGACTTTTCAACAACAAAATTCCTAGTAAATAATAACACAATGAGTATCTTTTTCAATGTGATATGTGTCATTAAATATATTGGTGTCACATCAATATAAATAAATCTCTTTAAATATGATTTGTGTGAGTTCACATACTGGCTTCAAATCAACAAAAGTACACACAGTGCCTTAATTTGGTACAGTGTAATTAAAAGTTTATTGGTGTTTAACTCTTAGGCAACAGGTGTAGGTAGGCAAGATAAACTTATAGTGATGTATTGCCTCGTGCGTAACAATAGTGTGGTAATTATGACTAGCTTTCATTTATGGTCAATAAAAATTAATGAGAGGCATTTACCTGAAATAATGATTAAGGTTATTCTGATACTACTATAACATCTCTTGATGATGATGATGAGGAGGAGGAGGAGGAGGAGGAGAAGGAGGAGACAAAGCGGAGGAGGATGATAGAGGAAATAACTGTTTAAGTGATGGTAAAATGTTGATGATGATGATGTTATAGTAACGATGATGATCATGGTCATGATCATCACCATGTTGGAAGAAAATAACTGTTTAAATGATGGTAAAGTGCTGTTGATGATGATGTTGATAATGATGATGAAGTCGATGATGAAGTCAAATATTAAAGACGGAAAATACCTGTTGAACTGATCGTAAAAATTACATTTGTGGCAAATATATGCAATGTAATTAGATTATTGAAATGAAAATAAAATTATAGTTACATGAGCAATAAAATGTACCGAAAAACAAATGATCTAGCATGTTGTTTTAAAGGGTTTTTTAATTTCCATTGTGGAAATTTAGGGAACACTTCTCGCTTTCCAACCCACTCAGAGGCAGCGAATTAAACAATAATATATGCATAGGTTGTGTCTCAGTTTTATCCTCATTGCCTTACATTTCTCATAACCCAGGAGAGCACTCAGCGATATTACAAATTGAAGAGGTTTAATTATCTCCCATTTGATTCAGAGTGGACCATAGTACCAATATTAATATTAGTATTTTAATATGAATTTCTATCAATTGACAGTGAGTTCTTTGAAGCAAAAGTGTAATTAACATGATAAAGGTTCAGATTACTTGCTTTGACGGGTCCTGGGAACTTTACATGTTTGCACATTAATGTTTGACTTGCATGCATAACAGTGTTAATCTGTGTACTCACTCCAAAAACATTTTTTCCAGGATTTTTGCAAATTGGTGCAAGATAAGTCCTATATAGTCCAAAAATGATATCGAAAAAAAATTGTCCGTCTGTCTGCCATCCTCTGTCTGTCTGTGCAAAACTTTAAAGCGGCTAAGTACTCAGAACCTGTTTCAGCTATCACAACCAAACTGGTAAGATGGAATATACCCTTGAAACCTCATAAATGATCAGTGAATGAATGACTTCACTTCAAGGTCAAGATCACAGATCATCAACTGTTAGTCAAAAAATAACAATTTTTCACATTTCACTCTTTTTTCTACTTCTAGGTTATTAATATTGTACTTATGATTCTTGATGCATGATAGATATCATTGAGACATAATATATACTATACAAATTTAGTCCACCTCACTCCAAAGTTACCGAAGGTCAAAGTCATCCCAAGGACACTGTTTTTTTCCGCATAATACAACTTTAATACAACATCTCAGGGGTTTTCTCCAATTACTCTGGTTTGCTACCCCAGCAAAAATTTTAAAAACACAACTAAGATTAGGTTGGTTGGATTTGGACATGCCACAGACTGTGAAAATGCCTTGCCCAGGAGAGATGGCCCAGAATTTCCTGATTAAAAAGGGACAATAAAGTGAAAAATCAAAAGGTCTTTTGTTGTACTTTATTTCATATTACATGAGTGTATTAGGATAGGATAGATTTGGAGACGGAGGTCAAGGTCATCTCAAGGTCAAGGGCATAGAAAGATCACATTCAGTATTACTTTGCATTTTAATGCCACGGTTTCTTTTAGTTTTTTTCTGGGCACTAATTTTCAGGTTAAATATTGCGAGTTTCATATGGAGCATGTGAATCATATGGGCTTTGCCCTTCTATTTTGTTTTAGTTTGTTGTTTGTTCTATAACTTAACAAGTGTGTATAAAGTTTCGAATGTGATGGATTTTATAATCCTTATAGAGTTATAAGGATTCTATGCATTTCCAAACCGTGTTATTATGTACTTTAATAATCTCCCATTGGATCAAAGTGGGCCATCATATCAATATTAACATTAATACTTTAATATTAATTTCTACTAATTCACATTGAGCTTTTGGAGCAACAGTGTTTTTAACATAGTAAAGGTTCGGATTACTTGCTTTGAAGGGTCCTGGGAACTTTTTTGTTTGTTTGTTTTTTTGTTGTTTTTTTTGTTGCAGTTTATTATTCCTTTCTATAGGGAAACTCTGGGCCGCCTCCCCTGGGGAAGGCATAGTCGCAGCCTGTGGCGTGCCGAAACCCAACTTACCTAACATTATTTGTGATTTTTAAAAAATTTTGCTGGGGGAGCAAACCTGAGTACCCGGAGAAAACCCCCAAGACGTTGCCCGAGTCGAAAACTGAACAGAACTGCTCCCACATTCATTTTTATTCTAATTTTCTCGGTCATAATTATCCTCCATCTGAGCAACAAGGAAACAGCAGAGGATATAAAGATTATGTCCAAGTGGCTGTCATTAATGTAAACTCCAGTCCTGTCTTTATAGGTCAGACAACTATGCCTATGTTGCACACCATCATTTTGTTTCCCTTGTTTGACCTGGCCAGCAGTGGCCTTTTTCGCTTCATAAAACGCAGTAGTTTTCGCATTTCACAATTCACAAACTGTTACGCTGACTGAAATGTGATATAATCATTGACTTAGTACTATGCCACATGTAGTTATAATTGACGCATTTTATTACCATAATGTACTTGTCAAATTGAATAAATTTATTTGCGTATGTTTGTTTCAGCTGTAGTGTGATGTCAGCTGGTGTTTCTGATATGGATATTGCATCCAAATTTATGTTGGTTCAGTCTCATTTTATCAAAAATTCTGTGAAATATTATAGACTAAATAACAGCTAATTATTTGTTACATGAAATGTATTTGTTTATGAGATGGCATCAAATTAATATTTCAGTCATGTCTGTACATAACCAAAAAAAGTGTTCTGTTTATTTTAGTTCTGCTTCATTTTATTTTGTTTTATTTAATTAATTAATTTATTTATTTATTTATTTGAGGGACGAGTGAAAATGGTTCTGGTAGGAAGTATTTCAACACTTTATAATTATTTATGAACATCAAATGCAGTATTTATTTTCACAGGTTATGTATATAGCATGACATTAAAAAAAAACCTTCTATCATGTCTTTGCATCAAACTTTACTTTTACAATAGTTTGGTATCAATTTATTGAAGGCTGCAGGGAGCATTAATTGGACACTTGTTTAACTTTTTAATTATTACAATATATATTTGCATTGGTTATTTATATTTAGCATGGCATCTGCTTTCATTTCTATAGTATGGCAATTGTGTTATTTCCTACCCCGTTTATTTCCTCAAAATTTACTTTAGATTTTTTAACCTCAATTTATTGACTGTTGAGTGCGCAACACAATGTACATTATTTCTTATTTCTGCCTCAGTGTATTGAGGGTTGAGGGAATAATGATAACTCGTTGGGAAGTTTGGGATAATCTTCCAAGAAAATACAAAATCTTTGTGCAGCATAATTTACCTTATTATATATTTCTGCCTCAATTTATTGAGTGTTTTGTGCGCTACATAATGAACATTATTATATATTTCTGCCTCAGCTCAATTTATTGAGGGTTGAGAAAAAAATTGGGGGCTGTTTGGGATAAGATTCCGATAAACCTTTGTGCAGCAGAATTTACGTTATTATATATTTCTGCCTCAAGTTTTTGATGGTCAGATAAAAAGCTGATACTGTGTGTGGGATGATTTGGATAGCTGAAACACTAGCTTGTCGTTTATGGCAGAACAGACTGTTACCATACAGAGGCTTTTAGTATGACGTTGCATTGCTGATGGTGTTTAGTTTTGGCAGATGTTCAGTTTGGCGAGGTTGCTGTTTTGGAGCAGGACTAACTGTATTTTTGTGATTGGTAGTGAAGATTTTGATTTAAATGCAAAAGATCAGTTAGTTCAACAGAGGAGTAATGTTGAGTTTTTTTGTTGGTGCTGCCTTTTAGTCTTGGAAGCTGCTTAGTTTGGCAAGTTTGCAGTTCAAAGCAGGACTAATACATAATAGAGGTTTTGTGTTTGATTTTTGCATGGGACAGAAAAAAATCTTGCTTTGGTTGGAGCTGGAGAGGAAAATAAGAGAGGTAGAAGCACGTGGAACTGAAAGCCATTATGTTGCACTTTTTGTCCACCTTTGAGAGCAAGATAATTACCTTTCTTGATGTTTAAAGCAACTTGCGACCGGGTCTTGTTTTATTCCTTGCTCCTTAATGGCTGCTGTTTGGTGCTAGCCATTTTGAGAGAACTTGTTATAAATGTAATATATAAGTATGATTTACATTTTGTGTTAAAAAATCTTTTGTTTCTTTTCCAGCAACTAAATAACTCATTATAGTGGTAGTAAGCCATGCGGTAATATGGACACGTAAATAAGTTATTTGGATTCTTTCTTACTCTATAACTTTTATTTTCCTTCTGAATTTGTTTACTTGTGCTATTTTCTGGAGTTAGCTTGGAGATATGTAGGCTGGTGCCATGACATAGTAGTGGTCGGAGCATACTCAGAGGATTAAAACAAGTGCACGCCACACCCCAGTACAGGCCCAGCTGCGAATGGGTACTTGCCCCGAGTTGCCTGGAATAAAAGCACCAAAAAATGTTTACTATTGCTCCGCATGGATTATTTTTGCTTCTGAGCAATTTTTTGCCATAAGCGAACGCTTTTAAAATGGTGCAGCACATGTTGACTGCACAACAGACAATCAAAGTGAAGTCGGCTGAAAGTAAAATTTATTATCAATCGCACTGACGACTTCACAGTACTGTCAAATATAAATTCTAATTCATACCGATTGCACATAAACATAATTATTCCGTGAAATAACAATTACACAAATCTTAACAGATTGTAAATGACAAAATGTCCTCCCTTGCTATTTCACCGTTAAGCACATCGCCATTTGCAAATCGAAAACCCACCATCCTGGCCGCAATCTTTTTCTCTTTGCAAACAACCTTTTCATACTGCTACAGAGGGCTCCCTACTGCCCTCCGCGAACATGGGGTTGCCCAGACTTTCTGTCAAAATAGTTACGTAGCGTTACATAGCGCTCTGGCTGGGCAACTCTCTGCTGGGCTCTGTTTAGAACTGGGGAAAGATGACTAAAGCAACGAGGGAGGGAAAGGAAATAAGCTGGCTCAGAGAACAGAGGTCACCATCACCTCTCTTCCCCATGACTGAACGTTGTGGGAACACCTTTACTTTGTTTTTAGCAGGTAGATAACACAAGTGTATCTATCTATAGTGTGTTTCAAATAAATATGAGATACAGTTTCAAGGCATACTACAATATATTCATGAACATGCTGTGTATATAGTTTTGTCAATTCTACAAGGGAACAATGTATAAAAAATAATTAAATTACACAGAGGAGAGAAGGAGTTCTGTCAACAGGTAATAGATACTGATGCTACAGAGATAAAGGAACCTAGAACTTGGCTAGATCAGATAAAGAAGCAGCTTACACATATGGTTTTGGTTGTTTTTTTTAATTGAGAGTCTGAGGAAGTGTTCATTGTATATGATGCAAGTGTTTTTGTTTATGAATGGTTGCTTCACATGGAGGGAATGTACACAAATGTGTGATATTTATTGGAGTTTGTTGGTGGAAACAGTTTGTGAAATACACCTATTTGAAGTTGAATTGGTGTAAACAGATTTTGACATGTATCTATTTGAATTTGAGTTGGTGTAAACAGTCTGTGACATAGGAGGCACGTTGGCCTAATGGTAGAGCTTTGGCTTGCGGATCTGAAGGTCCCGGGTTCGAGCCCAAGCCGGGGAATTGTGTTGTGTCCTTGGGAAAGACACTTTACTCCAGTTTCCTACTCCTTCAGATGAGAGTATAAACCGAGGTCTAGTCTGTGTCGCATACATTCCATCATAACGGACTTTAAAGATCCTGACTCTCATGTCCTAGACGGGTGAGTGCCGGTGACAAGAATACACCCAGCATGTATCTAGGTCCTTCTCCCCCACCCCTGGCTGCCTAGGATTGTGCTCAGTTGTCTGGAGCGTTATTATGATGCGCCCAAAGGCTTGAGTTAGATCCTGTATTGGCCAGCGCCTTGAGCAGCTCTTGAGCTGGAAAAGCGCTATATAAGAACAGTTAAATAATTTTCAAAAAATATATATTTATTTGAATTTGAGTTGGTGTAAACAGTCTGTAACATATATCTATTTGAATTTGAGTTGGTGTCAACAGGTTTTTACATATATCTATTTAAATTTGATTTGTGTAAACCAGGGATCTCAAACTGTTTGAGACATATAGCTATTTGAATTTGAGTTGGTGTCAACAGTTTGTAAAATATATCGATTTGAATTTGAGTTACTGTAAACAGTTTGTGACATATATCTGTTTGATATTGTTGGTGTAAACAGTTTGTGACATATATCTATTTGATATTGTTGGTGTAAAGAGTTTGTGACATATATCCATTTGAACTTGAGTTGGTGTAAACAGTTTGTAAAATATATCTATTTGAATTTGAGTGAATGTAAATAGTTTGTGAGTTAGTGTTTACAATTATTATAAACAGTCAGATAATTGCTGTTATCTTTAGAATGATGGAAGACCTCTAACGAATGTCCCATATTCAATCATATAATGTTCTAGGTTTTCTTACACTTGATTTAAAACTGGACATTCGGATTTAAAAAAAAAAAAGAAAAAGAAAAAATTAAGATAGAAGGGATTAGGAGGAATGACAGAGAGAGAGCAAAACACAGAGAGAGAGAGAGAGAGAGAGAGAGAGAGAGAGAGAGAGAGAGAGAGAGTGAGAGAGAGAGAGAGAGAGAGAGAGAGGGTGGGTGGGTGGGTGGGTGGGTGGGTGGAGGAGAGATAGAAACAGACAGCCAGATAGAGAGACAAGAAGGGGTGTGGGGTGTGAAGAGGTGAAGTAAGGGGGAGAGTGAAAGAAACACATATACAGACAGAGAAGTTTTTTAAAAGTGGGGGGAGAAGGGGAGGTTCATTCCTTTTTTTTTTTTTCGTTAACAGCAGACAACAGATGTTAATGATAAAGGTGTTGAAACCCATTTGGTATACTTATGCTAACGTACTTGTGCATAACCATAATGGCTCCATTCCAAAAAACGTTTTTTTACGCTTTGATTGTGTCTATCCTCTGAGCTATAGAGGGACCCCTTGGCTTTGGGCAGTGGTGTGTTTATTACTATTATTGTTTACTTCAGAGTTTGATCGTAGAAGGGAGGGTTGGGACTGTGCATGTGGCTGTGATGAACTGTTTTGTATTGTTCTGCAGCAGTGATGCAATGTACCGGGATTTTCTTTGTTTAACAGTGCATAACAATTATTTTACATTTCTGTTAGATTATAATTCTTATGGTATGTGATGGATAGTCTAAGAATGTGGATTTGGATCTGAATCCTCGCCTTAGTTGTTGGATCGGTGGGTAAGTCACAGGTGCCATAGTCTGACTTTCTTCATGAATTATGGAACGAATGTTTATTTTTTAAAGTCTTTTCACATCAACGTCATTGTAGACTTAAACCAATTTAAATGAAATTAGGGCAACCATTTTCAACACATTTTCACTAGAAAAAAAACAAAACTCCAAGCTACATAATACATTTATAATAGTTTTTTCCTACCTCCGATTTTTATATCATTCTTTACACATTCTCTTTATCATACTGGGGAGTGCAGTTGGCACAGTGGTGTATGCAATGTACTCAAATGTTAGGCAGTGGTTCAAACACCATTGACAACCTGGGGTAAAATAATAATAAAACAAATAATACAGAATTTTTTTATTTTTATTTTTTTTAAAATAAATTACCTCGAGACATTGCGCCCCTTCAGATGAGAGTAAATAATCGAGGTCTAGTCTGTGGCTCGTGTCCTAGATGGGGGAGTGCTAGCTACACAAATACACCAAGCACTCACAAGGTCCCTTCTCTCCCAAACCCCGTCGCCCAAGATGGTGCTCAAACCCACATGAGGGTGCTGGGGAGGAGGTGGGGGGAGAGGATGGGGTCAGTATAAATGGTATCCCCATTAATATGTGGAAACAAGTCCCCTATACGCTCCTGTGTCCGGGGACGGTAATCTACGCACGCAACGCACGCATGTGGAAATTTAGGACTTTAAATTACTTCTGTTTCTGTCATTCTCATTTGTTCGTTCTCATTCCTATTCTGTTCTACCATTGTACCATCTTCTTCACTAGACCAATCACCTATCTTTTTTCTGGAAAACTCTCCCAAAACTCCTCATTTTTGTATATGGGGTCTGTTGGGTCAGCTTGGGAATATTGGATGCTTTTTGCCAAATGTCCACTAAGGCTTTCTATGGTATTATTATTTAGCAATGTAAGCATTTTATATGTATGTATTTTGTTAATATTTTATAATAATGTTTATTTTCTATTTTGTTTTTGTAAACGGGGGTTCGAGTAAAACCTCAGCGTCCCCTGCATGGGATGCCTTTATTGTAAGGTGACCGGCTGGTGGAGTACCTTCAGTGTTACCATTAGAGTTGTTTCAGCAGATCTTTTATGCGGGTCGGGAGTGAGTCTTCTTTCAACCAAGTTGTGGTCCTGATTTGTCTCTTTTCAGTCCGCTGGACCCTATAAACAATAACTAACAAAGTCACCTGGGCGTCAGACTATGCACCAAAGGTTGCATGTGGGTGCCTCAGGCAGCTGTAGTTGGAACCTGTACCAACCAGCACCTTGAGCAGCTCTTGGGCTGGAGAGGCGCTATATAATAAAGATAAACTAAATAAAATTAATTCTGCCTTGTGTGTTCTGTATACAAGTTTGCCAATGCATGTACTGAACATTGTGCCAAAATAATTAGGTTGAACGGAGGTTTCCGTGTCCGTGCGTACACACCGAATTGCAGGAACATTATATTTAGTTCTCCAGGAATTCAGTCTTTAATTTGAGAACAATGTTGCTTATTGATAGTCTGAGCAATTGCTGTATGCACATACATGATTATTTGGGAAAACTGTTGTTTTCCATCAAATCATAATCACTTTGTGTTCATCATTATTATTATTATTATTATTATTATTATTATTATTATTATTATTATTATTATTATTATTATTATTATTATTATTATTATTATTTATTTTCTTCTTTTTTTTTGGTAAAATTTATTTTTTAAACTTTTTGGGGGGGTTGGCTCTTTAGTTTTCCTTTTTATCAGAAAATTCTGGGCCACATCTCCTTGGGAAGTTTTGTTTTGAATTTGAATTTTCTTGGGGGAGCAAGAAAACTCCAGAGACGTTGCCCGAGTCAAAAGTAGATTATATTCAGAAAACATAATGCCCAGAGGCAGGATCGATCCCACACCAGTCAGATGACTTAAACCCGCACTAGCTTCCACTGAAGTTGGGTATAATATTTCAATGCTATCACAGGATTGACGCTTTTTAATTGCACAGTTTCATCATATTTGCCTCTTTTTGTTTCTTGTACATCACCGGTAAATACTCCAGTAATCCCAAACATAGTAGCATTCTCCTTGCCATGTGCTGTATTCTAGCAATAAATACACGCTTGTGTGTGTTTGTGTATGTTTATACGTGCAAGCGTATTATATTGCCATTTAATGACACGCATTCTCAGAGAATGTTTATCTCTGTTTATATGTTTTTGTTTTCTGTACAATATCCAAGCAGGCTTATGCATGTGAGTGGATGGTTCATCTGTACAAATGTTCCTATTCTCATTTTTTCTCTTAAACAGTCAGTTCTTACGTTGATTTGAAGTTTTCAAGGGATGTAATGATTGCATTGTGAAGCAGTGACATGTAGAAAGAAAGTAAGCTTATATGAGTTATATTGAAAGAAAGTGGGGATCTTTTGATGTGAATGGTTATGATAGGCAGTTGCTGGACTCCTTTCATAGTCAACAAGACAGAAGAAGTTTAAAGCGGATCTCACATATATATTGTTTTAAAACAAGGTTAACCCTTTTGACGTTTTGTGGTACCAGTCAGTGAAAGTATTTTTATGGTTTTGAAGGTCAACTACCGTCTCGTTATTGCCGTTGGTGAGACCGAATGTGGTGAAACGCTAAATAAATGGAAGTCAAACGGCAAAACGGGCTTTCAGTTTGTGATGTAGACAAGGAAATCAAGATAGGTAAAATAATAATGTGCTGCCCCTTTTTTTAATTTTTTATTTAATTTTTTATTTTTTATTTATTTTGTTTTTATTTACCTTATTGTCCCTTTTTCCATAGGGAAATTCTGGCCCACCTCCCCTGGGGAAGGCGTGGTCACAGCCTGTGGCGCGCCCAAACCCAACCTAACTAACATTAGTTGTGATTTTGAAAATTTGCTGGGGAGCAAACCGGTGTACCCGGAGAAAACACCCGAGACGTTGCCCGAGTCGAAAGTAAATAATATTCGGAGAAACATAACGCCAAGATGCTGGATCGAACCCACACCTGTCAGGTACCATTGGTTTCTGGCCTGTGGACAAGTCAAGTTAGTCCCGCCTTAGCCCACTTGGCCACAACGCTCGTTCCTGGGTGTGGAATGTCATCCAAGTCACACGATACGGTATTAGCATGAGGTGACAACTATTACACGAGGCAGTGGATCAATTTCTGTCAAGTCTCCAAGTGATTGTCAGGTTTGTGGCGTAAGAATGAAAATTCAGTTGTTGTTTTTCTGTTGCGTTTTCAATCGTACTCGGCAATCTCCGGAATTGAAACATGAACTTTGCTTGGGGTGTACGATGGACTGAGTGTGGTTCTAAAGGAAAGGAGTATGCGTTTAAGACTATAGTTTGGCTATAGACTTCAACTCTTAACGTTTCTGTTTCTGATGGGTCCCAACCCGTTTAAAGAGATCAATGCAGATCAGGCTACAAATGTGGTCAATATGGAAGATAACACAATTATGGAGAATTTTGTTGGAAGATTACTTTAGAATAACTGATTACATTAGAATAGATTAATTAACTGTACATTATTTTTTTAGCTTTGCATTATTGTGATAAACAGCTGTATGACAATGGTGATAATGAAGATGATGATGCCATTGATGAAGATTATGATATTGACAGTGATGAGGATGATGATGAGGATGATAATGAGGATGATTATGATGATATTGACAGTGATGATGAGGATGAGGTTGACTGGAGTCTTAAAGATTACCTATTGAAAGGCTACTCAGGGTATGCTCAATGTTTAATTTTTTTTTTAATGACACTTGCTACTAAATTATCTGAGGCATACACGGATGTAACAAATAAATGTCATTCTAACTTCTAAGTAAGCTCGACGTTTAATATTTGATACTTATTGCTTAATTAACAGGGGATATGATGCATGATGACTGCAAGGGTTTTCAGTTCTGCTGAAATGTAAATACCACTCTTACTTTCAAGCATACCCAGTGTTTAATATTTCTCGTAATTATCAGTGAATAATTTATAATGGAGTTCGCTGTTCCCCACTGTTTGGTATTTATATTAACAATGTGATTATAATTGACAATAGAGCCAGTGCACACGCAGGAGAATGTGAGTGCTGGAGTTAGTGCGAATGTGCGTGTCAGCCCGAGAGAGAGAGAGAGAGAGAGAGGTATCATATACGTTTATGGCGGTAACAGCTGTATAGGTTCACAACATCAACGAAATGTGAGGTAGGTAATTATTTTAGGTGTAATCCCTTTCAAATCATTCAACTTCGTTGTAGTTGAGTTAATGGAGAGGACACTGTGGCCAACAAGGGGTATCGATGGTGTTGGTGTGATCGGAAAAAACTTCAACAACAATACTCAACGTTTTCAATCCAAAGTGAAAGTGCAGATCAGTGGCGTACTGTCTCAAACAACAAAAGATGTGGACATAATATAAACTATTGAAACAGTTTTCAAGAATATAATGAAAGTTGCAGGATATCGTCAACTGGTGTGTTTCATAACCCCACAAGGAAATCTTTTAGCTATTGAGACCATTTTTCCAGGAGCTCAAAAGTACATGGAGGTCAATAGTCAAAAATAAAATCTTTTTTTCTTGTCCAGCAATAATAGCTTGTAGTTAGCAGAATTATCAAAAGTACTGATGTTAGATTAGAAACACTCTTTAAGTGTATAGAGTAGTGTGTGTGTGTGTGTGTGTGTGTGTGGGTGTGTGTGTGTGTGTGTATGTGTTTGAGAATGATTGAATGTATAAATCACTGAAATAAATGAATATACTTTAAGTAAAAAAATTGTAACTGTAACTAGCTAGTAGTTATTCTGTGTAAATTAATAAGGGCAGATGTTTTGGTTTTTGGTATTTGTTTTTTAAGTAAAAGGAAAATAACGTGTTTAGATGTCGCCCATCTTTTAATAAGATTTTGGTGGAGAAACGTTTGTGTCAAATAGTAGTTAATAGTAGAAAATTAAGATCAGGTTTCCCCCCTAAATTACTGCTAGTTGTTATTGTGTGTAAATTATCCAGGACGGATAATTAATTTCAAATAATTTTTTTTTTAATTTTAAAGGAGAACAACTAGTTTTTAGCTGTCACCGAGTCGATCGCAACTTATAATAGGGTTTGGAGCAGAGAAACTGTTATGTACATATAATGCCAGTAATCATTGACTATATTATACACACGCTGTGTACATCATTTCTAATTCATTAAATTAGCTATTATTTATTGTAACGTAATTATCATTGACGCTATGACTTTTAGGCGTGATGTATTAGCATTTTATTAAGCAGGGACTTTATCTATTACAAATAAAATACATTTTATTCATCAGATTAAGATGTCGCACTGATGATGTCGGACTGCTACACAGATGTTTGGAAGCATGACAGTTATGATGTGGTATGAGGACACGCGTAATGTAGGAGACGAGTGTTGGGTTTCTGTGAAGAATGTGATTCAAGTGCAGCATTTTCCATGTGAACACTAACCATTTTAGAAAAAGATTTTCCCCCATCTCTTCCCCCACACTACCAAAAAAAGAAATTAAAACAAATATAATATAATAAAAAATAAAAATACGAGTGTTCCAAAATAAAAATAAAAAAGTCTGTCCAATACTATGAGTACTGTATATTTTGTGTCTACTATGAACTTTCCAATGGAGTTCCTAGTGTGATATTGCAGCAAATTAGCGCGTAACACGTTGGGATCGTTTGTCAATGTGGAAAATATGATTTGAGGGTAAACTGCAAAGGACTCCCTTCCTAATATTCACTATTGTGATGAAGTCAGTGTCTCAGTCTGTGTTCTTCTTCTTCTTCTGTTGGATTTACCATGTTTCAAATGCTGAAGACATCAAAGGTATTCATTGGGTTCTTGTGTATTTCCTTTTGTTAACATAGTAGCTCGGACTCTCTATATTTCTCTCTCCTTCTTTCTTCCCCTATTATCCTGACCCCGCCACACTCACCACCCCCACCACCACCGCCTTACTCCCCCTTCCTCTTATTCTTTTCATAACTTCGTCTCCCCATCCTCTACCCAATCTTTTTTCCTTCTCGTTAATTCATTTCTTATTTATTACAGGGTGTATCCGTAGCTCTTTCAAAGTCTGTGCAATGGAATGCACGTGTGCTCAAAGTTCTTGGTGAAGGAGTAGCTAGGTGACCTAATAGCCGTCATAGCTAAGTTTAAATATTTCTTCTCACTGCTGGGATGGAACCCACACCTGTTCGTTTGGTACTGGTAACCTTTGCATTGGAGGCCGACTCTCTACCTTGCAGTGTATTTTGTATTGTATTCTTTTGTTTTAAAATTAGTTTTGTATTATGTTGTATTATATTGCATTCAGATGAGAGTATAAACCGAGGTTTAGTCTATACATGCACACATTCCATAGCATGGACTTTGAAAGATTCTGACACTCATGTCCTAGATGGGTGAGTGCCGGCTACACGAGTACACCCAGCATGCACTAGGTCCATCCTCCCAATTCCTGGTCGCCCAGGATAGTGCTTGGTCGTCTGGGTGTCGGACTATGTGCGCCAAAAGATTACAAGTGGACACCTCAGGAAACTTGAGTTAGATCCTGTATCGGCCAGCACCTTGAGCAGCTCTTGAGCTGGAAAAGCGCTATATAAGACCTGTGAAATAAATTGTATTTTGTTGTGTTTGCTGATTTTTGTATGGTAAGGAAGGATCGAACAGGGTAAATCTCAATGTGACTCGTTTTTACAACTGTTTCAGTGACCAAGCTAACTGTGTCAGCCGGGGACAGCAAAGTGATACAGCTGCCAGAGAACTCGGTCACCCTGTCCGCCTTTGTCTTACCTAAAGCTGACCATGGTAAGCGCCTGTGTGTAAGTTAGTGTGTGTGTGTATATGTGTATGTTGAGTGTGTATGGCTGAAGGAGATGTTTAGAGGAGATTTAATAAGTTTAGTCTCATTCTTGTCATGGATACATACAGCTAAAACTCTATTGTCTCTGTTGTGTTTCCATTCCATTAGGGAGGAGTCTTGTGTAGTTCTTCATCAAATAAGCATTTTGTGAAGCAAGATCTTCCCCACAGTTCTGATTGTAATAATTATTATGGCTGATACTAATTTCATTCAGGAGTTTTAATGTGGTTTCTTTTTTCTTGACTGTGCTGTGAACATAATAGTAGAGCCAAAGTAAGAAATGGATATAAAATGATTGCTGTGTCTTTGTCGCCTTGCCGCACCAAAATCCTGTCATTGTTTTTACCTGGTTAATAAATATTATTATTTCTTTTGTCTTATGGTCTCTGATGCCTTTGTACATCATATCCTATCCTATCCTATCCTATCTCGTAACTCTGAGGTCGTTGGGGAACCACAGATGATCGTTTAACCAGCATACTCCATCTTTCTCTGTCCTCAGCAACCCTGATGGCTTCGCTCAATGTCAAGCCAGTCCAATCTCGAATGTTATCCTCCCACCTCTTTTTCGGTCTCCCTCTCCTTCTACCTCCTTGCACTGTGCCTTTTAGGGTGGTCTTTGCAAGGCCTGATGATCTGTACATACGCATTATCCTTTACATACAATATCTTCCTACATACTACTATCCGGCCATTTTATGTACAACAAGCTGTCACATGCATTTGTCAGATAAAACTGGTCAGGGGTAGTCAACTCTTTATCGCTTGTATAGATTTTCTCTTAGTTTGTTAACTTTATTACTCTTTTCATAGATTTTTCTCTTGGTCTGACAGTTTCAGGTTTGTGTGTGAGGACTTTGTTTTTGAGGTTACTTTCAAACTCTTTTTATTTGTCAGGTAGAGTTGAGTGATTTTAGTTTCAAATTCTTTTTTCTTCTTCTTTTTTTTTTTTCAATCAGGTAGGATGAAATTTTAACCTGTATATTGATGGAGTCAGCCATTGTCTTTTAGGCATTGCAACGGCGTCATGATTGATGAGAAGAGTTGTGTGATGAAAACAATAGCGGTGGAGCTGACAGTGGTGGTGGGGTTGGTGGTGGATTACTTCTTCTTCAAAGTCCTATAGGATTCAGAATCGGTGTAGAATCCTCAATTAATCCAGTCCAGAACAATTACAGATTTCGACTTCCCTCCCTCGCTCCTTCCCTCCCTTTCTCTCTCTGTCTTTCTTACACCTCCGGACGAGAGTATAAACCGAGGCCTAGTCTGTGCTATGCATGCATTCCCACCGCACAGACTTTTAAAGATCCTGACGCTCATGTCCTAGACAGGGGAGTGCCGGCCACACCAATACACACAGCGTGCACTAGGTCCTTTCTCCCCATACCCGGTCGTCCAGGATTGTGCTCAGTTGTCTGTGGGCGTCACACTAGGCGCCCTAAGGCTGCAAATGGGTGCCTGTGGCGGCTTGAGTTAGATCCTGTATAGGCCAGTGGACAATGGGTCCCGACAGGAAGTCCTCTCCAGGATCGCACAAACAACTGTTGCCCTGGCGAGGTTGAAGCCAATTTAGAAAGACAGGACCATCAGTCTACATTCCAAGGTAAGACTGCTGCACTCCCTTGTCATCTCCATCTTCCTATGTGCTTGCGAGACATGGACCCTCACAGCAGATCTACAACAAAGAATACAAAGCATGGAGGTGAGGTGCTACAGAAGACTTCTGGGCATTTCCTATACCCAACACATCACCAACGACGAAGTCCGAAAGACCATCACGCGAGCCATTGGACAACACGATGACCTGCTCACAGTGGTGAAAAAAACGGAAACTCTGATGGTATGGCCACGTCACCAGATCATCAGGTCTTGCAAAGACCATCCTGCAAGGCACAGTGCAAGGAGGTAGAAGAAGAGGGAGACCGAAAAAAGAGGTGGGAGTACAACATTCGAGAATGGATTGGTTTGACACTGAGCAAAACAATCAGGGTTGCTGAGGACAAGGAAAGATGGAGTATGCTGGTTAAATGATCATCTGTGGTGCCCCTACGACCTCCAAGTTACGGGATAGGATAGGATAGGATAGGATAGTGCTTTGAGTAGCTCTTCAACTTGAAAACACTATATAAGAATGATTTTTAAAAAAATCTCTCTCTCTCTCTTTCTCCATTTCTCTCTTCCTCCCTTTCTCTCTCTCTCCAGATACAGAGTGGTAAAAAAGTAATGTCCTATTGACAATTGCTGATAACTTAAACACTCGATGGTTGAATGAGCTCAGCTGACACAAAACGACCTAAGACAGAGTGTCAGGCGACGACGGGCTGTTATGAACTGCTCTGGTCACTGTGAGTTAAAACCAGAGGTCAGCCAAATAACTTCTACCACTGTTAAGGCTTGCAGTTCATTTGGTTTCACGCCAATGGAGCACTATTTACAAACGTTAGAAGCTGGTATTAATGGTATTAATAAGGAGATACACTTTTAAACTACTGGGTACTTCTTGTCTCCTCGTTACTGCAGGAAAAAGGTAAGGTGGTAAAGGTGGTCCCATAGCCTTGTGGCCGTAGGGGAGCGTGATGTTGGAGATCACACTTATCTTGGGCCAGCGTAATGAGGGTGATGCCCATCTCTCTCCCTCGCTGCTTTACCTTCCCCACCCTTAATAGAGTAGGTACTCAGTCACAGTTGAGTCAACTGGGGGCGTTGTTATTTGTCGCTTCACGTTTTGTGGTCACCCATCCAAATGCTAACCGCACTGGATGGTGCTTAACTTGCGACACAGTAGTGAGTGCTCCAACCACTGCTCTATCCGACACCCCACTTACTTCAGGAATCACCAATCATCTTCTCTCCGACAGTCACCTTATTGTTTCAGATGGTGAGTATCATTACGAGTGGACACCGCTGGCTCAGCCGCAGGGATCGGAAAACACCGCAACCATGGAGGGGAAAAATACCGACACCCTAAAACTTTCCAATGTGAGATCTGAGTATTTTTATACTATGCAGACATATTTCATTGATTTTTGCATTAATTAACATATAAATATATGTAGGAAATTAATTATTAATTCATCAATTTTGTACAATTTGTAACTTTAAGTTTAGTTAACGAGTGTATGGGATTTATGGACACAAGTTATTGGCGTGCTAATGAGAATGAACATTGAGGTTTAACGCCTACACCCGCCATTGGTGATGTGGTTGAGAAGAGTAACCATCCCAGGGAACAAGGGGTAGGGACCTAAATCAACACTGAACCACCGAAGCAATCATACTGCTTAAAATGGACAGTGAAAAATGACCACGTTTTATTTCGCCTTCCTGGGTGTGCCAGATGAACACTCTACCTTTTAAGCTACAACAGTGGGATGTGTTAATGTATTATTTGATTAGACTATGACATTGTTCAAATTTTGTATTTTTAAGGATATAAATTTGTTGTTATTGGAAGGGAAAAATGCTGAAGACAATTTGAAGCTTTCCAATACCTTTGCTTATTTTTATATAGAATGAAAATCATTATTCCTTAGTTCTTCAGAGATGAATAAAGTATTGTACCAAAAAAGCCTCCCCCATCTGTTTTGTATAAAATATTTCTGTATTTGGCAGTTGAAGGAGCTGATGAAAGCATTGGGTTATTAAGTTGATTATGTTTTGCATGTAATACTGTTCATGTATTTTGGGGGCTCCTAAGGCTACCACCCAACCCCAAACCCTACGCTCTCTCCACTTAGGCTGCAAGTCTGATAAACCTTGAAATGTTTTAGATGGCCAGCTAGGTCTTTATTGTTTGCTGTTTAGTCAAGTTAACGTTTGTAGAACGTAGATTCATGGCCTCAGGCGCTGATGAAGTCAAGTTTATTTGCTGCATGCAATCTGAAATCGTAGTAAAGTTGTAATTTAAAAATAAATGTTTTGGTAAACACGTCAGTTTGTTTAATTTCATTAGGCATACAAAAAAGTTTGTGTAAAACCCTAGGAGTAGTTGTTTTGCTTAAAAATTGGATTGCAGTTTATTGATATAGCCATTAATAGAGGTGCTGTCCTCCTATTTCATTTAATTTGAGTCATACAAATCAGTAGTCGTTCTGTTCACTCGTTCAGTTATACATTGTGAAGTCAATGTCCTTTCTGTTGTGCAGTTGATAGCTGGGTTGTACAAACTAAAAGTTCAGGTCACAGCGGATAACAAGTTTGGAGAAGCCTTCGTCAACGTTACTGTACTGCCACGTGAGTTGTCAAGCCTTGTATGTTGTTTGTATGGTTGGTTGTTTGGTGGTTCGTGTGTGGTTGGTTGGTGGAAAAAAGATAACAACCGTATTTGTGTTTTATCCTGAGCTTATTCCAGCCTACAACCCAACAACTGCTTTCTCCCATTCTCTCATCATGTAATTTTGCTTAGCTTTTGTGTTTCTTTCCACCCTACGACGCGTGTTTTGCACAAGCTCTGGTTGGTGAAAATGAATTGATCAATGGAAAGAAGAGGAAAAAAAATCATTATAAACCAAAACTCTGGCTATAAGTTCCAACAAGTCCCACCCATGAAAGCCCCTACCCAGCAAGCCCCACTTCTTTGCCACACGCACGAGCAAAGCTAAAAGTTGTTTTCTGCCTCTGAAGCGGGAAACTGCTACACATCTAAGGGTCTGCTAGCTGTAACTGTGACAGTGTGTCACTGTCAGATGACATCAAAGAGAGAGAGAGAGAGAGAGAGAGAGAGAGAGAGAGAGAGAGAGAGAGAGAGAGAGAGAGAGAGACAGAGAGAGAGAGAGAGAGAGAGAGAGAGAGAGAAAAAGAGAGAGAGAGAGAGAGAGAGACGAAACCAACATGAGATGACCCAAACAATGGGGTATAAACTACATGGTATTGAATGTCAAGAGCTAACATTGCAGCTTGTTCATGCAGTGGTTCAAAACCCGTCGATGGCTTGGAATACAAAACAAAACACAAACAAACAACAAGAACAAAACAAAAAAAAAGACATGAGACACTGCGCCCCTACTCCTTCGGATTAGAGTATAAACCGAGGGCCTGGTGCTCATGTCTTAGACGGGCGAGTGCTGGCTTCACATACACATCCGCAAGGGTGAGTTCCCTTCTCCCCACCCCCTGGTCACCCAGAGTTGTGCTCTGTTGTCTGGGCATCAGACTATGCCCCAAGGCTGCAATGGGCCCCTCAGGCGGAGTAAGGTAGATGCGGTATTATATTTGCCAGCGCCTTGTGCAGCTCTTGAACTGGAACAGCGTAGTGTAAGAATGATTAAATAAATAATTCAGTAGTTACATTCTACCACTGTAGTGTAAGTGATGGCAGTTACTGTTTGGTTCCTGCAAATACAGTACTGACTGCTAAAGTTGTCAGCCATTTGCAACAGGCAATTACTTTGCAACCATCTATAGTCAGCCGCTGCCTCCTTTTTGCTTTGTACAAAGTTTTGGAATAAGTTGAACTTCTAATGCTACGATTACCTCGACTTTAATAAGAATAATAGTACTGGATGCTATATACGCGCCTTATTCCTAAATCAGACTCAAAGCATGGCGATCTGTAACCAACATAGGCACTAACATGTTACAAACACTCCTACATACACAACACACATTCATCACTCAAACATGTGGTGTAAAGGAATGTCGCTGTTAGAAGACGGAAAGGAAATCAAATTTTTATTTGTGAAATGTTATATTGACTGCATCCAATACCCTTATTGAAGGGAGGGAGGAAACTGGAGTACCTGGAGAAAACCCTCGGTGACCTCAATAGTCTCGTACCTAAGTCACATTAGTTCGCCCCTTGCGGCAATCGTACCCGCGACCTTTAGCTGAAAAAAACGGTGACTACTCCACTGCGCCACGAGGCCACCCCACTTTGATACAATCATAATGAAGACCTCTGCTTTGATTACTAGCATATGATGACCTCTACTTTCATACTATCATCTGATGACCTCTACTTTGATACCATCATATGACATCTACTTTGATACTGCCATCATCTGACCTCTACTTTGATTACTATCATATGATGACCTCTACTTTGATACAATCATATGTTGACCCCTGCTTTGATTACTATCATAAATACCTCTACTTTGATACTATCGTATGATGACATCTACTTTGATACTGTCATCTGCTGACCTCTACTTTGGTACTGTCATATGATGACCTCTACTTTGATGCTATTATATTATTCACTCCTGTGTATTTGTTGTACCACCAGAGAACAAAAAAAAATCTATTTACTCTGTGTTTGTTTTCCTGTTGTGTTCAGCAAAACGCGAAAACAAGCCGCCTGTGGCGATCATCACACCAGCCTCGCAACAAGTGAAAAGTGAAAATTCCTTCATACTGGATGGTTCAGGTATGTAGTATGGCTTTTGTGTTTTGTTCTCTGTCAGCTGTGTGTGTTTTGTAGCAGGTGTGTGTGTGTGCATCTTTTTCTTAGAGGATTGGGGAGCAGAAAGGACAAGGATCAGGGATATGGGAGGAGAGGGGTGAGAGGAGGGAGGGGAGGAGGAAAGGGGAACTTTTGTATTCTGCAAATGTAAATGTTACTTAAAATATTAATAATAGTAATAATAACTTAAAAAAAATAAATTGATGCTATATACACACTTTTCCCCCAAATCACTGATCAGCTCAGAGTGTGGCCATCTCTCCCAACCTATGCTTACAGCAAGTGCATTTTTAAAAATGTAAAAATATTTTATTTAATTTTAGTTTAGATGGATTTTTTTTTTAAATTTTATTTTGTGCTTATTTATTGATGTATTTGTTTATTTATTTTTCATTTGTATTTTATTATGTTTTTTATTTTTATTTTTTTTTTGTTTATGTATTTATTTATTACATTTTATAGTTTGTTTTATTTTATTTTATGTTCTTTTATTTTTATTATTTTTTTTATCCTCATGTATTCACTTATTTATTTATTTATCTATATATTGTATTTTATTTTGTTTATTTATTAATTTTTTTTTTCTAAATCCATGTGGGCACATCTTGCACTAGCAGTGATGTGTGTCTCGAACGATATATTGCTCAGAAAATGGCCCCTTATAAATAACCTTAGTAGTAATAGTAGCAGTAGCAGTGTGGAGTAAACGATAGTAGTTGGAGGAATTGAAGTAGTAGTAGTAGTGGTAGTAATTACAAGTTGGAGTAATACTAGTAGTTTGAGGAGTAGAATTAGTAGTAGTAGTAGTAGTTGTAGTAGTAGTTGTTGTAGTAGTAGTTGGAATAGAAATAGTAGGAGGATGAGGAGTAGCAAAAGTAGAAGTGGTAGTAATAGTAGTTAGTAGCAGTAATAGAAATAGTAGCAGCAGTAATAGTGGAAAACTTAAGTGATTGACAAGCAGCAATAGTTCAGTAGTAGTAGTAGTAGAAGCAGCAGCAGTTGGAGGAGTTGAAGTAGTAGTAGTAGTGGTAGTAGTTACAGGTTGGAGTAGTACTAGTAGTTTGAGAAGTAGAATTAGTAGTAGCAGTAGTTGGAGTAATAGTAATGGTAGTAGTTGGAGTAGAAATGGGCTGAGGAGGAGATGTAGCAGCAGCAGCAGTAGCAGTAGGTAGTAGCAGCTGTAGTGGTAAAAGTAAGACCAGTGACAGATAGCAATGGAGCCTGCCACCCCACACCCCTCCTCATCACCCCCTACCCTTCTCTTCTCCCCCGTTTTTAAACCACAAGTTGTTATGTTATTTTATCCTATTTTCTTCATAAGGATGTTGTGTGTCCTTAGGTTTTAGCCCTGTCGTCAGCCCTTGTGACCAGATTCTATTCATTACACATGCTGACCATGACTCCACAAGGACAAACGGTGGCAGATTTGCGAGGTCACGCTCGTTAAAAACGAAAGTAACAGAAACAAAATTACCCAGAGTAATCTTCTTCCATCCTCAATAATGAACTGCGTATGCACACCGACCACATCCGCCAGTAAAGACCAATAGTTATCTTTAACATTCTATGAAGTGGATACACAAGGGGTGTGAATCACCGAACAGAGAGTCATTACAGAAGGTCGACTCCTGTTGGACAGACCTTGCATTATTATGTTGCGATTTGAACTGCTTGTGTGCCCTAGGGTTTTGATAATCTCACGTACAAAAACCTTTTTTTTTTCTTACTCATTTTTACTTGCAGACAGTACAGATGATGACGGGATCACGGCGTACCACTGGGAAGAGGTGAGCGGACCGCTACAGGAGCACAAGCTGGACGACACACAGACGTTGAAACTGAAAGACATGGCTCCCGGCAACTACGTCTTCAGATTGACCGTCACAGACACCGATGGCGCCACAAATTTCACCTTCGCCAACGTCACGGTGATCAAAGGTAGCTTAGCTTTTTCATTGGTGTGTTCTGCCCTAGCACCAAGTGCTTTCTGGGCTTGACAACCGCTGCTCTACACCCACTGCACCACTTAGGATCCAGTATAGTTTCAGTGTGATGGCCTGGTAGGGCAGTTCGTTAGTTGCTGGTTTCCTGTGCTGAAGGTTTCTGGTTCCATTCCCTCAGGGACAGAACAAACTTATGTGACTTAGGTACCAGACTTTTTAGGTCACTGAGGGTTTTTTCTGGGTACTCTGGTTTCCTTCCTCCCTTCAATAATGGTATTGGAGGTAGTCTTTCTAAATTTCCTATCCTATCCTATCCTGTCCCATAACCCGAAGGTCGTAGGGGCACCACAGATGATCGCTTAACCAGCATACTCCATCTTTCTCTGTCCTCAGCAGCCCTCATGGCTTCGCTCAGTGTCAAACCAGTCCATTCTCGAATGTTGTCCTCCCACCTCTTTTTCGGTCTCCCCCTTCTTCTACCTCCTTGCACTGTGCCTTGCAGAATGGTCTTTGCAAGGCCTGATGATCTGGTGACGTGGCCATACCCTCGGAGTTTCCGTTTCTTCACCACTGTGAGCAGGTCATCGTGTTGTCCAATGGCTTGTGTGATGGTCTGTCGGACTTCAATGTTGGTGATGTGTTGGGTATAGGAAATGCACAGAAGTCTTCTGTAGCACCTCATCTCCATGCTTTGTATTCTTCGTTGGAGATCTGCTGTGAGGGTCCATGCTTCGCAAGCATATAGGAAGATGGAGATGACCAGAGAGCGCAGCAGTCTTACTTTGGAATGTAGACTGATGGTTCTGTCTTTCCAAATGGGCTTCAACCTTGTCAGGGCAGCAGTTGTTTGTGCGATCCTGGAGAAGACTTCCTGTCGAGATCCATTGTCTGACACAATGGCTCCTAAATATTTGAAGCTGTGCACTGTGTTGAGGGATTGGCCTTGTACTTTGATGTCCGTGTTGATGCCATTGGTGTTGTTGGTCATCATTTTGGTCTTCTCTGCACTTATTTCCATTCCATAATGTCAAGCCTCTGTACAAGCTGTTCAAGTTCTTGTTCCTCTCCAGCCAATCCATCAATATCATCCGCAAAACGAAGATTGGAGATTGCTCTGCCCCCTATGCTGACTGTGCCTTCGTGATCTGCAAGAGCATCTGACATGATGCGCTCTAGGAAGATGTTGAAGAGTGTTGGAGAGAGTAGGCATCCTTGACGCACACCGATTGTTGTTCTGAACCAGTTCCTGATGACGCTGTTATGGACGACTGCACTGGTAGCCTTGTCATACAGGCTTTTGATGACTTCTATAATTTTAGGGCTGATGTTGTAAACTTTCATGGTTGCCCATAGAGCTGCATGCCGGACTCGGTCAAATGCCTTCTTGAAGTCTATGAACACATGATATAGATGTTGTTGGTGCTGTAGGTATTTCTCACAGATTATTCTGAGGTTGAAAATCTGTTCAGTGGTACTTCGCCCTGCCATGAATCCTGCTTGTTCTTCAGCTATGATTTGTTCAGCTTGTGGTTTCAACCTGTTGAGTATTATTTTTAGGAGGACCTTGCTGGGATGGCTGATGAGGCTGATGGTGCGGTAATTTTCACACTCCTGAAGGTTACCTTTTTTGGGAAGAGTGATGACAAGCGACTGGGTCCATGTGGTGTAGGCCATTCCCCACTCTGCCAGATCTTGTTACAGATAATGGTGAGAGCATCAGTCATCGCTTCTCCTCCTGCTTGTAGCAGTTCCGCTGGTATGTTGTCCACTCCCGCTGACTTCCCTTTCTTCAGCGATTGCACTGCTGCCTCAACTTCTTCCCGGAGAATTGGGAGGATTTCTTCTTCTTCTCTGCTCTCGGGACATGCTAGAACTGATGGGTCTCCATTTGGTGTATGGTTGTAAAGGTCAGAGCAGTACTCTGTCCATCTGTCCAAGACTTCTTGTTCTTCTGTAAGGCAAATGCCAGACTTGCTTTGGATAGTGGAGACTTTGGGCTGTTTAACACTTGTCAGCCGCTTCACCGTCTGGTAGGCCTTCTTGCTGTTGTTCTTATATAAAATTTGTTTTTTTTTTCTTCTATCTTCTAATACCAACTTGTTTGAGTGATGAATGTGCATTTGTTGTGTATGTTGGAGCCCCTGTAACATATGAGCGTGTATGTTGATTACAGATCGGTGGTCTGATTTAGGAATACAGCACATATGGCATCCAATATTGTTATTATTATGCCAAACCCTAGTATGTACTCAAATCCTAATACATGCTCGGCAATCTGTGAGAAAGAGACGCAGCTCTTTTGTTTTCTTCACGTTTTTGTTTCTATATTTACATTTTGGGGGGATGCTTACTTAACTTTATCCTTCCGCTTCCATAGTGGGGGGAGGGGTGTGCCTTAGAAAGTACAGCATTACGTTGTTCACTGCAAAGCCAGAGTCAACGTAAAAAGATCGGTGACTTGGACTGGCAATGTAAAGTAAAACGCTTACTGCAAATGAAAGCTTTAGAGTTTGGCAAACCTTTTGAGGTGGTGGTGAAGAAGATAAAAGATTGCTCTCCGACGTTTCAGCCTTATAGGAGAGGGTGAAGGACAGATAGAAATTGTAGGGAGTGAAAATAAAAGGGAGTGCCGATCAGTAGAAGTCCTACATTTTGCAAGATGGGGGATTGGTGGGTGAGTACATATTGGAAGACTATGTTACTGTGTGTGATACCACGTAGCTAACTTCAACTACAGTTATTTTGCTAGATTTTTCTTACCAATGATTATGGTTTTTGCCAAATCTTACACCAAGCAATGAAGACCTTGGTGCTTGAAAAGTCTGTTCTTTGCCTTCACTCAGACACTGTGGTCATGCTTTTGTGTTTAGAGCTCTTAATAAATGATCTTAATAATTGTCCCTTCGTTCCTTCATTCATTTACGAGTTCATTCGTCCGCTGCAGTAGCTCAGTCGTCAAGTGTTTGACTGGCACACACCGATGACCCAGTTTCAAATCCCGTGGGCAAATGGAAAGTGGCCAGTGGTTGAGTGTTTGTTTAGGTCCCTACCCTCTGGTTTCCTGGGATGGTTATCCTGGCCATCGGTGGCTGTAGAGGTCAAAGTTCAATGTTCCTTCATTCATTCTTTCATGCGCTTCTTCCTGGGCTCATTGACATGTCTCGTACTTGTTGCAGAGACGGACTACCCACCCAAAGCAAATGCTGGGTCAGACGTGATCATTCATCTGCCCAAGAAGTCGGTAGAACTGTGCGGCAACGCCAGCACGGATGACAAAGGCATTGCTAGCTACGAGTGGATCAAAAAGTCAGACTCCCTCACCGCTGATATGACTGTGAGTAAAAAAAGAACTAAAAAAAACTCTTTGAATCTTGGGGAAAAAATAAGAATTTTTTTATAGCGCTTTTCCAGCCCCGAAGCTGCTCAAGACGCTGGGCGATGCGTGGTCTAACTTAAACTTGCAGCCTCTGGGCGCATAATGATGGTAAACTTTTTAACTTTGTTTTTTAAATTTTTTTGTTTTGTTTTTTACGTGAGCTGTGGTCACGCGTTTGTAAAATTGTGGCAAAAAGTAGTTGACCAAAGGTATTGCTTGCTAGGAATGGACGAAGAAGTCAGACTCGATCACTTGCTGACATGACTTTGAGTAAAGACATGTTGTGACCTTTCTCACGCAAGTCTGTAAAATTGGGGCAGAGTAGGGGACAGGGGTACTACGAATGAATGGATCAAGATGTCAGACTTGCTGACTTGCAGATATGACTGTTAGTGGAGATTTTTTTTTATTTATTTGCTTCTTTGATTTGTTTTCCATTAAAAAATGTTCTCCAAACATCTCTCCTCCCCCTTCCCCTCCCATAAAAAAGAAACATTACTTTAGGCGATAGAGTAACTAAAGAATGAAACAAGTTACCTAAACTAATCTGCGCCTGACCTAAATACCTTCAAGAATCTTTTGGGCAGAGATGGTAAATTTAGAACAATGATTTATGACTTTGATGAATAGTAGGCAAAGTTTTTTTGTAATGCAACAACAACCTATTACTGTTTTAAAAGGAGGGGACATTGTAAAGTCTTCAAGGCCTAATAGAAATCCCTACTACTGTATCTGTATCTACCTGTACCATGTACCTGTTTCTTTGTGTTTGGACTAAAAGACAGAGGTGCCATTAGCTATGAGGAGTTGTAAAAAAGTACGGACTCTCTTACCACGAAGACAACCATTAGTGGAGGATTTTGAGGATTATTTTGTTCTGGAATAGTAATGATAATGATGATGATGATGATGATGATGATGATGATGATGATGATGATGATGATGATGATGATGATTATAATAGTAACAATAATAATAATAAGGAGAAGAAGAAGATACAAGAAGTTTATTTATGTAGCACTTTTTCTCAAGTACATCAGTTCAAAGCGCAGGATACTCTCTCTTCTGACCTGTTACATACATAGTCAACCAGTCCGTGTCAGCCGCGCTGGATGAATCCTAGCAACCACTGCAAGAAAATGGATACCTTGAAAAAGTTGATGTGGTGTCACGAAGTGAGTCAAAAGCCGTCACTTGTGTCCTAAACGCTAGGGCAGAACACACCAATGAAAATGCTAAGCTATCTTTGATAAACGCGCGATGTATATACAAATGTAAATATTTGCCACCTCACTTCGTGACCTGTGGTAAAACGGCTCACTGACAGTAGATCAAACCTTGCCTTTGGATAAAACTCCTTCATTTGGGTTAAGGGGTTGACAAGCCATCCGCCTAGCAAAAACTACATCCTATCCTCCTTGACCTGGCCGGCGCAGATCTCAGGGTTGCTGCACTTTCGCTGAGGAAGAAAATCTCAATTTTGTTCTAATGGGTGTGAATTATAAGCCCCCCAATCCAAGTGTTAATGTCGTGCTCTGTGCTTACATGCATTTTTTTTTTTGTAACCAAGCCATCTGGTATCATTTCAGGGTGTGCGCACAGTATGCCTGCAACTGAGCAACCTTGAACTTGGAGATTACACCTTCACCCTCAAGGTTACAGACACTGGCGGCAACACAGGAACAGCTGATGTTCACGTTTATGTCAAACCAGGTAAGTTCTTTCTTTACTTTCTGTTGTTGTTTCTTCCCCCCCCCCCCTCTTTTCTCTCTTTTCTTCTTTTAATTCTTCTTTTTTTTCTTTCTTTACTTTCTTTCTTTTTTTTTCTTTTTTATTTTTTTATATTTCTTTGTTGTTTTTTAAATTTCACTCTTTTTTTTTTTTTTCTAATCTTTTTTTTTCTTTTCTTGTTTTCATTTATTTCTTGTCTTTTTGCTTTTTTGCATTCTTTATTTCTTTCTTGCTTTCTTTTTTTTTCTTACTTTTTCTTCCCTTTTCTTTTTTTTTCCATTTCTTTCTTTTCTTTCTTTCTTTCTTTCTTTCTTTCTTTCTTTCTTTCTTTCTTTCTTTCTTTCTTTCTTTCTTTCTACATCGTCATCTTCACCTTCTTCTTCTTCTATGCTGCTCCTCTGCTCTTCCACGGTGCTGTAGCCTAGTAGTGGAAATGGACAGCTTTAGCACTTGGATTGGTGACTGTAGTAAACCGCTAGCCATTGCCCTTATTGCCCTTACTCCTTTGGGTGAGAGTGTTAACTGAGGTCTAGTATGTGCATGCCTCCATGCCATTGCTCTGACTTTAAAGGTCGGAAGTCTTTCACACATAAAGCACCTGATACAAATTCCATTTTAAAAAACAAATCTGGTAGACATTATACTATAGCAACTTGAACACACTCACACTTGTCATTTATAGTTTTAAACATAGAGAATGGACATGTATAGACCTTTTAAGCACTGTGTCATATTGGGGGGGCCCCCCCCCCCCCCCCCCCGTCATCCCCTCCTCTCTGCTCTTCCACCTTCCCCTCTCGTATCCACACAGCCTGTTCACTCAATAACAATACAATATAACTTTATTGTCTGATATTCATCACATAAAGAAATTTGTCTTTGGCTCGTCGTCCGCAAGAAGCATGCAATATATCCATTTTATATACACAAACAGCAGAGACACATTCATTTCCAATGGCACAGCAGCAACCTTAAATTCCAATCAAATACAGACATTCACAATCTAAACCCCACATCAATAATAACTAATAATTTTATATTCACGCACAAAAAGCACACACACACACACACACACACCCACACCCACACCCACACACAAAATAATCTAATGACAGCACAAGTTGTTGTCTTAAACTATACATATCACGGCCTATACATAATTATAATGGCAGTGCTTAAATGATTGAGGCATGACTAAAACATCCTACATTGACCTATATATAGATGACAGTCTACAACCAATTACATTATACAGTGCAGTAGCAACATTCTTAAAACACATTAGTAATAAAATACACAGCAAAGACACAACTAAGCAGGTTGCCTATAACAAGGCAAGAGTCATCGTTGTAAAGTGTCTCTCTCTCCCAACTCTATTCAGCCAAGACGCAAACGTCTTCAACAACTGCATTCAAAAACGGAAAACTACTAAACGCGTAGACAGCACCTTATTTATATTCCCTGTAAGTTGCAGAAAGCTTTAGGAACATGCCAGATTGGAGTAATCAATAACCAATCAGAACAGCAAAAAACACCCACTGTGTTACTTCGTAAAACAATCTTTACAGTTGGAAGATTTGTCACCGTGCTGCAAGATGGATCTCAAACCTTCCGTCTTGGTAAACAAACAATTCTAGACAGATCTCAGCATTGCTGCAACAATACTGACAGAAAAAAGCAAACTTAAATTATGCCAAGCTTTTCCAGCCTCAACATAGAACCAAATCAAAGGCAATTGAATTCTGTCATTGCACACAAAACACAACAATGACAAACAAACACAAAACACAATGTTGCGAACTAGGCCTATCATGTGCATCTCAATCGTTACAAAGCCACCACACTATTGTGCCATCTGCACATTGCATACTGCATACGATATATAGATAGATAGATAGATAGATAGATAGATAGATAGATAGATAGATAGATAGATAGATAGACAGACAGACAGACAGACAGACAGACAGACAGACAGACAGACAGACAGACAGACAATTTTTCTTTAATTTATTTTAATTTTAACATCATCAAATTAATATACAATATAACTGTAAATTACAATAGTATTTCATTTAAATGTCAAAATTTTATTTTATAAAAAAAAGTTTTTTTGGTTTTTTTAACCTTTGCATGATGAATCATTTTGTGTTATGCCACAGCCACTAACAGTCCACCGGAAGCACACACAGCAGGGGAGATAACTGTGACTCTGCCTTCAGACAGTATTCTGCTGGATGGCCATAACAGTACAGACGACAAACACGTTTCTGCTTACAAGTGGACGCAGACTGGGTAATAATAACATTAATAATAATGATAATTATCATCATTGTGATAATAACCATCAACTTATCACCATCTTCATCATCATCATCATCATCATCATCATCATCATCATAATCACCATCCTCATCGTTATCACTCCTGAAGAAGCTGTTGACAAAATTCATTTATAAAGAAACTTGTTATCTGGTGTTTTATCTCCATTTGACCTTCAACCCTTTTTCTCATCATCATCATCATCATCATCATCATCATCATCATCATCATCATCATCATCATCATCATCCATTATTATCAGTAATAATAAAAACAAGAACAGAAATTGAGTAGTGAGTGACTGAAGTTTGAACGATCATCATTTTCAACAACGTCATCAAAACTTTTATCATCATCAGCATTATCATTATCATCATCAGTTTTCGCATCATCATCATCTTTAGCAGTAGCAGCAGCGATGTCACCCGTTTTAGTGCTGAGCATTTCAGAGAGCACTTGAGTGTTCCCTAGTGCTGATGCTGCAGTGAGCAGTAGTACAGTCCATTACATTGCAATATTGCTAGCTTTAGAAGGCTTGGGAGAGAAGCATCTTTATGTTGATCAATCAAACAGTAATTACTTTGGTGCATCTGGGTCAGTTTTCATGTGGCTTTATCATGCATCAAGCCTGGCTTTGGTGCTGTATGGCTTCATCAGCATCAAAAGGATTGACTTTAAAAAAAAAAAAAAAAAAAAAAAAAAGTTAATTGACATTGTCGTTTGGTTGACAGAGGCCCAATGAGCCTGACAGTATCCAACAGCAACCAGGTTGTTGCTGTGGCGACAGGAAAGATCGCCGTGGGTGACTACGAGTTCAAACTGACGGTGACGGACGAGGAGGAGCAGTCTTCATCTGACACGTTGAAAGTTCACGTCAAAATGAGTAAGCTCTTTGACTTTGCATTTAAAATTTTCAATGGTGTTATAATCTGGGAGGAGGTCAGCCCAGTTTTACATAATTTATACAGCATGGCTCATTATGGTAGGATACTTGCCTTGTGAACAGGAGAGCGTCTAGTCTGTGTCTCTTATATTGAGTTTTGTTTTTCTTCAGCTTTCTGTAATGACTCTTTTAACCCTTTTAACCCTGGATGCCCCACCAATTCTGAGCCCATTCCCTGGGCTCCCCAGAGAAAAATGGCATTTTTAGCATGCTTTTAGTAAAACAACCAAAACATATCAACCAAAGTGTTAGACAACCCAAAGTACTTCAAATGTCATCTCTTCATCTTCATTATCATCCCACAATTGCTCGATTACTTCCTGAGTTGTGTACAGTCGCTTAGCGACGCTTCCTTGATTTGTAGACCTTCGTTTCATGATGCAAAATTGAGAAAAAAACATCACAAAAACACGCACTGTGCTCGCACTAGAGCGCAGACATTTTGCTTTACCTTATTCCCAATAACCCTATTCCAAACAGCAAGTACTAGAAAGAACAGTAAGCTTTGTACGGACCGCAAGACTAAGGTAAGGTTACGAGACCGGTTTATCGGTCTATCGGGGCACAGCTGTTTAAGGGCTAGACCGATATATCGGTCTTTCGGGTTCTAAAGGTTAATTGGTGGTTCACTTCTCCCTCCACCCACACTCTTGTGACCTCAGTGGCACTTTAAAGAAGCCAATGTATTGTGTCCAAAGGGCTGGTGACAGACTCAAATAATAGTAATATTAATAATAATATTATTAATAACAATAATAATAATAATAATAATAATAATAATAATAATAATAATAATAATAATAATAATAATAATAATACAGAAATTTCTATAGCGCACATATGTCATTTTACATGGCGATTCATAGAGTCTTTCATCCACACACACACGCGCACATACACTCCAATTAAACAGGCATAATTGTAGAACCATCTGGATGGCTCAGTTGTCGAAGATATTGCTCTTGCTGCAGCAAGTTGGCATCAGTCTTGAGCAGCTTTTTGAGCTGGTAAGTTGCGCTATATGAGAACAATAACCATCGCATTCCATCATGTGGACTTCAAAGATCCTGACTCTCATGTCCTAGGCGGGTGAGGGCCAGCTACACAGATACATCCAGCAAGCACGAGGTCCTTTTCTCTCTCATCCCCTCTTACCCAGCTTTGTGCACAGTTGTCTGGGTGTTTCAGACAGTGCGCCCAAAGGCTGCAAGATAGCAACTTGAGTTAGGTCTTTTGTCGGCCAGTGCCTTGAGCAGCTCTTGGTTTGGAAAGAAGTGCTATGTAAGAACGAGGAAATAGCTAAATAATTAAAACGATTTCATGTCATGTTAGGAAATGATGCCTCTGTTCTTTTGAGCTTTTTAAGTATGCGCTGTTGGACAACTGTTTCATATCATTTGGGAAATGTACCTTATATGTGTGTGTGTGTGTGCTTGCTTGCAGATGAAAACCACGCGCCGGTGGCCAAGGCTGGTGGGGACCGCGTGGTGTTGCTCCCAGTGCGTATGGTCACCATGGATGGTTCAAAGTCCACGGACGACCGTGGCATCACGTCCTACCTGTGGGAAAGAGACAGTGAAAGTCTGGCTGCCGGGGTAGGTCGCGCATGGCACTTTTGATTCTGATCTAGTGTAATGCCTATCTGTATATAACAAATGGGTCCTTTTAGAGGTCGATTCTGATTTTGGCTTAGTGTTTTGAGCTGATAAACACAAAAGACGTTTTATTTCATTTTCCTTGTGGGGCAAACAACACCATGCCAAGAAGTTACGGTTTTTGGGTGCTGATTTGTTGTTTTGTTTTGTGGTTCGAATATTGTTGTTGCCAGCAAAAGTTTTAGAGGTCTTTTGACTGTGTTCTGCACGGACGGGTTTGTTCTTATGCTCTCAGTAGTAGGTGTGGAGTAGCTTCCTCAGATATTTGTTTTCCAAGGTCTGCATCTTTTTTTTAATTCTCCAATCTTAGCAGGCATTGTGTCCATGCCTGTATAATAATAATAATAATAATAATAATAATAATAATAATAATAATAATAATAATAATAATTATTATTATTATTATTATTATTATTATTATTATTGTTTTGTGTGCACAGGATGTGGTGAACAACAGCGACCACCAAGCAGTGTTACAACTGGTGGATCTAGTGGCTGGTCACTATGTCTTCACCCTCACCGTCACCGACGAACAGGGCCTCAACAGCAAGGACACCGCTTCTCTGCTGGTGAAAAATGGTCAGTGATATTGAATGAATGGATGGTTGGATTGAATAAATGAATGGATGGAATAAAGATTTGTTTGAATTGAACTTGCAAAGCTCACTGACATTACACAACTCGCTGCTGTTGTATTTGTAAACTTTACAAGCTTTGAGGTTGTGGCAACGCTGGAGTATTCAGCGAATGAAATGTCTGCTGCAGGTGATGACTACAAGGATTTAATGGAATTGGTGTTGAACACCGACATTCACCACTTCTCCCAAGAAGACAAGGTACAGTTTGGGACTTTTGATGTTATTGTAATTTTTGTAATTTTATGTTGGTGGGTATATATTTACACTATTAGTACTACTCATACTAATAATAATAACTGGTTTATAATGCGGCCATCTGTCCGGATTCAGGGCACATGTGTTTAAACTCTTTTAAATTTTTTTACTGCCAAATGTTTCATAACAAGAATTTAAGTGGTTCCTAGCACAATATGATTACCGTAGATTTTGAAGTTTTTGTTAACAAAACAACAAAAAACGAGTTATCCCCAAGATAAAATGTTGTGAGCTCTGACAACCAATGTTGTTGTATTTGCATCCCCATTGTCAACGTCACCACTCATGTCTGTTTCACAGCAAGAAGTGTTCCCTGTCAAGCTTTGTCTGTTTGACATGACACCGTCATGTTGACCAAAAAGGTCTATGGCAGCCCACCAGCAAATCCACGGAAATACAAATAGAAAAATGTCAGAAAGTTTGTTGAAAGACCTGGCCCACCTTGTACATGATTTATAGTACAGTTTTATTGTCACGGACTTGAATAAATCATTTGTTTTTGATAGTCCCACCTTCGTAGCTCAGCGGTTGTGTATTGACCTAGCACGCCGATGACCAAGGGTTGAATCCCGTGGTGGGCAAAGTTAAAAGTGTCAACTTTCACTGTTCATCTTATCAGGATGAGTGTTTAGGTGTTCAGTGTGGATTTAGGCCCCTACCTTTTCCCTAGGGTGGTTCTGCCTGTCTGCCATATTGCCCTTACATTAAACCTTAATGTTCATTCATTCATGTCTTCCTGTGTTCATGTTTTGATCATTTTTGCCGGAGGCAAATTTCTGTGTGTTATTGGACAATGAAGTAGTATGGGATGGTATTGTATTATATTGTATTGTATTGTGTTGTATCAGATGAGCATAGTGAAACAGCTGGAGCTACTGATCCACCAGTCTGCGGCTCAAAGCGGGACATCTGTAGACATCTTCTCAACACAATTGGAGCTTACCAAAGGACAGTAAGTGATGAAGCCATTTTGAAAGTTACTACTACTACTACTACTACTACTACTACTACTACTACTAAAATAATAATAAAAATAATAATAAATAAATTAATAATAATAATAAAATTAATTATTGTAAATGGATTTTATGTAAAACAGCATAAATATATCCTCACACACTTCCCAGAGTACTTCTCTGAAAGAAAAAAAAATTTTTGGTCAAAGCTTCATCAGGCTTGTGGCTGTATTATACTAGTAAACTTTTGTCCAAAATGAGCTTTTTTATTAAAATAAATTGAAGTGCACACAAAAAATTAAAAACGAATGAAATGATTCTGAGAAAGAAGGCAAGAAGATGAAGCAATAATAATAGGTGATTGATAGCCAAAATAATCCTCATATTGGACTGTACTTGCAGGTTACGGTTGCTGTACTTTGTGCGTAACAAGAAAGACGGGTCCACAGCGAAGGGAACAGACATAGTGAAACTATTGAAGGAGAAGTTGAACGGTAACCTCATCCTGAGGTTTCCTATCGTCACACTGGACACTGTTTGTAAGAACATTTCAGTGACTTTTAGTTTGTGCTATTTCCGTGCTCAATTCAATAGAATTCATTTCAATAATGTATTTTAACGTCTGTTTACATACCTGTGATGTTAGACCACACAATCTTTCTCAGGCATAGACATGCAAACATAAAAGCAAATCTGACAATGTAAAGTTGAACCACAGTCAATAAAAATACTACTACTACAAATACTGCTGCGGTGGGCATGTAAATTATGCAAGCAATATCTCTTATTGCAGGACAATGCAATAAAATGTCAATGCCAATTTCCATGCTCACATTTTCTACTATATAACCCTGTTCTCATGCATATTAAGGGAGATTGTGTGTGCCATCTCCAAAATGTGCATTCATTGTTAAAAGGAATGCCTCTGTACACAACGTTTTGGAAATGGTACAAACTGTGAGCAACACCCAATACTTACGCATTGAACCATTGCCGCCACAGTCGTACAGAAAAAAAAACGGAACATTCTGATATGTAAAAGTGTGTGTAACATTTGACAGTGCATGTAACATTTGAAACATTTGACAGTGTGTGTAACATTTGATGGTGTGTGTAACATTTGACAGTGATTGTAACATTTGACAGTGTTTGTAACATTTGACAGTGTGTGTAACATTTGACAGTGTGTGTAACATTTGACAGTGTGTGTTACATTTGACGGTGTGTGTAACATTTGACAGTGTTTGTAACATTTGACAGTGTTTGTAACATTTGACAGTGTTTGTAACATTTGACAGTTTGTGTAACATTTGACAGTGTGTGTAACATTTGACAGTGTGTGTAAAATTTGACAGTGAGTGTAAGACAGTGTGTGTAACAATTGACAGTGTGTGTAACATTTGACAGTGTGTGTAACATGTAAACAAGCAGGAAACATTCGAGTATATATGTTGGTAAAGATTGCTGCGCTTGGAGTCTGATTGGTGATTTGCAGACAGAAAGCGCATATATAGCATCCATTATTATTTTTATCGATGACCTACGGGCGTAACAAATGGATTAAATCTATAAAAGGAATGCAAGCTAAAAAGGTTGAAAGAGATAAAACTGCACCAGGTAAAGATATTTTCTATACATGTATTTCACTGTTCAAGAGTTACAAACCAAATGTCATGTGATTATGTGAATAAGAATTTAACAAATACTAATTATGGAAAAATAATGTAATAAATAAAAATAAAATCTGGAAAAATAATGTAATAATTTTTTTTTTAAGTTTAGCTGTTAACACAGGTGTTTGTTATTTTTCATCTCTTCTAAACCTATAATGTATAATGTGCTGACGAGTTTTGCGTAGATTCCATTGGCTTGTGTTCCAGTGTGCCAGAACAACTGTTCCGGGCATGGCCAATGTGACCAGCGGACAAAGCAGTGCCATTGTGAGGCCTTTTGGATGGCAAACGTTTTCAAATCCACCTACAGTCGAGAAAGCAACTGTGGTAAATATCGCTTTATTACTTTTGCAACATTCTTTTTTTGTTGTTGTTAGCAATGTAGTTGTTTCAGGTCCTGTTAAATTTGAATCCTATATTTAAGTTGACATTTGACTGTTCTTCATTTAGCTCAACTTTTTTGCTCAACTTTTTTCTCTCCGTTTCCTCTTATTGGCGTTTCCTTTCTCTTCTTTTCTCTGTCTGAGTTGTTCTCACCTACCTGAGACCATAATTTCCTATTTGTCACAGGGTGGTTAAAAAGTAACTCTCTGTTGAATATTGCTGATCACTTTGGTGAATAGTTGTGGATTTGCAGGAAACACATGGTATCGTGATCCTAATGGCGGTAGGATTTGATTGCTGGTCTTTTGAATTTATCTCACAGTGATGAGAGCAGTGTATGATGACTTGTCGCCTGGCAGCTAGTGGTCTTGTGTCTTCTTGAGTCTTGTGTTAGTTCAGCTGGCTGACACAGTGTCAGGTGACAGGCTGTTATTAACTGTGATAACCTATGGTAGGAGGGTAGCCTGGTAGTTCAGTTAATAAAGAGCTACTTTCTAATGCCAAAGGTTGCGGGTTCAGACCCCCGCATGGAACGAACTTACGTGACAGGTCACTGAGGGTTTTCTCTGGATTTCCTCCCTCCCTTCAATAATGGTGTTGGGTGCAGTCTACCTACAAATTCAAATTGGATTTCATTTCCATCTGCTAATGGCGACTTGCCTTTACACCACATGGTTGAGTGAGGAATTTATTTGGGAGTGTTTGTAGCATGTGAGCATGAATGTTGTTTACAGATCATATCGCCGTGCTTTGAGTCTGTTTTAGGAGTAAGCCGCGTATAGCAGCAAGTATTCTCATTTGTTATTATTCTTATTATAGTCTATTATTCTATGTTTATTTTCTAACTGGATTTTCTCTCCAGATTCATAGTATGTTTTCTCGGTACATTTCCTGTACAGATATTTGCAAGTACAACAACAACACAAAAGTAAGAGAGGAGATTAAAACAACCCCACCAGTCTTTAGATAAAATGAAGCTTTCCAATTTATTAGAAACTTTGTTTGAAGGAAAAGCAGGCTAAAATGCACACGATGACTCATGGTATCATTTTCTCCATTTATTTTTACAGAGTGGAGCATCTTGTATGTGGTGATCGTCTGCTTCATCATCATCATCGCCTGCATCGGTGGAATTTGGGGTGTTATATGCTGCTGCAAGTCTAAGAGGTACGCATGTTTCAGTCTTACCTGCAGGTTTATTCCCTATGGAAGCACAGTCTTTATGATCACATGCTGCTGTCACAATCTTTTTAATTTAAACATGATAAGCACAGTTATAATAGAGCTATTGCTTTTGAATTTGAATGTAAGGTTACGCTCATTGTTATTAAATATTACACTGTTACTTTCAGTTACCTTGCTTACTGTCAGTATTTTAGGCCCAGGAACTGTGAGTGAAGGGCAGATTTATGCTTCATCAGTGTTCATTGCTATCATCAGCAATATTGTACATGTATATACTAAATCATATGGTGAATGTGCTTATCAGGCCGGGCCTTAATTTTTAATAACAAACTATTTTTAGATAGATAATCAATGCTTATAGGGTCCAGCGGATTACAAAGAGCCGAATTAGGACCACAGAAAGTTTTTTGAAAGCAAGATTAGACTGTTTAAACATTAAAGATGATAAAGATGAATGTAAAAACTAGCAATACTGTTCAAGTTTAAACCATGTAAAAAACAACAATGACATGACCTAGATGCGGTATTACAAGACAACATCACACAAAAATGTAAACAGATTTTGACCATTGCAAACTTTAAACATCTCAATAAAAGGTACTGAACCCAAACAACTTTCTCTTTGATCAAACAAATCAGCACATTCAGACATAAAATGGCGAATGGAAAACGATTTATCACATGCAAAAGCGCCTCCAGAGCCTATGGAATGGAAATAAGTGCAGAGAAGACTAAAATGATGACTACAACACCAATGGCATCAACACGGACATCAAAGTCTCAGGCCAATCCCTCAACACAGTGCATAGCTTTAAATATTTAGGAGCCATTGTATCAGACAATGGGTCCTGACAGGAAGTCCTCTCCAGGATCACACAAACAACTTGTGCCCTGGCGAGGTTGAAGCCAATTTGGAAAGACAGGACCATCAGTCTACATTCCAGGGTAAGACTGCTGCACTCCCTTGTCATCTCCATCTTCCTATATGCTTGCGAAACATGGACCCTCACAGCAGATCTCCAATGAAGAATACAAAGCATGGAGATGAGGTGCTACAGAAGACTTCTGGGCATTTCCTATACCCAACACATCACCAACGACGAAGTCCGAAAGACCATCACACAAGCCATTGGACAACAGGATGACCTGCTCACAGTGGTGAAAAAATGGAAACTCCAATGGTATCGCCACATCACCAGATCATCAGGTCTTGCAAAGACCATCCTGCAAGGCACAGTGCAAGGAGGTAGAAGAAGAGGGAGACCGAAAAAGAGGTGGGAGGACAACATTCGAGAATGGACTGGTTTGACACAATCAGGGTTGCTGAGGACAGGGAAAGATGGAGTATGCTGGTTAAATGATCATCTGCGGTGCCTCTACGACCTCCGAGTTATGGGATAGGATAGGATAGAAAGCGCCTCAAAGGTTCTTCACTTTTCAAAAGATAACTGAGTCACATATGTATGCCCTATACGCAGGCAGGTCCAAAGAGTTTCCTTTTTTCAACTAGAAGCAAAGTTGGGCAAAGAATCAGTCAAATCTGGTAATATTTTAAACACTTTGTTATTAGTTTGACTAGAGCACTCTGTCTGAGCGAGTCACACAATGCAGGTCAGAATAAGGGACAAACTGAAAAATCCCAGAAGGAAGATCATGAGTATGTGCTTCTTTTGCAGCTTTGTCCACTTCTATATTGCCACATGTGCCCATGTGACTAGGTACCCACAAAAAATGACAGTCTTTTTTCCTTCAGACACAAGTTGTGTGTGAAGGTTGTGAATGTCTGCCAGAAAAGGATGTGATGTTTTCCTCATGGAAGGAGCCTGAAGCCCTGACTTGATTAAAAACGACCATCATTTGGACTAATAAACCTGCTTTAGAGCTTAATGAATTGTCTTGAGTTCAGCTGTATAAACAGAACAAAAATTAGGTATACACTGTTGCAAAGGCTGGTCGAGGTGTCTCCCAGAGACTGGCGCAGCAGCAAACAGCGTTTCTTTTCTTCGCCCCATCCGTAAAATGAATTCCGTATCTTTTATACAATGAACATTGTTCTAAGTATAGTTGCTTATAAACTGCCTCAGAAGTGTTGTCCTTTCTATAGGAGATGAGGCTGACGTTGATGATAGAGTTGATCAGTTTCCAAGGTGGGAGCACAGTTAGCAGTTGGTCATCATTAACAGTCAATATCTATGCCTGCAGTATCAAAATGAGAAAGTACTCTGATTCCAAAAGGAGGAACTTCTATCAGTTTGTTGGAGTATTTAAGTATAAATGGTGTCTTCATGACACAATCATAAGCGGGGTTTTCAGTGTTAGCTTTAACTCTTTCCCTGCCAATCGACGATATATCGTCGATCTGAGCCGCCATGTTTGTGCCAATCGACGATATATAGTTGATTTCAGTATTCCGTTTCGTTCCGGTTTTTTGCGCAGTCCAATCCAAGTTTTATTTTAACCAAAGAGAGATAACTCTTTCTACTTTCGTTCTCGATCGACACGCGCGTGGTTTCTTCAAATTGATTCGCTTTTAGAGTGTTTTTTGTGCATTTTACTAAGCATTGTGATGGGCACAATCGACAGTGTGTGTCAAACTCTGCTAATAATCAATATAATTTCAAACTGTAAAGTGTATTTTGATCCTAAATAAATTTTCTTTCTGGTGTGTGAAGCTGATTCAGTAATTGGAATTATTTCTCCAGATTTTTTTTATCACTGTGGTATGTAGAAATATTTTTATTTTATTTTATCATTTCAAAAAGATCAACATGCTTTCAAAACACATATTTCAATAACATAATCAAATTAACATTTTTGTGGTTTTTTTTTCTTATTCTTCACTCTTTTACCTTTAATTTAATATGAAATATGTCTATTTAACAACTATTATTGAAAGAACAATAGCTTAAATGCCTAAGGTACTGAACTTTCTTTCCGGTGCCAGAGAAATGTCTGGCACAAACGTGGAAACATGCCTGGCAGGGAAAGAGTTAAGTTTTAGAAAATAGTTCATTGCGATCTGATGCCTACAGATCTCAAAGGGAGGTCCAGCCTCAGCGTTGAGACTTTCATCACCATCATCATCATCATCATCATCATCATCATCATCATCATCATCAACATCATCATATCTTTTTAATTTTTCAATATCAGCATCATTTTTTATACTTATTGTTTCCACAGTTATTCTTGCTCCTGGAATCTTGTGAGATGTGTGGGCATTATAAATTCTTGTATTATTCATTAATAATAATAACAACAACAACAACAACAACAATAATAATAATAATAATAATAATAATAATAATAATAATAGTAATATTATTATTATTATTATTATTATTATTATTATTACTTTATTATTATTATTATTCTTGTAATTATTATTAATATTTATATTATTCACCACTTGTTACCACCATTATTCAGTAATGAAGAAATGGAAACCCCGATGGTATGGCCACAACACCAGAGTATCAGGCCTTCCAAAGACTATCCTGCAAGGCACATTGCAAGGAGGAAGAAGAAGAGGGCGACAGAAAAAGAGGTGAGAGGACAATATTTGAGAATGGACTGGCTTGACACTGAGCGAAGCCATGAGGATTGCAGAGGACAGAGAAAGATGGAGGACGCTGGTCAAACGATTATCTGTGGTGTCGAGTTACGGGATAGGATAGGATTATTATTATTATTATGAGAAAATTTTTTTCTATGTTACAGATGCAGAATCAAAACCAAGAAGAGACATCGGTATTCATTGTTGCGCGAGGTGGATGACGACGATGACAAGAGCAAATTGGAGCTTATGCCAAAAAGTAACATTTCCTCTTGTTATTTAATATCACAGATGTAAATAGAAGTTAGTAGTAGTGGTAGTAGTAGTGGTGGTAGTAGTAGTAGTCGTAATGGTAGTATTAGTATTAGTAGTAGTAATATTGCAAGAGCACCAGGCAATCAAAGTTCATGTGGAATCGGATGAATACAATGACTTCGTGCCTTTTCTTTTTTTGGTGATATTTTGTTTTGTTTCTTTTATTTTTACTTTGTTGTTGCGTGGTGTATGTATATAGGTATGTGCGTGCTACTGTATGTTTTATAAATAGGCTGTAGATGATGATTTATCTTGAGTATGAGTGTGTGGATGTGTGCATGCAGTCATCAGGCTGTGTATGTTCTGCATGTGTGTGCTAGCACAAATCACTCTGGTATTTGAAGATATTGAGAGAAAATACTTTTTCGATTTAAGAAAGTTTTTATTTAATTTTATTCATTTTTCAGATAAAATTCAAAACAGCAGCGTGATGATATCAGAGTCAGACTTCTCCAGCGAGGAGGAGACGCTGTTCATCAACAGTAAACCTGCCAACGGCCACGCCAAGCTCAATGGTGTGGTGTCCCGGGAGCAGTCGCGCAGAAACATGAAAACATAACAGACAGCGTTCGCGGTAGCCCGTCCTTCAGTTGTGCTTTTCTGCTCTCAGGACTACTTGCTGACCACAATTTTATAAAAACCTGAAGTGAAAAAAAAAGTTCTATATATTGTAAATTACTGTGGACTTTGGATTTTTCCAGTTTCTTTTGGGTGGGCTAGCCATGCGCTTGTGCGAGCGGCAGACTGTGAATCTGTGTATTCTCTCCTCTTTTGAAAGATAAATGATTATTTTTGTGAATCTGTGTAATTCACTCAACTCTTTTGAAAGATAATTGATTATTTCTATGAGTCTGTGTATTCACTCACCTCTTTTGAAAGATAAATGATTATTTTTGTGAATCTGTGTAATTCCCTCTTTTGCAAGATAAATGATTATTTTTCAGACATAACTTATGCAGTGTTTCATTTACCTGCATTAATGGTTTTTAAGATGTAATTTAAACTGCATTTGATAGGTTTTTTTGTCAAAGAACTCTGATGTGGAACCCCTGTCAAAGAACTGTGATGTGGAACCACTGTCAAAAAACTGTGATGTGGAACCACTGTCAAAGAACTGTGATGTGGAACCACTGTCAGAGAAACAATTACTTGCAGTGGTTGATTCCAGATTGACCAATTCAAAAGCTGTGTTCATTTATTTATTTATGCACATGTTTTGTACAGACACAAGTTTGAAGGGCAAATTATTTTCTGTTGCGAGATATTTTTTTGTAACTGACGTCTGCAATTTATTGTTCTGTGAACTATAAGATGACTATTGGCATACAGACCACAGAGTTTTAAAGATGTGTGCTATAGGAATTGTTTGTGGGGAGTTGTACAAATGCTCTATAGTATTATAATTCTTCCTATCACCTTGTTTCAAGACAAGCCTACAAACTTAAATGTTGGAGGCTAATTTTTGTTTATTGAGAGATCGTCTTTTTACTGACAGTTTTTTTTTTGTTTTTTTTTCATACTGGGTAACCCTACCAGACCCGAGTCTCCCATGCTAACTGGCCCCCATACTTGGCTTCCCCGGGCGAAAAATAAGGAAAATGTACCAGGGTTAGAAAATCGCTAGTATTATGCAAAGCAGTAGTTAGAATGAGCTCAAACTTATAAATATAACAGAAAAATAGTCCCATCTTCCATCTAACGCCAGTATTGCTGCAGTGTGAAGCGTGTAGGCCTTGCTCTTTTTCCTGTGGAAGTGCTCGGTTCTTTCGTCGATCTTTTCGTGGTGAATTTTCACTAAATATCTACTGTAACAGGCATGCCTACCCGTACGGAATTTCCGTATTTTTTCCGGAAATTTAAAAAACTCGGCAAGCTTTACGGAAAATATGGATATTTGTTTTACAGTCTGGAAATAAATAAAAACAACATTGGGAAAAAAATCAAACTCGTTGGTCTGTGGTAATGCACCGCGTGACGTTTTTCCGTAGACAGCCAAACCCGGTTTAATACCGCAATGCTCAGTCGCAGTAGAGACACGTGGCATCGAAGTTTCCGATAGAGGCACCAAAGTTTGCCGAACCAGTTTTTGCGCAGTCACAGTGAAGATAGGTGCTCGCGAGACAGAATTCAAAACATGGCATCCAAACGAATGGCTAAACAAAGTGATTGCGAATCAGCGAATCAGAATCTTCAAAGAAAGGTGCAAGGGGCAGACATATATTGCCTCGTATTCAGAAAAGTGTCCCTTCATTATTCGTGACAGCACTGACTCAGTGGTATGAACGACGTCAAGCGGCACGTGGAAGGCCCACAGCATATCAAGAATTACGAGGCTTTGGAGAAGAAAAAGAAGATTGTGGCAGCAAATCAATCTATCACTGGATTCTTCGCATAATATGAAAAAGGATGAGTGCAAAAACAATAAGTAGTAAAAGTAAATACGGAAATCGTAATAATAATAATCCTGACATTTGAAAAAGCTAATACTGAAACTTCAAATTGAGGGTAGGCATGCTTGCAGTAATCACTAACACAGCTTTCTTTGAGGAAGATGCCATTTGTAAGGACTAATCTCGCACCAAATGCGAGATTTAACCATGATTGGCTGTTATTTTTAGTACTTCTTCACGTGCTGTCCCAAATACCACGTGCTGTCCCAAATACCATGTGCTGTCCCAAATACCTAGAATTCGGTAACTCGGTATATAGGAATTAAATTGATTACCTAATATTCGATAACTCGGCCTGGTAGGATTAATTGTATATATCAGGTTTGTGAGAAAATAACTTTTAATTACAATGGTTTTAGTTTTTTTAAACAACTTGTTTGTACTTCTCTTGTGGTAGAAATGTGAAATATCGACCTTCATTTAAAAAAAGTAGCGTAGGGAGAATGTTCATGTGCTACTCTGGGTATGCTAAAAAATAAATCTTGGATTTTAGCACTCAATAAAACCCTAATTATTATCATTAAGCGAGACAGTGTGTATTGTTAGTTTATTTTGTGCTCACAAAGCTGGAATGACAAGAAGAGTTCAGCAGTACTGATAATAAACTACTGGATAGGATAAACGTGGTTGAATTCACCAAGGTACATTGGCAGGATGACTTGAGTTTATTTTGCTCACAAAGCTGGACAGTTGTGAAGAGGTCAACAGTGCACAGAAGATTGGGTAGGGACCTAAAGCAACACTGAACCACCAGAGCAATCATAGTGCTAAGATAAAGAAGAGTTTAGTATATATGGCAGGTGAGTGGCACTGGCCAAAACAAGCTTAGTTATTTTCTCATATGAAAGGTTATGGACCAAGAAACTTACGTTTTTGTGGATGAACTGAAACTGTGATTTAAAATATTTACATTTCAAACAAAACCGTATTTTACAACGGAAGCAGAACTTGGAAGATTGCTTGTGCTTCAAGAGGAAGCTTGGTTTACAGATGATAAAATCTGGAGTTTTGACCTAACGGATGTTATTTATTTATTTATTTATTTATTTATTTCAGAACTATTTATTTTCATTTATTTTTGAACTTTTTATTTATTTATGTGTTTTAATGATATTTCTTGTATAATTTTTTTAATTGGATGTCTGACATAGCACGTGCACATGCCTCTGAGAGTGTTATGTGCCCAGAGCACCTTTCAACTGGCAGACACATTTTTACCATGTTATCATCAACAAATGTAATGCAACATATTTGCATCTGGACTCAGTATTTTATAACTAGCGATGCCAGCTTCCAACGATAGTGGACCATGTGTGATCACGGGACTGACAGTTGATTCAGCGTTTTGCGTTGAGTTGTTGGATGAGCGTTTTTCATGGACTCGAAAAGTTGCGTGACTGAGCAATCATCACCTCCCTCAACCCTTCACAGTTTTGGAGAGTGAAGTTGGGAGGTAGGAGGGGAAGGTAGGTGGTGGAGAGTGTAGTGTAGGGGAGGGGGGGGGTGGAGTGGAGAGGAGAGCAGAAATGGCAGACCAGCCACCTCCTATTGTGCTCATCTGTGGTTGCCACTGTCAGTAAGTCTGGCTTGGGAAGGGATGCTGGGCCTCTATGCTTTCAACCTTGAAAATGCTTGTGAACATGTTGGAAGTGTGGAGGCTGGTCAGCGCGTTACAAGGACAGCATTTCCTATTTATCAAACTCCTGGAGCTTTCATTGATGTTGCATGAACATTCCACGATAAAAACGAGAATGTTCCAAAAGACAAAAATCGTTTCTTCTGCTGGTTTCCTGTGCTCTCCAATTTTTGTCGCATTTTGGTGTTTTGGTGGTTTTTAAAAACTGGTATGCATGTGGTAATGCGAGTCTGTGTACTCCCCTTTTTTATTATGCACTGTGTGCTGAAATGTCAGTGTGAATTCACCCAATAAAATTTGAATGTTTTTATGATGTGGCACAGACTGCAATGTGAATCTTTGATGATGTATGAATTGTCCACAATCTTTGATTTGTTTTGTGATCATGGTGTTCTTATTTCTTTATTGTGTGAACTCTCTGACACAATATCTGTATTCTTTGTGATCATGTACAATCCCGCCTGTGTCAATTGCCTAAAGTAGGTGAATTTTGCTGTGGTATTTTCAAGTTTTAGGTACTTTAGGAAGCAAGGCCAATATGCTGCTTTAATTAGATAATTTTTGAGATAGGCTAGGTGCTTCAACAGTTTGTTATAAATTAACAGTGGGCATTTGCTTTATTAATAATCATTTCGAGCATGTCCTATTGACATGTAAGGATGCACTGTACATGAGGGCATTGGGCAATATTGTAGAAGTAGCAGTACTATTAATATAATCAGCAATCACATACAATTATTATACTGGGAGCCTCATTATTGTTACATATTGCTGGAAGACAAGTAAAAGTGTTGAAGAAAATAAAAACACAGCGAATTCAAAGATTCTCTCCATATATGTATTTTGCTAAAAAGATTCCTCAGAAATCACAAAGCCCACTGGCCATTTAGCTGCTGTAAGTAAGTATTATACTAGATGGAAAATAAGTATTGCAGTAGCTGGAAAATACGCTAAATACATTTATTCACCAAGACGATCTTCGGTAGTTAATGTATTCAGATTGTCAAGAAAAGCTGTTCCCTCAAACAAATCAAGAAATCTCAATTGTGTTATATGGTAAATTTGATGGGCTTTCATACATTTGGGCTTAAAGATAATGTTTGTTAAAAAAAAAACATTGTTTTTGTATTTCGCTAAAACGTTCTTCAGTAGTTAAAAGTATTATACCCTACCGTTTATTCATATTGTCAGTTAACACTAAACCCTAAAATACACTAAACCTAAACTGAACTGTGTTGCATTTCATAGGCTTATACATTTGTGTTTACACTAGTTAAAGATAGTGTTTACACTAGTTAAAGATAGTGTTTACACTATTTAAAGATAGTGTTTACAAAAAATATAAAAAAAAATCAGAGTTAAAATAAGTCAAAGAAAAATGAAGTTATTGGAACCTTAGCTATACAACAGGGATAGGAAGAGAAGACAGTAGTCTTTGAGAGTTCATCACTGGCTTGGACTGTTTCTGTACCACCTGTTGTTGAGGACTGGTGCAAGGCACAGCAAATTAAACATGACAGTGGCCTTGGGTTTGAGGAAGAATTATGTGTTCAACATTTTCATCTGACAGCTCTGTATGCACAATTTCTGTTTCACGTGAACGTTACTTCAATTACGTAAAAGTGTAACATGCTCCGACATGCTCTTTTCTGTTGCTGCAATCTAATTTACATTACGTGCAATTACACATAGCCATGTGCTGCTATTCTAAAACTGGACATACCCACGAGCGTGACTATGTGACTGGAAGCACTATATAGGCCAGCAGTATGTATCATTAGCAATGTAACATGTTGAGTTTAAATCTACATTATTTGCCATAAAATTTAGCAGTGACCTATATTGCAGCAAAATTTCTGTTTTGTTTTGCAGTCTTGTGTCATTTTGTTTAGGTTTGTTATAAGGTTTTGTTCTCTCTCGGTTGAAACGAGTACAGTGGAACCTCCGGTATACGACCGTCCAAAATCTGAGAAAAAACGGTCTTATAATTGAGGTGGTCTTATACCGGAAACAAGGGGTGAGGGGGAGGGGAGGGTCAGGCTCGGAGGGGTACGTAGTCATAATTTTCACACTCACCAGCATGTATTCTTTGACAAAAAAACCTGTAAAACATGTTTCATTTTTAGCTTTGTGTTTTTTTCACAACTTCAAAAATAGAAAACAGTCGTGTCTTCAGACATTTTGAACAGGGAAAAACTTTCTCTCTGCCAAACTCAAAACTTTCCTCTTGCGCGACGCCATTTTGACAAGCCAGTGTAGGCGAGTAATGTCCCTTACTTGCGAACGGGAAATAGCAGGCGTACACTAACATGAGAGAAAAAAACAAAAGTTACAGACAATAAATTAACTGATATCTCTTTTAAATTGCCTAAGACGGTCGTATAAAGGCCTTAAGACACGGTCGCTGGTCGCATAAACGAGGTTGTCGCATACCAGAGGTCATTTATTATTGGAGGTGAGTCCGTCAGAAGTTTTCAGAGAGACGGATACCGGAGGTTCCACTGTATTTTAAATCATTACTAAGATATTAAGCTGAACTACACTTTCTTTTTGTGCACCTAAAAATGTATATTACCTCTTCCCTGTTTACCTAATAAAATACAATATGTTCTCTGTGAATTGAGTTATACTCAATCAATGATGTAAATTGAATCGTAATTAATGATCGATTGAAATTGTGAATTTTAAATAATTAATTAATGAAATGTCATTGCTCCCTAATCAACTGAATCATAATTGATGGTTGAATTTTTACGTGAAAATTTCTGTGATATCATTGATATTAAAATATTATCTTCTGGTTGTGTTGTTTGGTTGCTCTGTTCACATTTCCATTCCATGTTCTCATTATGAGCTTTCACAATTATAATAATATTTTAATGTTTTTATGCTGTTTATATATATATAATATTTTATAAATATAATTCATGTATGTTCTCAGAGCAATTAATACTGTACATAAACGAAATTATAAAAGATAGAGCTTATAGAAAGAAATCCATGTTTGTATTTAAAGTTTAGATCTAGAAATATAAGTCCATGTTTGTACATAAATGGGGGTATATTTTATGTGGCTATACAGTTTGCAATATGTTCAATTAGTTTTTGACTGTTAATATGAATTTCAAACAAATATGTATGCTTTGGAGTTGGCTTTATTGTTTTGTGGCCCCCCTGTGTGGGTGCTGTGGGTTTCAGTATAAATAGTATTCCCACTTTTTGGAAATTTAGTGCTTTAAATTCCCACTATCACTGTCTTTCTCCTTTTTTCTTTCTCATTCCTACTCTATTCTATCAATCTACTATACTATCTTCTTCTTCGCTAGACCAGTCACCTACCTTTTTTCTTGAAAACTCTTCTGGGACAAAACTCCTCATTTGTGTATGAGGTCTGTTGGATCAGCTTGGGAATATTGGACGCTTTCTGCCAAATGGTCACTGGGACTTCCTATGATGTTATTATTTGGCAATGTAGGCAATTTATATGTATGTTTTTTGTTCATGTTTTATAATGATGTTTGTATTCTATTTTGTTTTTGTAAACGGGGGTTCGATAAATTGGAGTATAGTCTCAGCGTCCTTTGCGTGGGGTTTCTTTATTGTAAAGTGACCGGCTGGTGGAGTGGCTTCAGTGTTACCACTAGGGTTGTTTCGGCAGATCTTTTATGCGGATCAGGGTTGAGTCCTCTTTCAGCAAAGTTGTGGTCTTGATTTGGTGGTCCTGATTCGGCTCTTTGCAGTCCGCTGGAACCTGTAAGCAATGAATAACTAACTATTTGTTTTGTGAATCTATTTTGACACTCTTATTTTACCACGCACATTAGCAGCGTTGTAGTTCATATCAGTTCTATTCATTTCAAGAAATTAAATCTAAATAGAAAAGAAATTATCGCTGCCAACAGGGTCATTCTCCATTTTCTTTTGTATTAAATGTAGTTTTTTTAATTCATTTATTTTTATTGGGATAAATATGTATATTTTTGTGTGTGTGTGGCAATAGGGATTGATTCCAGTTGATGAAATTACCTCTTGCCTGTTTAGGGGTGGCACCACATTTTTTTAATTCCTACTTTGTTCTATCAATCTATTATCTTCTTCACTAGACCAATCACCTTTTTTCTTGAAAACTCTCGCAAAACTTCTAATTTGTGTATGGAGTCTGTTTGGTCAGCTTGGGGCTATTGGACGCTTATTCACTATGGCTTTCTGTGGTGTTATTTAGCAATGGAGGCATTTTATTTGTATGTGTTTTGTTAATATTTTATAATGAATGTTTATATTGTATTTTGTTTATTATTTTTTATTTTTTGACACTTTATTGTCCCTTTTTTATTGAGAAATTCTGGGTCGCCTCCCCTGAGGAAGGCGTAGTTGCAGCCTGTGGCGAGCCCAAACCCTACTTACCTAATATTAGTTGTGTTTTTGACATTTTGCTTGGGGAGCAAACGGAGTACCCGAAGAAAATCTTTGAGACGTTGCTGTAAATGGGGGTTCAATAAATTAGAGTAAAGCCTCAGCGTCATGAGATGAGATGCATGAGGTGTCTTTTTGGGTAAAATGACCTGCCGCTGGAATGCCTTCAGTGTTACCCTTAGGACTATTTCAGCAGATCTTTTATGCGGATCAGGGGTGAATCCTCTTTCAACCAAGTTATGGTTCTGATTCAGCTCTTTGCTGTCCGCTGGACCCTGTAAGCAATGACTAACTAACCCCAAATTTCAGTTTTATGCCCTTATGCCCTCTGTATGCTAGAGTATTAAAAACAGTGTTGATTGTGGATACATTGAGATAGTTAACATAGAATACATGACTTTGCTTTTTTTGCATTTTATTTGTATTGAGGGCATTGTATGTGTGTTTATGGTGTAGTTGAGAAGATGTAGCATTTTAGAACTCATCTTCAGTGTTACCATTAGGGTTGTTTCAGCCTATCTTTTATACGGATGAGGGGTGATTCCTCTTTCAACCAAGTTGTGGTTCTGATTTTGTAGTCCTGATTCGGTTAGACCATATAAGCTGGCACATAATTCAGTATTGGTGTATTGTGGCATATTTTGCTATGGAAAACACCCATTTGTTCATTCCTTGTGCAATTTTTTGGGGCAATTTTATCAACAGTATACTCATTTCTAACAGAGATTATTAATTGCATAATCGCTTTTCCTGTAGATAAATAGTTTTGCAACTTGAGAGGCACTCTACAATACAATACAATACAATAGAACACAATACAACTTTACTCGCTGAGAAATAAAGTTGTATTGCATTGTATTGTATCGTGTGTACTGATCTTTGAGATACTAACATTTTGTTGTATCTCATGGATACTCATAATAACTCAAGAAGTCTTTTGCTTCTATAAACAGTTCTTTTCGCTATCCGTACAATAACTTAAACCCATTTTTTCTTGCGAAACTCTTTAAACTTAATATTAAGAGTGTATGAGGTCCCTGTTAAGTTTTAACTCAGTACATTGGGAACTTTTGTACTCGCTTTCCATAGCAAGGTGGTCACCCCCTAATACCTACTTTTGTGTTAGGGGACACTTCATTTCTTATACTTTTATCAATGTTTTGTATGATAATTTATTTTAATGATGTTTGTATTCTATTTTGTTTTTGTAAACGGGGGTTCGATAAGCATTTATATAAAAAGCCGTTGCGTGGGATGTCCTTTATTGTAAAGTGAGCTTTTTGCATGAAAATTCCCAGTTTTTCCCACTAGGGTTGTTTCAGCAGATCTTTTATGCGGATCTGGGGTTGTCCGGTCCTGATTTGCATAAAATCCGCTGGACCTAAAGCAACAATTATGTAATGTAATGTAATGAGTCCTCTTTCAAACAAGTTGTGGTTCTGATTTTGTAGCCCTGATTCGGCTGGACCCTATAAGCAAAGAATTAATCGTAACTGACTCCACAATATCGAATTATGTGCCAAAACAGTAGCTATAGTATTTGTGTATTGTGGCATATTTTGCTATGGAAAACAACCATTTGTTCATTCCTTGTGCAATTTTGGGGGCAATTTTATCAACCAGTATACTCATTTCTAACAGAGATTATTAATTGCATAATCGCTTTTCCTGTAGATAAATAGTTTTGCAACTTGAGAGGCGCTCTACAATACAATACAATACAATACAATACAATAGAACACAATACAACTTTACTCGCATTGAGATGAATAAAGTTGTATTGCATTGTATTGTATTGTATTGTATTGTAGAGTGTACTGATAGTGAGAGTGAGATACTAACATTTTCTTGTATCTTGGATACTCATAATAACTCAAGAAGTCATGTTTGATTCTTAAACAGTTCTTTTACAGTATCCTAGTACAATAACTTAAACCCACTTTTGTATTGCGAGTACCTTTAAACTTAATATTAAGAGTGTACACGTCAGTCCCTTTAAGTTTTAACTCAATACATTCCAGACTTTTGTTCTCGTCCATAGCCTAGGCCACCCTTAATACCTACTTTTGTGTTAGGGGACACTTCATTTCTTTGACTTATCAATGCCTTATTGTATTATTTTTACGTTAATATTTTAATTTGGTTTTTGTTATTTTATTTTTTTTAAAATTAAATACAACAAGCATTTATACTATAAAAAGTTAGAATGTCCCTAACATTGAAAGCAAGCTTTTTACATGAAAACTCCCCGTTTCTCCTCCCAGCTTGTTTTTTTTTTAATGAGTGTATACTTGCCAGTAATGCATAAAATAAACCTATTTGTAATCAGCAAATCTAAATGGATTTATGCAGAATTGAACCCTAACAAGGGAGGAGGAAGGTGTGGACACTACATTCGGCTGGGTCCTGCAAAGTAAGAAATTGATCGTCTGACTCCACAATATCGTTACTCAAAACATTACTATAGTAGGTTCTAGAAACTTGGTACGGCCCATGGATTCACCTGTAAGCCTATTACATGTCATCATGTTAGTCCACTAAAGGAGGTTTCTCCAGAGGTCAGGTTTTATCTTCTTTCATCAAGCCGAGAGCTGTTACCACATCACGGACTTTCCATGGTACCAGTTTTAGTCGTCTTTGTACGGTACACTTCTATTCTAACTTCCAGTATGCATTTCTGAACACAGAACTACGTTTTCAGAGAAAGCATGTTTAGCGATTGATCTCAGAAAAAAAAAAGAGTAGCTGCTTTGTGTGTGTGTGGGGGGGGAAGGGGAGGGTGTGTATGTGTGTGTGTGTGTGTGTTACGATTGAGACGCGCACGATAGTTCCGACTCTTTTTATTTTGCAAAGCATGCAATGATAGCGTTTAATATATTTGATTATGCGCTGTTGCTAGAACAAGCTTTGTATAATGTTGATATTTTCCATCGATCGAGATGTTTCAATGTTTGTAGTATCGTGGAGAATTTTCTGGAATTACTTGTTCATTATCGATCGAATTTTCCAGATCTTAGGGATAACAGCTGGTAGAATTTTGTAGATTCGTAAACATTATGTGACGTAAAACAGTGTGTAGTTCCGGTGAGGAGTTTTATTTTTTAAAGGGGTATTTTGCATCATCCTGGAATGTTCAAAGTTTCTCTCGATTGCAAAGAGGCTATATAAGTAATGCACTGTCTGGTTGTAAAAGAGATTTTTGTCATGATTTTCAGAAAGCGATATTATATGCAGTTGTTGACGTTTGCTGAATAAAATTGTAACACTTTATACGACGATTCTTGACTTGTTGCCGAGTGAGCAGGCTGCGTGGATAAGCGAATTCGAGTTACACATATCAAGATTCAAGAGAGAAAGAGAGAGAGAGAGAGAGAGAGAGAGAGAGAGAGAGAGAGAGAGAGAGAGAATTGCGTGTGTGTGTGTGTGTGTGCCCATCTCCCTCCCACCAGTGCTGTGCTCATGCCCTTTGGAGTGGAGATATTAATGCGGTCACTCTTGTTGTCGATGTCTATTTATACATCAATGACGTCATTTCTTTGACGTCAATACGCATCTCTATCCTGTAAAGTCAGAATACAGTAACTCCAAAATTTCATATATGTATGTAGCCGAGAGGAGTATTTGACCCCCACATCTCGGCCACCATCTTGAAAACACGGCCCAACGTGAACTGTTAGTTTTAATTTAACATTCGTAATAGGGACATAAAAAATATTTGCCCTGCAAGGCGGTGAAGAGTGTTGTTAGTAAACCGGATTGGCGGCTACTAGTGCCACGACACTCTATACAAGTCACTGCCACTGAGTATGTCAACAAACGTGTTTTCAGCTCAAGAGCTGCTCATACCGCTGCCCATGCAGGATGTAATTCAAGCTACACATCAGCACCAGCATCCAATATTCTGTTGGCAACACCGCAACGAATGGGCTAGTTATGCTCTCTTGGCAACGCAGCAGTGAATGGGTTAACTTACATTTAACCCGTCAAGATTATGTTGTACCTACATGGTACACTGCGCGATTACAAAATTGTACTGTAAGAGATGCAGGGTGTGCCTTATCATACAGTTTGTACCTAAAAGGAATTTTTAAAACAATGATAGGGTAAACTCCGTGCAGCGTGTCTGAGACTATAGAGAAGGCTGTTCACCATGAGAGAGGGAAGGCCTCACCTAGTCTCATCTACTCTGTATGAGAAAAAACGCTGGTGTCATGATGACAACGACGTACGATTCGATGTATTAATACATCTTTTCTTGTGTTGGGTTTTCAAGAATAGATCGCACCGCCGCGCCCTCCATGAAGCTAGCCTTGAGAGAAGATAATAAAACTGAACAGAGAAAACCCTAGCATAGAACGGATAGAATGGAGGTGAAGAGATGGGAAGAGAAGATGAGGTACGTACACAATAGATTAGACTAGACTATACCAGACTAGAATAATCTAGGCTAGAAGAGAAGAAGAGAGCAGATTTCAACGGATTAGAATAGAAGAAAAAGAAGAAGATGAGAAAAAAAGAAGATGACAGAAGAGAAGAGAGCAGAATTCAACGGATTCGAATAGAACAGATTAGAACACTGGACAATACAATACAACAGAACAGAGTAAAATTGAACAGAATAAACAAATTTGGAAAATAGGGGAAGAAAAAAGAAGAACAGAAGAAAGAATAGATCTAGAATACAAAACAAAATAATTGACCTAACAGAACAGAACATAATACATAGAATAGAACTTAATAGAATACAAAATACCAGAATATAGATCTAGTGGACAAACATGAAAGAGCATGGTGAAAAGAATAGAAGTATAGAATAAGACTATATTATAACACAATAGAGCACGGAATAGAATCAAGAACATAATAGAACAGAACAAAATAAAAATTGAATACAACAGAAGGACAATAGAACATTGTACAATACAACAGAACAGAACATCATACAAACTGTAACATATTTCTCTACAGAAAGAACCATACAAATCTGTCAGTACAAAAGTCAAGACACGCAACATAATTAGTTTATCAAAGTCAACAACAGTTTAGTTTGAATAGCAGCAGACAACGAAAGGCGTCACTGGAATAACTTGACTAATCTTGTAAAACAACGCGTGGGTTTAATTAGCCACGTTCGCATGCAGACACGCACACACACGCTCACAAACACACACACACACCCTCACACACACACGCACGCATACAAACACGCACATATATACCAAAATATTAAATTAAAAATTAAAAAAAAAAAAAGGGACCTTTTTTTTTTTTTTTTTTTTTTTAACGTAAAGAAATACAACCCAAAACCTAAAAGGGACATTTCTTGAATTTATATATCTGATTATAATCATCAGCGTGATAAAGTAGTTGTATGGCAGCCATTGTGGCGTCTTTGCTTCAATGTAACGTCATCCGACTATGATGACGTCATCTTGGCTCAATCTCTTACCCGGAGGTGCAAGGACATTTGTTGTGTGTGGTTGGCAACCCTCCGGCGCTGATGAAATGGTTCACCGCTGAAAAATAAACGAAACTAAATAAATAAATACCTAAATAAATGATGCTATAATTAATTATCAACAACGGTGACTTTCATTTTACTTTCCATTATCGGCGTCGAATAAGGCCTACTACATACAGATAAATCAACAGGCAGAGATTAAACAACCCATGAATTATAATTTAATGTAGAGATAAAACAACCCATGAATTATAATTTAATGTAGAGATAAAACAACCCATGAATTATAATTTAATGTGGATATAAAACAACTCATGAATTATAATTTAATGTAGAGATAAAACAACCCATCAATTATAATTTAATGTGGATATAAAACAACTCATGAATTATAATTTAATGTAGAGATAAAACAACCCATCAATTATAATTTAATGTAGAGATAAAACAACCCATCAATTATAATTTAATGTAGAGATAAAACAACCCATGAATTATAATTTAATGTAGAGATAAAACAACCCATGAATTATAATTTAATGTAAGTAAATAAAGTAACTATTATGTGAGTAATAAAAATCTTGAGAATGACGGTAAGGACGAACATGTAGCAGCAGCAGCCACCCGATACACATTGGTCGAACGCTACCAGAAGCATGCGTTATTAGTCGCCTCAACAGGCGATAAAGCATGCTCCCATGCTTCAGAGCACTGCTTTCTATACGCTTCAAGCTCTATAGTCACGAAAAAAGCGCAATTTCACTGTAGTGAACTCATGAAAATAGGAAAATGTAAGTTTCGTCTCCTCTAGGGGACGAATTAGGTCAAACTGTATTAGTTTCTAGGTCAACTGTCTTTTACGAACCGTTTGACAATGTTTTTGAACCGTTTGTTGACGCCGGATAGTGTCCTCACTTGGTTTCATGCAATTTAAGAATCCAACAAGGCAATTGGGTTTTTGAGACGGAAAGAGCGGAATGTTGTAGAGCAACATTCTGTATATATTTACAGTGAAATTGCGCTTTTTCCGTCACTATAGCGCTTGAAGCGTGTAGGAAGCAGTGCTATGAAGCATGAGAGCATGCTTTATCGCCTGTTGAGGCGACTAGTAAAACATGCTTCTGGCAGCCTTCGACCAATGTGTTCCGGGTGCAGCAGCAGTAACCACAGAAGAAGAAGAAGAAGAAGAAGAAGAAGAAGAGAAGAAGAAGAAGAAGACGTTTAATCGTTCTTAAATAGCGCTTGTCCAGCTCAAAATCTGCTCAAGGCGCTGACAATACAGGATCTAACTCAAGCTGTCCGAGACGCCCACATGCTGCAGTAAAACTTAAAAGTTTGGAGAGTTGTTAATTGTACGGCTCCAGTGATTATTTTTAATTATTAACAAATCACAGGTAAAACAAACTACTACGTCAAAATGTCTCTGACGTAAAAAAAACAACAAACAAACAAACAAACAAAAAAAAAAACAACGTACCAGCCAGCGCTGACGTAAACCCTGCGTTGTAGTCAATGGCAACCTCGTTGGTGACGTAGTTTCCTTGGTCGTCGACGTAGTGTCCGTCAGGAGAATCGGGACCTCCCACCAGACCACCGTTCAATGTTTGATGTGCAGTCGACCTGAAACAGTGCAGATCGTTTTCATTTAGATCATCACCACCATCATCGTCGTTGTCGTCTCCATCACCGAATTAACAATCAGCATCATCATCATCCTCAGCTGTTGCAGCGGCAAACATCATCATCATCATCATCATCATCATCATCATCATCATCATCATCAAGAACACAACTACCACCATCTCTACCGTCATTATTACCATCTTCATAATCCTCAGTGTCAACCAACTCGACCAACACCAAAACCAAAACATCATCAACTACAACAACAACTCGACCAACACCAAAACTAACACATCATCAACCACCACCACATTCATCACCACCATCATCATTGTCGTCATCATCATCATCATCATCACCATCATCATCATCACACCCAACACTGCTCCAACATTTGTACTTACGCCGCACGATGGTGAGGGTGAAGAGGGTATTTGGAGCCGTAGCCGATCTCGAAAGAGAAGCAGCCCCCGTTCTGGTGGTTGTCGCCGAGGATGTAGTTGAGTTGCTCCACCGCCCATCTGGTGTTGACTCCAGGGTTGATGCCGTCCTGAGCCGCCGCCAGGGCCACGAAGGCAGAGTTACCTGTAGTACAGAAACGAGTTAAAGTTAACGTAAAGAGGAAACGCCACAATATCAATGACGTTTTTATTTATTTAAAAAAAAAATTAAAATTTGTCTAACAATGAATTTATTGGGGAGATTGCATTAATTTGTTGTCACACGAAAAAGATGATACACCGATCCAGAGTTCCCCATAACGCACCGCAGCGCGTAATTTACGCTTAAAAATACAGAAATGACGCAGAGATTTCAGATCTGTGCGTCTTTATGACGCATACGTTTTTCTCTGCCAAGACACAGTCATTTTTCGTGACCTTACAGCAATGATCGGTATCACTATTGAATTGGTGTTTGTTCGTTTATGTTTGCTTAACGTCCACATACACCAGTGCACAGCAAACGAAGATTTTATAAAAAATTGTTTTGTTATAGGCCTACTGAATGCGTTGTATTATTGTTTTGCCATCATTTCTGTGTGTAATTGTCTGTTTGATCAATTTTGATTTGACCCTTAAACATTTTGAAATGACCCTCTGAATTTTATCAGTACATCAATGTTGACTGCCAGTTTTGAGGCCTATGGGAACCACTGCACCGATCGTTACTCTCACCTTTGAAGTTCAAGTCAAGTTGGAGTAAACAGCTCAGGTGAAGAGCCACAATACCAACAACAATAATTGTTAATGTTATTAGTTCATAATTCCAATTTTACGGGGCACTAGTGTATCGGTTTTCTGTAATACAGTTTCTTGACTTTGTGGCGAAAGCTGTGAGCTAACTAACTGACCGGCGTAACGGTTGGACCCCCATTTGTCCCTCCAGGCCAGTCCGCAAGGTGTGTAGGTTACAGAGCCTCCTGGCTGCCAGTCACGGAGCATGCCCTCCACCTCCGTCTTGTAGGTGTTGTCCTTGGTGTCTTCATACAGGAACAGCTGCAGCAAGCAACACACAACGTGAATTGCAGAGATGGGGAACATTATCAAATACTGAACACACAACATACACAGACTGTGCTGGCGATATAGACTACACATTGCAAATGTACAGGGTCCATATTCATGAAACCTCCGATGAGGGGTTTGTCGGTCCGATAAATAAAAAGCTTCCGATAACCCCCTATCGTATTATTAATGAACCACCGACAGGTGCTGTTAATTGCACTGTCGCACGATGAAGTTAGAGGTGCCTATCCCTACCCATAACCACTGTTCTCGGTACGTTAACTTTGATTTCAAGATGGCAGCCTTCTTTCTGATATGAAGGTCGGTGGCAACAGTGCAGTGGAGGAACATAAACACAGCCAAAAACAATTTATTTCTTGCCACAATCGCAATTTGATCCACTGTGGTGTGGACAAACAATGACGCAATGTACGAGTTAAATTTTTTTAAATATTTAAAATCACAATGACGTTGAAATAGTCGATGACGCACTGTCTCATGAATGTACAAGTTAAACAATTTTTTTTTAAAAATCACAATGACGTTAAAATAGTCGATGACGCACTGACTCATGAAGGCTTCATTGCGGGAGTGCGATAGTAGCAGCGGGAAGAATTCGCAGAAAATCAATTGGTGAATTGGATGTGTTATCGGACCTGAAAATAACCAATTTTTATATTTGAACTGGACAGGAAAACGCGCACTATCGTAAGTGTCGCCAATGTAAAGGTGTGTGCTCGATAAACGCGGTTTGATTGGTTTCAGTCAGTTGGTTAGCTAAAAGGTTCGATCAACCGGAAATAAAAGAGACCAACCTACTAGGCACATCATTTTGTTAGTCAAATATTAAAAGGATTGTATGGAAGTCAAGTCGATATTAGACGACGGAAAGGAAATGGAATTTTATTTTTTGAAATGTTTAGATAGATTGCATCCAATACCAGTATTGTATTGTATTGTATTGTATTGTATTGTCTGTGTGTTGTATCGTGTTGTGTTGTTTTGTGTAGTCTTGTCTTGTATCTCAAACGTCTTCTCACCTGGCAAGCCACCTTCTTGTCGTCCCAGGACAAGCCCCATGCCTGGGCAGCCTCGTGATAGGTCTTGGCGTCGGCCAGGTAGCCGGCGTCGCCAGTAGCCCTGTGCAGCCAGATCGCCCCCAAGCACATCTCGTCTTTGTAGCCGCTAGACCTGCACATCGCAACAGCATTGGCAATTAGCCAAGGAATTCTCTTTTGACAAAGCCACCAGAATTAAACAAACAACAGAGGACTGCTGGCATTCAAACGTTACAATAAGGAAAAAACGCATAATATTTCTTATTTCGACAAAGACAAGACAAAACGATCGCAATCCAAGTTTGGGAGCCAAGCTCTTCATGAGACGGACAACACACAACAGACAACAAAACAATACTTCCCAACAGAAAATCCAAGAAATAAAACAAGAACAAAGCTATGTACGAAACTTCGCTTTCTTTAAAAAATGTAAGAAAGAAGAAAGAACAGTTCTTGATTTATTATCTTGCCAGCCAGGGGACTTCAGGATTGTTCTTGGACACGTAGAAGGAGCTATTTTCAAAGGACACAAGTCAACAGTTTCTTCATACTCTAGTCTTCATTTTCCACATTGCGCGTGTGTTGAACTGATGAACTGATCTCACAGTGATCATTGCCACTTTCGACTTTGGCTAAATCCAACAACGAAACACCCTCCCAGCGGAAGAGAAGAGAATTCGTCAGACACTTTTCCTACCACTCCTTAAATTTTTTGCAGCGTTTCATGACTTAACGATATGGATTCTAATCATACTAGATGCTATTATTACTGCAAATCCCAGTTCTTAAGGCGAGACTACTTATTCCCAGTGTTTTAAACAAGTCATTGTTTCTCAATAAAATTAAAAAGAAAAAAAAACCAAACAACAAATGCATGGTCACAACGTCTGCATCTGAGGCAATCAAAGTTTACAATTTATATTAAAACAATGAGTAACAAATAGGCCACATACCCATAGAAGTTGCCAATGTTAGGGATGGAATTGCTGTAGGTTCCAGGGTTGGCTTTGCCGAAGGCATACATACTCTTGGCAGCAGCTAGGCACTTGGCAGCGTAGTCAGTATCTAGTGGAAAAGGACAAATACACACATTTTACTTTAGATTTTTTTATAAGTATGTTGCTTCATAATTGCGAAGAGGAACTGATAAGTGGTACTGTGTAGACTAGGATGATGATGATGATGATGCTGATGATGATGCTGATGATGATGATGATGATGATGATGATGATGATGATGATGATGAGGGTGACGACGGCTACAACGATGAGAACGGGGACTGACGATCATAACAATAGCAACAACAACAACCATGCCCACCCCGACGACGGACGATGATGATGATGATGATGATGATGATGATGATGATGATGATGATGATGATGATGATGATGATGACATTATTACCTCCTTTGTCTTTGAAGATGAGGGAAGCGAGAGCGAGAGATCCGGCCCACTCGCCGTACAACTCAGCCGCGGTCTTGCCTGGCCCAACCTTGAAACACGGCCTGGCCATTGTCATCGCCTCTGGGGCTCCCCAGAATGAGTGGTCAGCACCGCCATCGCCGATCTGTGAGAGCGAAACAATATGTTTAATTCAATTCAGGTTTGTGTATGACCTCTTTTAATGAATCGTGACTGCCAGGCTTTTTGGAAAATTGCTGAAAAAAGTTGAAGACATTCAAATTTTAACAGAAATAGCATTTAAAAAGTTAGATTCAAATTTTACGCAGCACAAATGCATGATAATTATGTACGCAGATAAATCATCTCTTAGCGTCAATGACACATTTTGCAAGTGTGTTTTTTGGGGGCATTCTGATCACGCGTTCACACTCGTACTCCAAACGCTAGGGCTGGTGATTCAAGTCTTCCCCTACCTGGCCAACCAGCTCGTGTGTGCCTTCGTTGTAGGCGGCGAGCATGTAGTCCGTGGCCCACTTCACCATGTCGTAGGCTCTGTCCAGCTGGCCGATGGACTGATAGCCGTCCTTGAACTTGTACAGACCCCACAACAGCACGTGCGTGGCCGCGCCAAAAGGCAGTCCGAATTTGACATGGTCTCCAGCTGAAATGATACAATTATAAAAGATGTAAAACTAAACAGGCTATCTATCTATCTATCTATCTATCTATCTATCTATCTATCTATCTATCTATCTATCTATCTATCTATCTATCTATCTATCTATCTATCTATCTATCTATCTATCTATCTATCTATCTATCTATCTATCTATCTATCTATCTATCTATCTATCTATCTATCTATCTATCTATCTATCTATCTATCTATCTATCTATCTATCTATCTATCTATCTATCTATCTATCTATCTATCTATCTATCTATCTATCTATCTATCTATCTATCTATCTATCTATCTATCTATCTATCTATCTATCTATCTATCTATCTATCTATCTATCTATCTATCTATCTATCTATCTATCTATCTATCTATCTATCTATCTATCTATCTATCTATCTATCTATCTATCTATCTATCTATCTATCTATCTATCTATCTATCTAATCTATCTAATCTATCTATCTATCTATCTATCTATCTATCTATCTATCTATCTATCTATCTATCTAATCTAATCTATCTATCTATCTATCTATCTATCTATCTATCTATCTATCTTTATCCTCTGCATGGGGGTACGAACGCGTTCCATTTAAAGATCCTGACACTCATGTCCTTGACGGGGGTGAGTACCAACCACACAAATACACCCAGCACGCACTAGGTCCCTTCTATTTGGTCGCCCTAGATTGTGCTCAGTGGTTTGAGGCGTCAGACTATGCGCCTAAGGGCAGCAAGTGGGTGCCTCGGGCTGCGTGAGTTGGATCCTGTATCGGCCAGCGCCTTGAGCAGCTGGAAAAGTGCTAAATAAGAACGGTTTTTAAAATCAATTCTTTAACATTTCAGATCCTGAGGCGGAATAAAATATGATACACCATCCTGCAGTCTTCAATTTCAGCAACATAGGACATTATGAGCAGATCTACCAGGGATATGGAGGTCCAATCCTTGCTCTTTGAATTATGATTGTAAAAAAAATATATGGTTCTTGTTCATGATAAATATTATTATGTAATCGTATTTATTTATACAATAGACTACTCACCGTCATACCATCCACCCACCACACAGTCACCCAGGGCGGAATCACCTCTCCATGGGATAGGGTTATCTGCAGGGAGCTTGCCCGACCTCTGAGCAGCGAAAAACAGGATTGCCTTCTTCAGAGCATCAGCGTAATCCTTCGTTCCATGACCTCCGTCAGCTGTGGAATAAAAGGGAGACGTCTATTATACGGACCTCTGTTTGCTGTGGAAAGAACGGGGTAATTCAGTTATACCGGCCTCCTTCAGCTGTGGAATTTTTTTTTTTTTAAATCAGTTTATAGTCCCCTCTCTTCCCGGTAAGGATTTTCAGAGAGGAGACTGCTATAGCTGTGGAAAGAAAGGGAGAAGTCAGTTATACTGACCTCCGTCAGCTGTGGACAGAGGCAGACATTTTGTTCAGACCGACTCGTGCAGTGTCAAAGGTCACGGACGTCACGTCCGTATTTTATTTTTAGACCAGCATGAGCGTGTCCATCCCAACTAAGGTTGGTTATTCTTACACGTTATACATTGATAAGCTAACTCTAACCCTAACCCTAACCCTAACGGAACATTTACAATTATAATTCATATACTAGGATCATTAATTTCCCCTTGAGAATATTCCCTTAGCAATACTGTGTCATTGACATTGCACGATGTAGTGTCCTTGGCCGTGGCACGAATCGGTCAGTATAATATGTTTGGCGTGGAAAAAGAAAACGGGGGAAGTCAGTTATACGGATCTCCGTCCGCTCCAGTCCTAAAAACAGGGGAAGTTAATTCCATAAACCCAACAATAATCCCAAATGCTTTTGAAGTTTTTGAGAACACGGACCCGTAACATCAAAATTATAATTAATAAAATAACATTTTAAATTTTTTTTTTATAATATATTAAAAAATGAGTAAGTAAGCTTATACATGTATTCTATTTTGTATGCTGTACATGTAGGCTACGACACAGTTGTGGTGCCTTCAAAGTCCTAGAAAATAGAATCTCATCTACTTACTGGGCACTGTGCCGCCGCCGTGGGTTTCCGGGGTAACACCTGGACCTCCTCCTTGTTGAGGTGTGGTCCCTTGACTCACATGTGGTGAGTCAGTCACCTGCCCGCTTCCGCCCTCGCTGTCGCTGGAACGCAACAAGCAGACGAGTTGACGTTATTCCGACCACATGGGTTTAAAGGACACAAGACCAGACATTTCAGCTTCACCTCAGATCCGTCTGAAATTCATAGCGAGTGTTGCATCTCCGGGAAACAAAATAAGATTACGCCAACATTTTATTTGTAATTTATAGGGACAATAAATATTATCTTGAATCTAGAAAAAAAACCTCTGTAAACAATGTAAAAAAAATAAAAAATCGGCGAATTCATGTGTTTGTTTATGTGCCTATTACTAGCATGAAGATTGATACTAAAAATACCACCAGTGTGTATAGTATAGTCACAGTGGTTTGTTTGCAGACATTCGCGTCGTCAGAGCGAGATGTAAAATAATTGAACCTGTACCGGTAGGAGGGGGAGGGGGAGGTGGGCGGGGGGGGGGAGGGGGTGATTTGTACGGAGGCGAAGGTGTTTTCATTAAACCTCTTGTCCCACTTTTGCTTGAAAAGACTTGAAAATAAAACATTGAACTGGATTGGACTTAATTGAATTCAATTGAATCTGTCCCTTTTTCTGAAGGCAAGGCCTTGTTTTCTACACACATGTTTTGGTTTATTTTGAAACGCACTGCTTTCCTTTATGGATTCAAATCTACAGAGAAATTTGTATGAAAGGCTTCGGAAACAAATAATGCGAAGGCATTCGTATAATCAGAATGGCATGATAACATTCGTATAGAATTCCGAGCATCGCAAGTTTGAATGACAAACTTCGTGAATTCAAACTGCAATGGGAGCGTTGGAGGAAAGACATAAAATAAAATAATGGCAAGGCGACTCACGTGTAAGTCAGAGTGTAAGAATAAGGTCCGCCGCCACTGCAGGCCTCGGCACATCTCACCACGCAGTCGCTGGAGTAAGACGAGCCCCCAGAAATGTGGCCATCGGAAGCGATGTTACAAAGGTGGAATTCTCCAGACGCAAGCTTTGTCGCTGTTACTGCCCAATCGCACTGCAATGCGACACGATCACATAACTTTAATTAGCTTCCGGCATTCAACAACAAAGAAGACATTTTGTCGCTGGTACCTAACTGTCTAGTCGCACTGCAATGCGACACTATAACATAACTTTCATTAGCTTCCGGAAATCAGCAACAAAGGGACAAGAGTTGTGGCTGCTACTGCCCAGTCGCACTTCAATACGACACGATCAAATAATTGTATTATTTTCCGTCATTCAACAACCCAGAAGAATTTGACTAATCAAACGCCCCCCCCCCCCCCAAAAAAAAAAAAATATATATATATATATATATATATCAACAAAGTGCTGCATTACTAGTTCAGTTCTTTTTTGGCACCGAGCTGTAGACTTACAGTAACTGTTACCACTTTGGTCATTTTCGCTACCAAGCCCAGCCATGTTATAATATAGATTGTGCTCAGTCGTCTGGGCGTCAGACTATGCGCCCAAAGGTTGCAAATGGGCCCCCCCCTGGTGACTTGAATTAGATCTTGTATTGATCAGCGCCTTGAGCAGATCGTGAGCTAGAACGGCACTATAAAAACGATTAATTAATAAACAAACAAATAGATTTTGTTTAAACAGATGAGATTCCATGGATTATTGATCACAGCTTTTTGGGGAAAGCCAAAGAAAAAAGAGAAGAGAAAGGGTCCTGGCACATAACCTTGTCTTACACCATTTAGTAATAAAAGAAAAATCGAAAGGGAATAAATTATTCCTTTTCAGAGAAAACTCAAGAAAACGAAAGGCCTTTGTTTTATACCATAAGAATCGAAAGAGAAAAAAAAACTTTCTTGAGACGTTTGGAGACAAAAACCAATTCAAATTAAAACGGACAAAATAAAAATAAAGACATTAGCATTTAACAGGGTTTTACACCATTCATGAAATGAAAGACAATCGAATGCTATGGAGTGGTTGATTTATATCAAGCAAAGTGTTTTTGCGAGTGTTTCTGCATGTGGTTATCAAATAACTGGAGCTGCAATCGTACAAATATGGAAAGTTGGAGTGTGTTCCCGTCGAAGAAATTAGTTGTTTTGTTGATTTTAACACATAATTTCACATTTGACACATTAATGTACTTTTTCGTGCTATGTTTATAATGATATACCCGGTGTGTATCAATTTCTTGTTTGAGACTTAATAAATATACATTGTATAAATTATAGCATAGCATAGCATAGTATAGTATAGTATAGTATAGTATAGTATAGTATAGTATAGTATAGTATAGTATAGTATAGTATAGTATAGTATAGTATAGTATAGTATAGTATAGTATAGTATAGTATAGCATAGCATTGTAATAGTGTTGTTGTGTTGTATTGTATTATTTTGCATTATGTTGTATTATGCTGTGCTGTTTTAGAAACAAAAAGACTGTCTTGGATCTTTCGGGTCCTTCTCACCTCGATAGCATCAATAGTCCCAGACAGCTTGACGTCGAAGCACCAGTTTTCCACAGTGGACGTCTCTGAGATGGTGAAATGGAACTTGAACCCTCCCCACCATTGTTCGGTAATAGACCCCGTCACATCAGCCCTGGCTGTCAGCAGCACAGCCGCTAATATCGCAAGTCGTAGCATGGTCCTGGGAAAATGTCAAAGAAAAGACAGTTGCACTTGTTACCCTTTAGGTAGACATGACATCTTAAAACAACGCCTCAGTGCTCTGGTCAAGCTGAGAGATAGATGATTGTGATGTTGATGATGATGTGGCTGTTGTTGTTGTTTTTAGCGTTGTTTGTTGTTGTTGTTGTTATTATTATTATTATTATTATTATTATTATTATTATTATTATTATTATTATTATTATTATTATTATTATCACAAACAGTTTTGGAGTTAACATTTTTCTTCAATTTATTACTGCCACTTGCCGTTTTCAGTTTATATTTGGATATATTTAAATTATAATTTTATATTTATACCGTTCTCCTTCGTCATGACTGAAGTTAATCGAATGTATATAAATTGATACAACAACTACTTCGTCATAATAATCATCAGCCTATGTGTCAACATCGACACGTGCTCGTAGTAACAACGTTTAATCCCGAACCTAAACATTTTTTTTTGTCACATACCTCTCTACCTATCATAGCGATAATTATTATTTTAAACGGAATTTTACCTGAATGCGATCATAGGTGTGTATAATACGTAGTATGTAACTAATGTTTTTGTGGAATATGTATCTGAAATATTTGAGAGCAGTACAATAACCTATATCATGTGTTTGTAGGCTTCAAGAAAGCGTTTGACCGAGTCTGGCGTGCAGCTCTGTGGGCAACCATGAAAGTGCACAACATCAGCCCTAACATTATTGAAGCCATCAAAAGCCTGTATGACAAGGCTGCCAATGCAGTCCTCCACAAAAGCACCTTAGGGAACTAGTTCAGAACAACAATCGGCGTGCGTCAAGGATGCCTACTTTCTCCCACACTCTTTAACATCTTCCTGGAGCGCATTATGTCAGATACCCTTGCAGATCACGAAGGCATACTCATTTATACTGATGCTTAAAAAAATCTCTTGCTAATACTACTAAGTATTTGTAGTCAGCAAGACATTGTCATTGTGTTATTAGTTAGCACTGTGTTTGATTTTAGTTAGTTTTGATTGTTGCTACCTGGCTCTTTATTAATTTATATATTTAACTCTTAACATTATCTTGTAAGTGGTACTATTTTTAAGCGCATTTCCGTTTCATTTTACTCAATTGTAATAAACTATACAATATTTTAACTCTTTATTTCTCAATACGATGCACACTGTCGTGATCATTTAAGGGTTTTATTATAGGCCTATGTCTCGCAGACAATCAAAACCTGATTATAAAAAAAAATTGAAGACACAATAAAATTAAAATCATATACAGCGAACATTGATAGAAAATATATTAAACAAATATGAAACCTACTTTTTTTTTTAAATACTCAAACAAGAATTAAAATAGATACAATACAACTTTATTAATCTCAAAATTAGCAATTACAGTGGCAACATTAGCAAATTCACATTACATACAGACAACGAATAATCACATCCAACAATAGAAGCACGATTAAAAATGGATCTATAAAACCAAGTGATGAGGAAGAGGTTATAATTACAAACTAAACCATGTCTTACAGGTTGCATAACAATCAGAAACTCTCGATCCTGCACCCACGCACACACACGCCTGACTCTTGCAATGACACAGAAGATTCACATGAGATATGTTGGCTCACTCACAAATAAAGATACACATAGGCCCAATTTTTATATATTTACCTATTATCTTAGCTTGTTTTAGCAATTTTGGCGTGTGAAGACACTGAAGAGCACGAAAGAGAGGCAACAACTCTATCTATGCGGTTTATGTCTGAAGTCGTTCCATTTACGACGTGATATGGGGAAAAAAATATCGCTGCCCGGACAAACTTGCAGTTACAACACTGTTAAGTTACTGTATTTGTGATTGGTATTTTTCTTCTCTTGCTCAAGCGTAAGTTGATTTGTATTGTCAGGAACATCTTTAAATAAATGTTGAAGCAGACGAAACACACCAAACCAAAAGACTGTATAAATATAAGCTTTCATGTATTTCGCAGAAAAGCTTAGTCATGAGTTACAAAGCCAACTAGTATTTTTTTTTTTCATTGCCAAAGTTCAGAACCAGTGTTCCCTCAAATAATAATAATAATAATAATAATAATAATAATAATAATAATAATAATAATAATAATAATAATAATAATAATAATAATAATAAAAATGACGTCCATGGGACTTTCAGTTATGAAAATTTAACAGTCAATTTGCAAATGTTTAGAGTCCCCAATTTGGTGAGCAGCGACATGCTTACCTAAAGGATGTGTAAAATGCGCGCGCGCACATGCGATTTTAAAGGGCGACAACTCACGGCACAATTTGGAATCGTCTGCTATGGAAGTCTTCATTTGGAGAGAGGGAGAATGGAGGAGGGGTGTGACATCCTCACAGTTCCTAGTATCTTAGCTGGGCTGGGAGCGAATGGGAGCATTCTGATTGGTCGACGCGTTACAAAATTCGACGCATGCGCACAGTGCTATCATAGTCTTCGTAAGGTTTAGGGTTAAAGTTTGGGTTAGAGTTAAGAGTTTAGGGTTAGGGTTAGGGTTTGGGTTAGGGTTAGGGTTATGACGCCTAAGAACTTCGTAAAAAAGCCGGCCCGACATGACCTGGCGCATGCGCAAATGCGCTCGGATAAACTAGGAGACCCGGAACTTGAAGGATGTGACAGGGGTTGCCGTGACTAATTTGGCCACTCATTAGTCATACTTTCCACTTCAGCGATTGGGGAAAACTGGGTGTGTCAGCAGGACGCACACATCCAAACTTTTCTCCCAATTTTTTTTTCATATTTTGTGCGAAATCGACGCACAACTGCGCGCATTCGGGAACACTGCAATTACCTATTCAAGCAGTGAAAGCATGTTAACGCGTACATCCACATTCGACTTTAAATAAATATAATTTATAAAACTGGACACAATCACAATCCTAGCTCAGCAAAATGAAAACCGGACTTACTTTTTTCTATGACTGTCTTATCTCGGGTTCTGTTGGTCTGTGGAACCGCATGGAGCTTAAATAGTGGATTTGCGGGTCAAAAGTGCTGTTTGTAAATGCCCTAATGACATTGTAGTGTAATGCTATACTTTTTTGAACTCGACGCAGCACTAATATAGGCAGTAGCACTTAATGAACTGCTCTCGAATCAGTCTACATTTTCTTTTTTTCTTTACCTTCTTTTTCTGATAAATAAGATGACAAATCTGCTTTAAACAAAAATTCAAATCGAATCCATGAACCAACCGACCAACTAACGAACTGCAGCTGAATAATTGGCCATGAGTTGAAGTATCTGTTTTCAAAACATCACCAAATTCGATTCAGCCCTCTCTCTCCCTCTCCCTCTCCCTTTCTCCCTCCCCCCCCCCCCCTCTCTCTCTCTCTCTCTCTCTCTCTCTCTCTCTCTCTCCAGATATTGAATACGTTAGCAAAGAATCGGAAACTCCGATGGTATGGCCACGTCACCAGATCATCAGGCCTTGCAAAGACTATTCTGCAAGGCACAGTGCAAGGAGGTAGAAGAAGAGGGAGACCGAAAAAGAGGTGGGAGGACAACATTCGAGAATGGACTGGTTTGACACTGAGCGAAGCCATCAGGGCTGCTGAGGACAGAGAAAGATGGAGTATGCTGGTTAAACGATCATCTGTAGTGCCCCTACGACCTCCGGGTTACGGGACAGGATAGGATAGGATATGATAGCAAAGAATGGAGCCCAGCGGCCTTGACCTTGGAGGTAGAGCAAATACGATAGCACGGAAAACCAGCCACTAGCCCAAGTAATGTTCCTATGAAATTTGAACAAATTATGTCTAGTGGTTCATGAGATATGGCGCGCAACGGACCGACCAACAGACAAACCGATTCTAGACCATTTCAATGTATTTTCAGATAATTGTCTGGAAATACAAAAACTATAAGAAAATAGGAAAGGAAGACAATTAAGCATGCATACATAAATCGCTGACTAACCCCTGTGTCCAGAAGCCAGTTAGTACACAGTAACGCACCTGTTGCCCTTAGTTTATGGCCATACAGGTTGGTTTGAGTATATATCTAGTTGGGACCATACGGAAAACTGTACCGGTATTTTACCGGTAGTTTGAGGGTCGCATAAAAGTAGAACATTTTATTGCAAGGCGAATAAAACGATATTAGGCATTTTAAACACACACAAACATAAAGCGATAATTATGATCATCATGGTCATCATGATCATCATCATCATCATCATCATCATCATCATCATCATCATCATCATCATCATCATCATCATCATCATCATCATCATCATCATCATCATCATTTTCTTCTTCTCCCCCCAGTAAACACTCAGGATCAATAAGACGATCGTTGCTAGTGTTACAGGGGATGGGGAGAAGGGACCTAGTGCGTGCTGTGTGTATTTATGTAGCTGGCATTCACCAGTCTAGGACATGCGCGTCAGGATCTTTAAAGTCCGTGCTATGGAATGCGTGCGTGCACAGACTAGACCTTGGTTTATACCCTCTTTTTGTTGTTGTTGTTGTTGCAGTTTATTATTCCTTTCTATCGGGAAATTCTGTGGCGCCTATGGCGCGCCCAAACCCAACCTACCTAACATTTTTTGTGATTTTTGAAATTTTTGCTGGGGGAGCAAACCGGAGTACCCGGAGAAACCGCAATGACCAGCGTGGTGATTACAAAGATTTGTAAATGGCTGTTCTCTTAACTGTTGCAAGAAACCAAAAGGGGGCACTTGTCATCCTCGTATTTCTCACAGGCGCGTGACATTTGCTTTGCTGTCACTGGTCTTTTCTGTAGACGCGTTTTCTGATTCAAGCCCAAAGTTACAACGTTTTTATTCCTTTTTGAATGGTAGCCATTTATGTGATCGTGGTTAAAAAGTATGTCCATCATTGAACGTTGCTTTCGAACGTTTGTAAATAATTCCACGTTTGCATGCAACAGACTCTGCATGGGATCCTTCCAGTGGTAAAGTTTAATTGCTGCTCTTTGGTTTTATCTCGCAGTGACGAGAGCAGACTCCTAATGAATGACACGTCGTTTGACACTTGGTCTTGTAGTCTTCTTTTTGCCGAATGAGCTCAGACGATGGGTTCCTTATGGGATGCTTTCAACACGGTAAGATAATGGAATTAGGCACGGTGGTCTAGTGGTAGTGCTTTAGCTTGCGGATCTGAAGGTCCCGGGTTCGAGCCCTGTCCGGGCCATTGTGTTGTGTCCCTGGGAAAGACACTTTACTCCCGTTTCCTACTCCTTCGGATGAGAGTATAAACCGAGGTCTAGTCTGTGTGTCGCTTACATTCCATCATAACGGACTTTAAAGATCCTGACGCTCATGTCCTAGACGGGTGAGTGCCGGTAACAAGAACACACCCAGCATGCACTTGGTCCTTCTCCCCCATCCCTGACTGGCCAGGATAGTGCTCAGTTGTGCGGGCGTCAGACCATGCGCCCAAAGGCTGCGGGTGGGCGTCTCGGGCGGTTTGAGTTAGATCCTTATCGGCCAGCGCCTAGAGTCTGGTCAAGTACGGCGAGATGAGTGCGCTATAAAAATCCTTAATAATAATAATTAAATTCGACTACTGTAAGGATCACAGTACACGTTGTTTCATGCCAATGCAGTACTACTTACACAAGTTACAAGCAAGATTTAATAGGGAGTTACTTTTCAACCACTCTAAGGTTGACCCTTCTACGCTCATGCACGAGTTGACGCCACTGACATGCATATAGAGGGGGTTGTCCCTCTCTCCTTATTTCATATTGTTTACCAAAGATGGCATTCATTTATTAGTTTCAGAGGGATAGCTGGGAAACTATTGCTTTTGGTCCGTCCGTGTGCATTTGTTTTCTAAAAACTAATGTGTGGATTTATTTGAAACTTGGTATATTGTTAGAACATAAAGATACCTACCAGGTGACACACATTTATGCATAATCGGGTGACGTCATCCTTTAACACCATTGTTTTAACTTTCTTCCATAGAACTTTTCCAGCTCGAAGACTGCTCAAGGCGCTGACCAATGCAGGATCTAACTCACCTCAGACCCCCGGAGGACTGCGCACAATCCTGGGCGACCGTGGATGGGGAGAAGGGACCTAGTGTACTGGGTGTATTTGTGTCACACCTATTGTTTAGTTACGTGTACGTACGACTCTCTAAGCTTGAAGTAAAACGACCACCACCTCAGCAACGTCATTCCCATGTCTGTAGATCCACGTGCTCCAAACTCCTCGTAAAACAGCAACGACGACTACAACAACCACAAACAACCTTTCTCATAACTTAGCCACAGACAGCTAAGAGGACTAATACTGGATGCTAAAGGCGCCTTATACCTAAATCAGACTAAAAACGCGGCGATCTGTAACCAGCATACACGCTCACATGTTACAAAGCACTTTTACATAAACACAACAACAACAAAAATTAATTTATTACTCAAACATAGGGTTTAAAGGGAAAGGCAATTCGCTGTTAGAAGACGGAAAGGAAACTAACTGAATGCTGTATTAAAAATTGTAGATAGACTGCGCTCTATATCATTATTACAGGGAGGGAGGAAACTGCAGTACCTGGAGAAACCCCTCGGTGACCTCAAACTTCTCGTACCTAAGCCACATAACACGTAAGGCACACACACACCCTAAAGAGTGCGAAGATAGCGGTCGCTTTGCTGTCAAGATAGACAGCGTAAAAGGAAGTTACCTCCATTTATGTCTAATTCCGGGGTCGACAGTATTAATAGGCCTAGTCTTAAAGAGTAAGTCATGAATGAAAGGGCCCACAAGTATCAAAGGTGTTAGTTCTTTTTTCCTTTAAAATTTCATGTGGCAACGAGTTTACTTGGGGAATTGCATTTGTTGTCGAGAGATTTTGCCACATGGTACGGCCCACGAGTGTAACAAGAGAGATTTTGCCACATGGTACGGCCCACGAGTGTAACAAGAGAGATTTTGCCAACCGGTACGGCCTACGAGTGTAACAAGAGAGATTTTGCCAACCGGTACGGCCTACGAGTGTAACAAGAGAGATTTTGCCAACCGGTACGGCCTACGAGTGTGAAAGTCTGTTGAAAAAGACAAGCGGTACTGGCAAACTTTTATCCGAAAGTCGTCCCCCCCCCTTTCCCCTCTCCACCCCACACACTCACACACAGAAACAATTAACATAGACTTTTTCTGGCACAAGACGATAGGGAACAGCACGACACATTCTGTACACTAAAATGACACATTCTGTAGAATGAGATGAAACATACTGTAGAAAGGAATGATCCATTCTGTAGAATGAATTCATTTTTTCATGGCAAACGATTCAACATGCAAACAGGTTATGTCAAAAGGTCCTCGATACCAGAAGCTTGATTTCTTCCAGTAGTTTTACAGTATGAAATGTAAATTTTTTTTTTAAACCACTGCAGCCCGCTAAAATTATCCATGTGATGTCATTTCCTACAAGACGAGTTTCAGTTACATCAAAAACACCCAAAATAAGCCAGGACAAAGTCTGGTTCTCTCTCGGTTTGTCCAAAATGGTGCTCAGTTGTCAAGTGCGTCAGATGATGTGCAACAAGCAGCAATTTGGTGCCTTGGACGGCTTCGGTTAGAGGCTATCTCGGCTAGCGTTTTAAGCAGCTCTTGAGCTGGTGGGAGGAGCGCTATCACACGAAAAAAATTATATCAAATACAAATAGCACGCAGAAAAAGGTATTGACTTACTGATGATACAGGTCCGTGCGTAGCTAGATAAATTCTGTGTACATCTGCGTCGTTAGACGTTCCGTATGTAGATTAACTTCTTCTTAATTAAATTAATGTCCCCGGACACATAGAGCGTATAGGGGACTTCATGTAGATTAACGTCCCCGTTGTCAGTTTAAATACTAAATCCGGGTGTGGAGCAGGCTGTTTTAAAGTGCATCTGAGACAATTAAAAAATAAAAGCCCCACACCTATTGCACAACAAAACAGAATTTATTAGTCAGCATTATTGAGTCCAAACTTTTTGCGATAATCGTATATACAGCAAGTTAATAAAACTTTGCAGTTTCTTTCTGTGCCGTTGTCTGAAACCAACCCGGTGTTACATCGTCAAATCGCCGAGTATTTTATTTTGACTGGGAGCGACTGGGAGCATTCTGATTGGTCGACGCATTTCAAAATTCGACGCATGCGCACAGTGCTATTGTAGTCTTAGTAAGGATTAGGGTTAGGGTTAGGGTTACGACGCCTAAGAACGTCGTGAAAAGGCCGGCCCGGCTTGACTTGGCGCATGCGCAAAGCGCCCGGTTTAAATAAGAAACTCGGTCCAGCTGCGATGTTACACCGGAAACCCCGTAGCGCCGTGCATCCCTGTGGTATAGAGTTACCTTTAGTGTCTGCGTTGTGTTGGGGGCGGTGAGAGGGAGGTCTCGGAGGGGATGGAATGTGGGGAGGAGGGGGGACGAGGGATGAGCGGCGACGAAGGCGGTGGTAATGTGGAAATAAAAAAGAAGGAATGCCGATGATGATGGGAGACGAGACCAGTATTTTTTTATTATTATTATTTTTTTTTTTTTTAGAAGAGATGAATTTTCAAGTTGGATTTTGAAAATAGCAATGTTCTGAGAATTGCGAAGGGAGAAAAAGAGAGTTCTAATTTGAAGGGCCAAACACTGAGAAGAATCGACGACCAGCAGAGGAGAGTTTGTAGCGGAGGTAGTCTATGTGTAGCATAAATATGTGTCAGAAGAAGAACGAAGACATCTAGATGGCCTGTAGAGTTGAATTTTCTGGCTGAGGTAAGAACGGGATGATACATGGACGCACATATAAGAGAAAGTACTGATTTTGTAGGTAATCCTCTCTGGAAGCCAGTGGAGTTATTGAAGGAGTATGTGTGGTACGTTCAGATGTTTTCCTATGTGAGCACCAGCTGGGTCTTGAATGCCTTAGGGCATATAAACACAATGGAAGAGGAAGGAAGTCCAGCCAAAAGAGAGTAGCGGTAGCCTGTGCGTGACAGCACAGGAGAGGAAATGCGTTGGGCAATAGCATCAGTGGTCAGATGCTTGCCATTCATCCATCATCCATCCCGAAGGGGACACATGAGGGATGCAGGGTGACGCTGAGATTTTTCACCACTGTGGTCTATATGCAGATGTTGTCAGGAGGCGTGGCATGTCTAGTGTCGACGACATGATTTTTGTCCTTGTTTTGACACAGACGCTTGCGGACAAAGCCTATTCTACGACGCTTAAAGTAGCACGATTGACATGTTTTGCGGATGAATTCTGACGTGGAGAGGGTATTGTCAAGGATGACACCAAGGATTTTTGGCAGACGATGACGTCGGAATAGTGGTGTGACAAACAATGATAGCGTCAGCAGTACACTCACACTACCTACCACTATGACGTACCCCAAAGGGGGAAATAATTCACTGTAACATTTAATAAGGGGGATAATTTTTCTATGTCGTATAAACAGGGAAATAATTCAACCAAGACGTATAATAAGGGAGGTAATTCACTATGATCTTTATAACAAGGGAGATAATTCACAATGACGGGGATAATTCGTGTATTGATTGAAGCAGACGACCATGTAGAACGCTCGTCGGACACGACGCTTAGGTTCAAAGTTGGCAAACATCAGGGACAATAATAATAATAATTTTTTTTTTTTTTTGAATCAGTTTATAGTCCCCTCTCTTCCCGTTAAGGATGTTCAGAGAGGAGACCGTTTGACTATTAATAATAATAATAATAATAATAATAATAATAATAATAATAATAATAATAATAATAATAATAATAATAATGCGCATTATTCCTAAATCAGACTCAAAACGCGGTGATCTTTAACCAACATACACGCTGATTGTATAACTATATATAGTCATCTATTAGCGTGTATTAAGACAGTTCGGTTCATCATTGTGATCAAGAAGGGTTCGGACACACTTTAACATTAGAACTAAACTTGCCATGTCCGCACTAACATTCGCAGCACTATAAATAGATATTAGTCACTCTCAGCTCCGGTGTGCCAGGGCCGAGTTTCAATTCAGCGAGACTATCTAGGTCACAAGATCTCGTTTTTGAGTCAGACCGATCATTGAATGAAACTACCCACCATGCTGCCTCATTCTAGCCTCGTTTTCAATTTGTACACAAACGGCGGTTCCTTCGAATGTGTTGGACGATTTGCGAAAATAAAATCAAATAAAGTTAAAAAAATCAAATGTATCATCAAAATCGATTAAAAGCAAAATTGTTCACTTACAGTTCTTCACCCCCTCCCATGATCTGGTTGAAACTCGAAGATTTACCATCGAATTATCACCGTAACAGATTCCAAGTAGCATAAACCGCGTACTTTCCGCCATCTTGATCTTGCAGGCAAAGTACCCCAAGAGGCTCCTAGCTCTTTCTCGCCTCGCCTTGCGATTGACTAGCGAGCGAGCAGCCGTAGAAACGACCCAATGAGCAAGATCTACCGGGATCTACCGAGATCTCGCTGTTTTGAAACTCGCCCCAGGGGACGTTACTCTAATCTACATAACGAACGAACGATCAGCTCCGGACGTTGGTCGCAGCTGGTCAAATACCGAATTCCTCCCTGATCGTGTCAAGGATGTCGAAAATATGAGCATCCAGCATGTGGAAGTGATTTCCTTTTCTACAGTACATCAAGGATGCACAAAACGTACTGCGATGTGTGTGAACAGACTTTAAAATAACACATTCAACAGATGCTGACTGATCGAGGCTGAAATGGTGACGGGCGCGTGTCACAGGCTTCACAGTGGGTCAAACTTCAAAAACCTGTTATTGTTTTGTCCTCATATATTTCTGTTTTAAAGTCAAGTTTCCCCAAACAATAAACTACTGTGTTTTAGTATATACAACAGTAAACATAATTTGTAAAGCTGTGCTTAACCAGGAGCTAGCTTTGTGCTCTGTTGTATAACACCTTAGGGTAGATAACTGTGGGTCAGTCAGATGTTGTGACTGAGTTTTATCATAAAGAAGCAAGATGAAAAGATGGAATGGTTGGACATGGCACTGTCTGCAAACATAAATATTATTAAAATCGGTTCAGACAATTTTCAGAGCAAGAGCAAAGAAGTCACGAGTTGAAGTACCTGTATACCAAAAAATCTTAAAACTCGGATCGGCCGTTTTGAAGATACAGAGCAACACTTTTATTCTGCTCACAGTGGTGAAGAAACGGAAACTCCGATGGTATGGCCACGTCACCAGATCATCAGGCCTTGCAAAGACCATTCTGCAAGGCACAGTGCAAGGAGGTAGAAGAAGAGGGAGACCGAAAAAGAGGTGGGAGGACAACATTCGAGAATGGGCTGGTTTGACACTGAGCGAAGCCATCAGGGCTGCTGAGGACAGGTAAAGATGAAGTATGCTGGTTAAACGATCATCTGTGGTGCCCCTACGGGACAGGATAAGATAGTATAGGATAGGATAGGAGAAAGGTTTGACCCCAGCGTTCTTGACTTTTGGGAAGGAGCTGTCTAGTGGTTCTTTAAATATTGCGTGTGGGGAACCGACGGACCAACAGACAGACAGACTTTTAGCTCGTTCTTATTCATGACTAGCTCAAAGTATTTTTAGATGATGACTGTGGTGTTAAAACCAAAATCATTCATACAAAACACAAGCAAGCGCACAGTCATTGTCTAATTCACCAAGAATGGTCAAAGAATCAGAAGATATCATCTAGCATTATGAAGAAATCAAAACAACAAACACCTATGTTGATAGCTGCGAATGTTTTGATTTAGGAAAATTATTTAATCAAATAAAACCAATATAGAATTATGTTGCAACAGATATTCTATGGACGGTGTTCATTCATGCAGAAGGAGTGTAGGAGGGGGGGGGGAGTGAAGGGATGGGAAAGGGGGATGGAGGGGAGATGTAAACTCCTCTATCCATGACGAAAGTTCATGCCCGAAGCAGACATGTTTGAATGACGACCACAAGCCAACTTGAATCTTTTAACAACAAGACAGTCACACACACACACACACACACACACACACACACACACACACACACACACACACACTCACACACACACACATACTTGCAATACATCAGAAATGGGTTCATTTAAGAATGTAGGAATCGGAAAGTCATTTCTTGATGGAAAAGGGTTAGGGCAAGGGTTAGTTGCAGCGCTGCAACTAGCCCTTACCCTAACCCTTCTCTAGAAAGTTGACCTATTTCGTCTCCTATAGGCGACGAAGTAGGTCGAATTTTGCTTCAAACTTTTTCAAAAATTGACTGTATTTTCTCCGTCCCGGATAGTGCACTCCTATGTACTTAAAACACTCTTATTGACTACAACTGCACTCCCTTGCACTAAAAGAGCACTCCCGCGCACTTAGAAAAAAGTGGGTTCCTGGAAAAAAAGTGGGTTCCAAGCAAATAAACCCATTTGTTACTAGAAAAGACAAGGTCTGCTACCCATTTGTGCGCTTTTGTGCGTTCCTCTACACACACGCACACACACACACACACACACAAAACACACACACAACATTACATTACATTACATGAATATTGCTTTAGGTCCAGCGGACTCTTCCGAGCCAAATCAGGACCCGACAACCCCTGATCTGCATAAAAGATCTGCTGAAACAACCCTAGTGGTGAAACTGAAAGCTCTCCACCAGCCAGTCACTTTACAATAAAGACATCCCACGCAGGGGACGCTGAGGCTGTACTCTAATTTATAGAACCCCCGTTTACAAAAACAAAATAGAATACAAACATCATTATAAATTATCAACAACAAAACATATACATATAAAATGCCTACATTGCTAAATAATAACATCATAGGAAGCCCTAGTGACCACCTGGCAGAAAGCATCCAATATTCCCAAGCTGATCCAACAGACCTCATACACAAATAAGGAGTCTTGTCCCGGAAGATTTTTCAAGAAAAAAGGTAGGTGACTGGTCTAGCGAAGACGAAGATAGTATAGCAGATTGATAGAACAGAGCAGGACTGAGAAAGAGCAAATGAGAAAGACAGTGACAGTGGGAATTTAAAGCACTAAATTTCCAGAAAGTGGGGAGACTATTTATACTGAAACCCCCGGCACCCCAACGGGGGTACACAACAACAACAACAACAACAACAACAATCAAATAACACCAAAAAAAATATTCACACGATCCTTGTGCTAAGCCCATAGAAGAGTGAAAGGATCATAGGATATTACTGGGAAACAAGGATCATGTGAGCATTAGTAAAATAACTAAGTTTTAATAAAGCACTATTTCCGCTGCCTTAAAGATTTATACAATGTGTGTCAGAAATGTTACAATTGAGGCATTCACTGTATATTCAGGACTATCAGAAAGCTGTACAAGATTTATGGTACAAGTTGTTTTCATGCCAGAATGTGATTTATAGGGCGGACCAGCCCAGGGGTGTAGACGGACTTGCCCTGGGGTAGGGGCAAGTTTCCCGATAATCTTTTTCATATTGTCTATAGTGTAAATAGGCGCAAGCCTCGTTTATTTTAATGAAATAAAAAAACAACAACCAATAGTCTATTTTACCGTCTGTAACCGGCTATTATTTCATTTGAAAACCGGTATTTTACCGGTTGTGACCCGTTTTTACGGTCCTTGTTTAACGTTTTTCCTTTGTTCCCCTAGACAATAGTGCACAGCTTAGTACTAAAACACGCCCAAGTGACCTTAACAGCTTTTATCAAAGTTGACCTGCACACAAAATAAAAACAGTTGTAGGCATATTCCTGGAGCGGATGTTCTATGGTATATGGACTGCTTCGGTACTGGTTGAAGTCTTTTTAGCAGTGATAAGAAAATGCACCACAAGAACCTTTATTTGTGTGTTTGTGTGCGTGCATGTGTGTGTGTGTGTGCGTGTGTATGTTGCACTTGAATGTTGGGTTGAGTTATGCCCAGATATAAGGTGAAGGCGTTTAAGATAAATATTGTTACCATCAAAGGCTCTGTAGATCATATAACCCTAGACCTGTCATTCAATTCTTAGTCAATAGAACAGTCAGTTTGCTTTCAGGGCCTATTTTCTTCCCCGAAATTTAAACTTTTACAGGGGGCTCCTCAAAGTACTGTGCTATCCCCCCGTTCTATTTACCCCTTACACCAAAGACTGTCGAGGCTCTGACTATATCCTTTTGTAAAAATACTCTGACGACTCTGCTATTGAAGACTTCTCGGACTGTGCAACACAACCTACAATTTCTGAAGCTGAACGATTCAACTGCTAGTGCAAGCAGAACTTCCTTGACTTGAACGTCACCGAAACCACAGAACTCCTGATAGACTTTAGACCAAACCCAACTCCTTGTCTTCGACCTTGTGATTGACGGTGTGATTGTCATGCGTGTGTCTGGGTACCGTTCGGGATTAAAAGTTCTCTTTCAGTGCTAACACAACTTACATTCGCAACACCCGGTTGTTGATGGGTGTTGCGGCTGCCCTTAGCTTTGGGGATGGAGGATCATGAAGGGGTGTGAGTGCCTGGGTAGGAAGTGGTTACGTATGGACCAAATTAATGCATTTGGCAATATGTCATCTTCAACAACGTTTTATCTTCTATCCACTGCCACATTTTGGAGGATTTTTATTTTTTTGTTTACCACGAAATTATGTTACTTTTAACGTTTGTATTTATTATGTACTCTCATGGTCGTCAGCGGCGTTTCTCGCAATTTCCACGTTATTCTAAAGTATTTACTGTTGTCGTCTTTAAAAAAAAATTATTTAGTGGCCCAAAAAAAAATCCTTTTGAAAATTCGTATTTTTGGACTATGTTTCAGTAATGATTCTTTAAAAATACATTATATATATAAAATGTATTTTTAAAGAATCATTACTGAAACATATAAAGTAGATTTAACGTCTTTATATATATATATATATTGTTGTAGCTTCCTACGGAAGCTGGTATTGACTTTGGACTCACGGCGTTGTCCCAGACAACGGAGAAAGGGCGACTCGAGGAACAGCGGCGGTCGGCCGTGCGTCTTGTACCTGACCAAGACGCGTTTGCTACCTCAGACAGATAGGGCAGGCGCGCGCCCGTCTGCCTGTTTACAACTTTACTGCTCGTTCAACTACCTATCTACAACATAACTGTTCATTTAACTGCCCGTCTACGAGATTCTGTAGCCTTTGTGTACACCCGCCTCCTACGATTATAGAGGCAACACGTTTTTTTTTGTGTTTATTTTGGCTCAGGACATGAGAATGCCGGCCGTGCGAGTTTCGTCGTTATTCAGACTGGACAGTGAGGTGTGAGAGACTAGTGTAAACATATTAGTGTAAAAATATCGGTGTAAAAGGATTGGTATGAAAGATTGCTGTGAAATAGTGTGGTTTATTTATATACAGTATTGAGAACGTGGAACGTATATTTTGTGTTGGTGTTTGCCTGTGTTGGTGAGAGTCTGTACGTTTGTGGATGCTGTAGTTAACAGAAAAGCTTGCACGCACACTTATTTTTGATCTAGGAGTCAATTATATTTCGCATTCACTTAGCTATTATAAACAGGCACACACATCAAAATATCCATACTTACACAAGACCTTGGGTGGTTCCAAACACAAAAACACACCCTTGTAGAAAGGACCCTACACTTGTCTCATGATAGTGGCAATCACAATCTACCCAGTCAACGTCAGATCGCAAAGAACATAGTCTTGACTCTACCTTCTTCCCCGCTTTCAGACCACACTGCAAGGAACAGAACTCCGTTCAGCCTCTATAGGTATCGAACTATGCGTAAAGCACGTGAAAAACCTCAATTCCTATCATACACTACGCAATACAAAATACTGATTCAAACTTTGTGCACATCACTCTCAGAGATATGAAACTATACACTATATGCATCCTGACACAGCATATTTTTAGCGTGCGTCCGAACTCATGTCGTCACACTATGACGATGTTGTCTCTCTTGCGGATCTTGCAAAGTTGTCAATCAGTAGCACACTTATCACCTCCATCCTGGTGGCCAACGAAAGGCGCAGTCCTTGGTGACCCGGGAGACGACCGATCCGGTATGGAAGAATTGGTTGTTTTCTTCATGCAGTGTGTCTTGGGCAAGTAAAGGCCCCGCCACACATACCGGTTTGAAGGCCGATTCTAGATCGGGTTTCGGATCCGTTTGCGATCGGGCCGGACTCCAAAACCGATAGCACTGCCACACGTTTCCGATCAGGTCGACCCGAAACTTCCACACAATGTACATTCTTTATATTCACTTTCCCTAGTGTCAGTGTACACGATCCCCAACCCCATCCAACAGCTCACCATCTTGTCTGAAACCACAGCAGAAATAATGTCTCTACATGCTACAAAAACTATTTAAAAATTAAAAACGTAATGGAAAACCAAATCAAAACCGTACAAAACATCGCGGGTTACATCACAGGCTCTGAAGTCTTTATTAATTTCGTCTTTGTAAACTCGTGGGCCTCCTACATAGGTATGTAGTATAGTATATATAGTATGTAATTGAGGCCTACGAAAGACGAGACTTCCCAGCCTGTCACCTTTCATCAGCTTCGTTTGTGCCGCCAAGTTGACAATGAACACGGGACGCATTCTGATTGGTTGGAAGTTTACAATCGGGGCCGATTTTGCACAGCAGAATAGAACAGGCTCTAAACGCACGATACCGAGCCGATTGTCATCGGACCGCAGGGCAAGTAGTAGTTCTGACGTCATCACGTAGCAATCGGGATCGGATCGCAAACAAAATCGTTGCACAATCGGCAAGTGTGGCGGGGCCTTAAGACCTGGTAGGTCCCAATCCTCTCCAGGCTGCTGGTCACAGCTGTAATCCACGAATACAGTGTGGCTCACCTTGGCCCCGAGCACGTGGTCGTTGAACCTGTAGTAACATGAGGTTCCTCCGCCCTGGCCGGTGACTTCTGTGTAGAAGACTTTCACCCAGTGATGCTGTGCTGACATCACTTACCCCATTTAGTCGCCTCTTACGACATGCCGGGGAACGTTGGGTCTATTCTATTCAGTGCCCGAACCCACAGGGCCATTCCATCTCACGGACTTTACAAATCCGGACGCTCATGGCCTAGATGGGTGTGTGCCAACTACACAAACATACCCAGCAAGACTAGGGTCCCTCTCCCCCATCCCTGGTCACCTAGCATTGTGCACAACTGACTGAGCGTCAAACAATAAGCCTGCATGTGCGCACCTCTGGTGTCTTAGATCCTGCATCAGCTAGCGCCTTAAGCGGCTCCTGAGCTGATATGACTACACGAGTTTTGACGCACGCTAAGTTTATGCTGAGTCAAGGTGTATTTACTGTACAGTTTCATATCTCTGAGAGTGCCGTGCGCAAAGTTTGAATCAGTGTTTTGGAATGCATAGTGTATGTCAGGAATTAGGTTTTTCACGTGCTCCATGGCTATTAGAAGCTGAACGGAGCTCTGTGCCTTGGACTGTGGGGTGGGGAAAGCGGTTGAAGTGGCAGAGTTGAGGCGGTAGTCTTTGTGGTTAGATGACTGTTGGAGAGATTGTGACTACCACTATCATAGGATAAGTGTAGTGTTTAAGGGTTGAGTTTTTGTATATGGAACCACCCAAAGTCTTGTGCCTTAACACTGACAAGAATGACCAATGAGTTGTGACAATTATTATAGAAAAGTAAATTTAATACACTTTTTCCTGTAGACTGTAGACTTTCGAGAACAGTTTTTACTATGGCTAACAGAATAATGTTGAATGCCATAAAAACAAAGTATTGTCCAGATGTCCATTGTGTATGCAATGAGACTTTTTCATTATATCATTTACTTTTTGGTTGCCGTCATTTTCTGCCTCTAATAACTGTGCATCTGCATGACATAAAAACATTAGATGATATTAATTTTCATCAAAGTGCATTGTTAGCAAAACTTTTGATGGATTCTCCTGTGGCTAGATTTGTGTAAATAATTTTATTTTATTTTATTTATTTATTTATTTATTTTTTTATTATTTTTTATTTTATTTTAATTATTTTTTTTATTTATTTTTATTTTTATTTTTATTTATTTTTTTTTATTTATTTATTTTTATTTTTTTTTTTAATTTATTTATTTATTTATTTATTTTTTTTTTTTGGCCCCCGTCTTATCATCTTTGGTGGAAAAGACGTAAATAAAACAACCAACCAACAACCAACCAAATTTATAGTACTTGAGAAGGACTTTTGCCGCCACAGTGCTGTGTGACCTCTGTGTTGAGTGATGTCCTAAGGGTGTGTGCTCTTGGTTTAGAGACCTCCCAAGACCTAGCATTTCGTAAGTGCTAGGGTGCCCTGAAATCATAATAAGACAGTAACGAACCATCTACTCTCTATAGACAGTGTTGTGCTGTGTTGTGTTGTATTGTGGTGTTGTGTGTCTGTAACTTCACAGGCCGGGAAACTGAAGGTGAGTTGGTGCCCAGTGTCCTAATTCTTTTAGTGGCTATACACTCTGAGCATGCGTACGTGAATAAATGATGTTGGATGAGGGGAAAAGGGGTAATTTGATAAATAGCATTTTTTTAATGATTTTCTTGATGAAGATGTAAAAAGGAATAATGTTGTTGATGTTGTTGCCAAAATGAGGGCAAGGGTGGGTGACGATGAGGTATACATGATAATAAGAGAAAGAGAGGGGTGATGAACATGAGAGAGGGGTGACAGTGTATTATAGTATGCTAGAGGGGTGATGAATATGAGAGAGAGGATGAATCAAGTTAGATTGCTGACTAGAAATGAAATTATAATATGCATTTGTATTTGTTTAAGTAATCATATTCATGGGATGTTAATATAAATTATAATATGCATTTGTATTTGTTTAAATAATCATATTAATGGGATGTTAATATAAATTATAGAAGGATGACAATTGTTGTATTGCATGAATAAACAGATCAAGATGGCGGACGACGGAAGGAGTTATTTCCCATGTATTGTTTACATTATAGAGATAGCCCAGTAAGACAGTTTATTTTGTCGACCAGATTGGGCCTACCACTATTGTTCTACCTGTCTATGTTTCACTACTTCCGCTTCTTCGTTCCACGTTCTACATACTTTGTTCCACGTACTACGTACTTCGTTCCACGCACTACGTACTTCGTTCTACGTACTTCGTTCCACGTACTACGTACTTCGTTCTACGTACTTCGTTCTACGTACTTCGTTCCACGTTCTACGTACTTCGTTCTACGTACTCCATTCCACGTCTACGTTCCACCTCTACTTCCACATGCAGGAGGAGGCTAGACGACGTGCTTGTGGGACCGCTGCTACTTGGGTCGCAGTACGCAGGGCCTCACATACACCCTCAATCATACGCACATTACACACACATAAACATATATATTAAACAGTGACTTTCTACAGTCTGTGACAGGTTCCATCAGTTGGTGATTTTCCTGTACTTTCAGTCAATTTAATTAATCTGTGTATAAAGCGTCTGATATAAACTTAATAAATTTCTTCAAGGCTTGGTGTTCATATACTTAAGCCATCGGTTGTATTAGTTCATCTTTATTTTCATATTATTATATCTTGTTTGTGTTGGCATCTTGTGTCCAGTGTCAAAGGGGTTACGGATTAGACAAGGGAGGTAATTGTTGGTTAATTGTTGGGGTTGTGGGACTGGTTAAGGGTTGATGTAGGGTTAGATTCCCAATTTTCCTGTGTGATTGTATGTTGAATAAATGAGTGTAAATGTTCATATGGCATTTGTGTTAGGGTTTTTTTAGTTTGAGTTTGTATCCCAGCACTCGCTGTTGAGCTGAAGTCACTGAACCCATTCGGGTGACGTGACAGCTGAAAAAGCGATATAAAAATGATTAAATAAAGTTTTATTTATTTATCTTTTTTTAAAGCTCTATGAATCGCTCTTATTTCAGAATGACAACGTGATTTAGTTGGGTCAGTAGTCTACTTTGGTAACGATATTATTGTTCACAAAATAAACAAAACGGAAGCAACGAACCTTGCCTTATTAAGCGTATATTTACCACTTTAAAGAGCTGTTCCAAGACAATGGTGCAAGGGCGGATTATGCTGTTGATGATTTATGGTGGAGGGGAGGGTCCTTATTACGTTATGTGATACTATTACACAAATAAGAATAATGTACCACTTCGTATTCACAGCCATCTGTTGTCAACTTTACGGCAAAATAGGAAAATATGGGCAGCTGTTAAATTTCCCTTTTTAATTTAAACAAAATGTTTTAGTTATGGTTCAACAGGAGTTTGAAACCACAAAAACCTAACCTGACCCCGCTTCTATTGCAGTGCAAGAAGACCCTGATACAAAATAATATTTAAAATATATAAATAAATAAATAGATGTTTTAGATATATATAGTCTTATTAAATGTCCCCAGAATCAAGGTATATTTGTTTTTGTACGGTTATCTGGGGACACAGTTTGGTATCTGGGAACATGCGCATGTTCCCAGATCCAAGGTAACTTTGAAAATGCAAGGAAAAGTAAGTTTCCTCTAGGCGACGAATTAGGTCAAGCTGTATTTGTTTCTAGGTCAACTGTCTTTTACGAACCGTTTGAGAATGTTTTCGAACCGTTTGTTGACGCCGGATAGTGTCCTCACTTGGTTTCATACAATTTAAGAATCCAAGAAGGCAAATTGGGTTTTGGGACGGAAAAAGCGCATTTTTGTAGAGAAAAGGGATAGGGCAAGGGCTAGGGATAGATATACAACTAACCCTTACCCGAACTCTTGTAGCGAAATTCCGCTCTTTCCGTCACTTTTAAACAGTGTTTTCGCATGTTCCCAGAAACACGTAGGCAGTGGTTTCCAATCAAATTTATTGAAAAGGGATTAATATTCTACATGTATGTTGATTTTTTATAAATGGTGCTAACACCGTAGCTCGGTGCTACAGAGTTCGCCTGGCACACCGATCATTCAGGTTCGAATCCCTTAGTGGGCCGGCAAGGTAAGAGTGGCAGTTTTCCCACTCTCTGTCTTAGCAGTATGATTATTGTAGTGTTTCAGTGTTGACTTTGGTTCCTAGCTGTTCCTCTTCTGTGGGATGGTTTTTTCCTGCCGTATAACCAATTGTAGGTGTTAAACCTTAATGTCCATTCATTCTGTATAAATAATAAGGGTATTTATGTAGAGTTTTTATTTTAAACCGTTGGAGGCGCAATTTGCACAGCGACAGTAGAATTTCTTCACTGTTGCTCATCGGAATTATTTTATGCGCAATATCTTCATCCCCAAAAGGTCGTTATTGAGTTTACAAATTTTTTTCCCCCCGGAGTTTCGGATCCCGAACCTGGGTTCCTGAAACTTTTGGACATAAAAAGGTTCGGGAACCTAGGTTCGGGATTTGAGAACCTCCACAACAAAACAAGGTTGGTGAACCTCCACGAACGTTCCAATTACGACAGGCCATAAGATCGACGCCCTATTTGTCTCTCACTCTTCTCTCTGTCTCGCTTTCTCTGTCTGTCTGTCTGTCTGTCTGTCTGTCTGTCTGTCTGTCTCTCTCTCTCTCTCTCTCTGTCTCTCTCTCTCTCTCTCTCTCTCTCTCTCTCTCTCTCTCTCTCTCTCTCTCTCTCTCTCTCTCTCTCTCTCTCTCTCTCTCTCTCTGTCTCTGTTTATTTGTGTTGACGTTATTACAATTGGATGCTTGCAGATAACATAAGAAAGCTTATAATATATATTTGTATGAATTGGATAACAGAGGGAAAAAGACTTGGTTATGGTCATGCCACACGAGCGTCAAATCTTGAATCCAATTCATGAAATCACGACAAAATCTCTTGATTGGCACCCTGTGCATCGCGAATCCAGATTCTTTGAATTGGCTCCGATTGCCGACTTTCAACATGTTCTAATTCCGCGAGTCTCGATTGTGTGATTCGGACCTTTTGGCCAATGAGAAGCAGAATACGAATCACGTGATCACAACACACGTACAGCAAAACTTCAAGACCAATAACCCTCAAGTTTGACTCGATGTGCGACTTTCGTGTGGCACTGCGCGATTCAAGTCAAAATGAAATTCCGACTTCCAAGTCGAAAATTGCTCCGATTCGCGTCAAGTCCAGTAGATTTGACGCTCGTGTGGCATGGGCTTTAGATGATCGTTGGAGTATGTTTGTGTCCTTATGGATTTAAGTACGTGTGGACGAATCAGGGCGTGCGTAATGTAAAATGGTTTCTGCGTGTTTTTAAAGAGCGATTGATAGACGGTATAGATGGCAAGAATGGAATGATCATGTAAATACGAGTGAACGGTTTGATTGATATTCGTTTGTAATATGTAGCATGAGGTGCCTTCATTTTTTAAATTGAATCTAGATATACAACTTAAATATTGAATGACTAAGCTCAGATTTTGGTATTTCTGATTGTGCTGTGTCATCATAGTGTCATCATGTAGTGTGTCTTGGGCAAAAAAGACCTGGCGGTGCCCAATCCTCTCCAGGCTGTTGGCCACAGCCGAAATTCACGAATACAGTGTGGCTCGCCTTGGCCCTGAGCACGTGGTCGTTGAACCTGTAGTAACTTGAGGTTCCTCCGCCCTGGCCGGTGACTTCAAGAGTAGAATGGACTGGTTTGACACTGAGCGAAGCCGTCAGGGCTGCTGAGGACAGAGAAAGATGGAGTATGCTGGTTAAACGATCATCTGTGGTGCCACTACGACCTCCGGGTTACGGGACAGGATAGGATAGGATAGGATTTTGCTATTCAGGTTTATGGATATTGCAGTTGGGTACCCGAAAACAAACTGTGCAAGTTATGTAATCAACCCGAAGAAAATGAGCTGCATTTTTCGATCCGTTGTCCCTATTTCGATGATTTGCGTAGAGAATGTTTTGCCCCCCAATACTATAGAAACCCAAATGCATTCAAGCTGTCTTTATTATTGTCATCTATTAATGATAATGTTGTATGGAGATTATGCATGTTTTGGAACAGACCTTTCAAGATTAGAGAAACTGTTACGTCGTTGTGTATTTATTTTGAGGATTTGAAATACTGTATTGTTTCGATGTATGTTTGACTTGACTAGTGTTGTATTGTATTGTAATATTTTGTGAATATTTTTGAACACACCATTTCTAGAAGTTGGAAACTTCCCTGTGTCCCTAGACGCTAAATGCAGACTACTCTGTTTTTGGTTTAAGCTGTGTGTCGATTGTTACAGCAATTCTGCCAAAATATCGGTCCTTACGTTACGCCTATGTCATGCCTTATATTGTAACTCCGAATATAAACTACCCTGGTTGAGCTATGTACATTCTTTGCTTAATAATATTGGGTTAAATTATATGTGGACCAATGATTGTAGATACTCTCTAAGCCAATTCAAGATGATTGTAGAACAACGAGTAAGAGATCAATGTTTACAGTCATGGAAAAGCAATATGTATAACAGTAACGTTTGCATCACGTACCGAATTTTTAAAGAGAATTTTTGTTTTGAGGATTACTTAACCCGCTTATCTCCCTTGATGAGAAAGAATATATTGAAATTCAGACTTAGCAATCATAAGTTGCCAATACAGTCACAAAGATATATAAATGTGCCACGGGAAGAAAGGCTGCGACCTAAATGAAATAGGTGACGAATTCCACTATCTGTTCACTTGTTCAAATTCCTTACTGGAAGAAAATAGAATTTCTTATTTACCTCAATATTTTTGGCGTCACCCAAACGTCTTTAAATTACAACAGCTGATGAACTCTAAGTAAAAAAAAAGGCTATTGTATTTGAGCCGCTATATTAACATTATTTTTTCCTTATTTAAATAATACATTCTTTTTTCTTGTTGTTGTTTGACCTATCAAGTGCATTTTTCAGAAGATCAGATTTTTCTTCCTGGTCTCGTGGTTCTTTTCTCGAATGTGTCATGCTCGCACTACTCATAAAAAGTGTTGTTTTGTTTGTTTGTCTGTTGATAAATAATGAATTAAGAATGCTATACTTTATTTTTGGGGTAAATGAAAATGAATTGAGAAGGTGACTATTTATTTAACTATGGGTATTACTGTACTTATTGGACTAAGGGATTTTGGAATATCGAGTTACACACTGTAAGTGATAAATTTTGTATACCTTTCTTTGTGTCCTTTTGTTGGTTTTTGTTTTCATAACATGAAAGTTGTTTTACATTGCCATTCATGCTTGTTTCATGTATTTTCCCAATCCCCCCATTTCCCCCCTTTTGGCTAAAAAACCCCTTGGGGTCATGAGCAATCTTGCCACTGTAGATTGTTCTAACCTATAAAGGGTACAGTGAAAGCCCCAGTTGAAAACCTGTCTTGCCTTTGTAGGCATGACAAATTAACTGCGGCAACAGTTCCCCCCGTTGGAGTGCCGGGGGTTTCAGTATAAATAGTATCCCCACTTTCTGGAAATTTAGTGCTTTAAATTCCCACTGTCGCTGTCTTCCTCATTTGCTCTTTCCCATTCCCGATCTGTCCTACCACTCTGCTATACTATATTCTTCTTCGCTAGATCAATGACCTACCTTTTTTCTTGAAAACTCTTCCTGGACAAGACTCCTTGTTTGTGTATGAGGTCTGTTGGATCAGCTTGGGAATGTTGGACGCTTTCTGCCGGGTGGTCACTAGGGCTTCCTATGAATGTACTATTTAGCACTATAGGCATTTTATATGTATGTTTTTTTGTTTATGATTTATAATGATGTTTGTATTCTATTTTGTTTTTGTAATCGGGGAGTTCGCGTAGTTGAGGTCAACCCTCAGCCGTCCCTCGCGTGGGATGTCTTTATTGTAAAGTGACTGGCCGGTGGAGGGCATTCAATTTTCCCACTGGGGTTGTTTCAACAGATCTTTTATGCGGATCGGGGGTTGTCCGGTCCTGATTTGGCTCGGAAGAGTCCGCTGGACCTAAAGCAATAATAAATCAATCAATCATTTGGCTAAAAAGCCCCCTGGGCGTATAGCCTTTCGTTGTATAGATGGTTACAATCATGTGTCTTGAAATAAAACTCTAATACTCTGGAGTTTGGTCCTTTATTGAATAAATATTCGTATTCGCATTCTGTTTGTCTCTCTCTGTCTCTGTCTGTCTATGGGTCTGCCTATCTGTCTGTGTCTCTGTTTCTATCTGTGCGTCTGACTGACTGTCTGTCTGTCTGTCTCTCTCTGTCTCTCTGTCTCTCTGTCTCTCTGTCTCTCTCTCTCTCTCTCTCTCTCTCTCTCTCTCTCTCTCTCTCTCTCTCTCTCTCAAACCCTTTCACGGCATCACGCTCAGTCAGAAGAAATGAACAACAACCACAGCAAAAAGAGAGTAGAAAGCAACACGGAAACAAATTTCAGCCAACCAAAAAAAAAATAAAATAAATAAATAAATTAAAAAAAATAAAATAATAATAAACAAAAAGACAGCACACGATGATCCGCTGTACTGGTTTATTGGCTGGAACATTCATGTAGTACTTCAAAGCGAAGGTAAGAAATATAGGATTTGGTGATGGGTGTGAGGACTGCGGATTCTAGAGGGCTCGGGGAGAGGTCGTGGGCGGGTCGGTGAAGAGGAGGTGGAGAGGAAGGCAAGGGGACCGGGAAGGGATGGGGGGGGGAGGGAAGAGGTGGCAATATAATGTGATAGAGCTTTCTTCAATGTTCAATTACGATGGGTAGTGCTTTCAGGGGCGTAGGTGTAGTTGGGGACGCAGATTCCCATCTGTTCACGGTTGAGGTGCTGAAACCGAAAAAACAACCAGCTGGAGATGAGGATTGTGGTAGTAAAGGTGGTGTACGAAAACAACCCCCTACTAAAGTGTGAGGTCAGAAGAATACACCACCAACACCCCCAGGCCATGCCCACTTCCTGTTTTAACTAAACACAATTAATTTCTTTTTTTCTTCTTTTTTATTGTACACGCGGTATATCAGATCATAACCCCTCTATACAAGTAGTGATGTCAGAAATAACCGCCCCCCGCTACCCCCTCCTTATCCCCTTTAAAAGAAATGTTTACAATTACAGTTTAACTAAATTATTAACAAACTAACTAACCAACCTACTAGACAGACAACTCAACTCACTAACCTACTAACTATCCGACTGACTAACAAACAATAAATTAGTAAATAAAATATTTAAAAAATAAAAATAATAATACTGACATCCAAGACGTATTGCGTTATCGGCTGCTCGGCTGCACCGGGAAGATCTGATAACATACCAATTAAACAAGCATCCATCCGTTTCAAATAAACATAAAATTTTTAAAGAAAGGTAAATAATTGAAACCTTGTCAATAAATCAATCATTGGCTTCACAATGAAAGTCTTGATGCGTCTGCGCGCGCGCGTGTGTGTGTGTAAGTGTGTGTATGTTTGTGTGTGTGTACGCGCGCGCGCGCGTATGTCTACAATAAGACCTTTGTCCGATCATGTTAAAGTTAGAATATTATTGTCTTTGATGTTTCGGCCTCTGTAAAAACAAATCTGTATTCAATTTTAAAACAATTTTAAAACTATACAATCTCAAAATATATATGTGAGCGTCTGCTCGCGCGTGTGTTAATGTTTGTGATGATGTTATTCCTGTTGTTGTTGCTGCTGCAGCTGCTGCTGCTGCTGTGTTATTGTGGCACTTACGGTTAATGAGACGCGTGATGTCTTCTTTGCCGTGTTCTTGTGTATAACCCGTCAGTTTACACGCCTCTGCTGCCGCGATCAGCTCCACAAGTTCCACCTGTCATCATCATCATCATCATCATCATCATCATCATCATCATCATCATCATCATCA
>CM072526.1:11427355-11562355 GCA_036898135.1 Oncomelania hupensis | reverse complement strand
TGTATGTGTGTGTGTGTGTGTGGGTGGGTGTGAGTGTGTGGGTGAGTGTGTGTGTGTGTGACGTACGGTTGATGAGACGCGTGATGTCCTCTCTGCCGTGTTCCCGGGTGTACGCCGTCAATTTGCACGCCTCCGCTGTCGCAATCAACTCTACCAGCTCCACCTGCCATCATCATCATCATCATCATCATCAGCAGCAGCAGCAGCAGCAGCAGCAGCAGCAGCAGCATCGTCATCATCATCAGCATCGTCATCATCATCATCATATCGTCATTTTCATTATCATCCTCCTCATCATCATCATTCGACCCGCTGTTCGGTCTCGCATTGTTATTTTTGACTCAATTGACGTCGACCTTCTGCAATCTTTATTGAATCTTTATTTTATCGTTCAATCCCATTCTCCTTCTCTCTTAGATACTTTACTCAACAGAAGATGTAACATCTGTAAAACAACCAAATCCCATTTTGAAACTCTTATCCTATCCTAACCTATCCTATCCCGTAATTCGAAGGTCGTAAGGGCACCACAGATGATCGTTTAACCAGCGTACTCCATCTTTCTCTGTCCTCAGCCACCCTGATTGTTTTGCTCAGTGTCAAACCAGTCCATTCTCGAATGTTGTTCTCCCACCTCTTTTTCGGTCTCCCTCTTCTTCCATCTCCTTGCACTGTGCCTTGCAGGATGGTCTTTGCAAGACCTGATGATCTGGTGACGTGGCCATACCATCGAAGTTTCCGTTTTTTCACCACTGTGAGCAGGTCATCGTGTTGTCCAATGGCTTGTGTGATGGTCTGTCGGACTTCGTCGTTGGTGATGTGCTGGGTATAGGAAATGCCAAGAAGTCTTCTGTAGCACCTCATCTCCATGCTTTGTATTCTTCATTGTAGATCTGCTGTGAGGGTCCATGTTTCGCAAGCGTATAGGAAGATGGAGATGACAAGGGAGCGCAGCAGTCTTATCTTGGAATGTAGACTGATGGTCCTGTCTTTCCAACTTGGCTTCAACCTCGCCAGGGCAGCAATTGTTTGTGCGATCCTGGAGAGGACTTCCTGTCGGGACCCATTGTCTGATACAATGGCTCCTAAATATTTGAAGCTATGCACTGTGTTGAGGGATTGGCCTCGGACTTTGATGTCCGTGTTGATGCCATTGGTGTTGTTGGTCATCATTTTGGTCTTCTCTGCACTTATTTCCATTCCATAGGCTCTGGAGGTGGTGTCAAGCCTCTGTACCAGCTGTTCACGTTCTTGTTCCTCTCCAGCCAATACATCAATGTCATCCGCAAAACAAAGGTTGGAGATTGCTCTTCCCCCTATGCTGACTGTGCCTTCGTGATCTGCAATGGCATCTGACATGATGAAGCTCTTATACTCCATTCATATAATTACATTCATTTCGTTCATCGGACGAAAAAAAGGCTTTACTATATTTTTAGCGCCATCACCAGATATATAAGAAACGTCACCAGATGAAAGAAGGATCTGTACCTGATCCTCAGGAGTGAGGTAATGGAAGATGTCGTGCTGATGCAGGAGATGCAGCATCTGGAGCAGTTCACCACTCACCATGCTCACCGTCACCAGCAGGGCAAAGCTCACCAACAGTTTCATCTTTGATTATGTTTTTGAATGCAACTGAAAAAGAAAAGTACAGTCTAAGTATATAGGGGTACAGAATTTTGAAGTGGAGCAGTGCAGATCTCTTTTATAATATTTTATAAGTTATCAGCTGACCCAGCAGACCCCATACACAAATCAAGAGTTTGGGAGAGTTTTCCAGATAAAAAACGGTAGGTGAATGGTCTAGCGAAGAAGTTAGTAGATTGATAGAACAGAGAAAAAGCATATGAGAATGACAGAAACAGTGGCAATTTAAAGCCCTAAATTTCCACAAAGTGGGGATACTATTTATACCGAAACACCCGGCACTCCTACCGGGGGAACGCTGCAAGGTACGTACACTCACCTCACAGCAAACAGAAACCAACAGAACTCAAGCAGCAGTATCATAAAATGCAGGACACCACTGGATACAAAGACTATTTATATTTACTGGTTTTATATATAGTAGTTATACTGACTATTTATAGTTCTATAGAAACAAACATACCTCTGACTCTAATCCCAATTCTTGCTTTTATCTTATCTTTTATTCTCAATAGAATCACGCGTGTTAGAGCTGTTATGACAGCTGACCTGGTTTAAATAAACTTAAGTGGAAAAAATTCCGATGAAAAGAGGTCAGACCGAATCCTAAAGAAAATATTGAAAGCCGAGAGTTTTTGTCTCTCCAGTTGCTCCGGTTTCCTCCCTCACTTCAGTAATGATATTGGATGAAGTCTATGTAAACTTTCATGCAAACAAAATTTGGATTTCCTGTTTCTATCTTTTAATAATAACGTGTCTTTACATCACATGTTTGATTGATGAATGTGTGTTTGTTGCATAGGTAGGGAGTGTCTGTAACATGTGAGCGTGTATGTTAGTTATAGATCGCCGTGCTTAGAATTGAATCTGATTTTTTAAAGAATGAGGCGCATATAGCATCCATAATAATAACAATAATAATTTTTTTATTATTATTATTATTATTATTATTATTATTATTATTATTATTATTATTATTACACATAGGACTACGTTTGAGAGAATAAGTCATCTTTAAAAACGGACTAAACTCGGTAGTATTTAGGGGGTTAGAATGTGGAATATCTAGAACTGTCTTCAGTGTTTTGGGGTCACGAAACTAAACTTACGAAATGCCACTCCACAATTCCTATCCTATCCCGTAACTCGGTGGTCGTAGGGGCACCACAGGTGATCGCTTTATTCATCATGGGGTGTGTCACAGCCGATATCCACGAATACAGTGTGGCTCGACTTGGCCCCAAGCGCGTGGTCGTTGAACCTGTAGTAACATGAGGTTTCTCCGTCCTGGCCGGTGACTTCTGCGGCAGGGATAGCTCAGTGGTCAGAGCGCACGACTTGTGCGAGTGTGTCTTGGGCGACGTAGGTTCGAATCCTGACTTCAGCAAACTATTTTGTAATTGCGTGTATATTACGAGCCAGCGTCTTGAGAAACTCTCTGAGCTTGTAAGTGCGCTATATAAGAGAAATCTCTTTTTTATTTTTTTATTTTTTTAAAGAATACTTTCGCTTAGTTATGCCGTGTTGACATTAACCCTGTTAGTCGCCGGCAAACGTTGGGTCTATTCTAATCAGTGCCCGAACCCACAGGACTCCACAATTAGTTCAGTACAGTGCTCAACGGTAAAGCCTTTCAATGACCATGAAAATGGGTCAACAACGATGAACGAGTTCAACTTTTGGGAAGTGTTGAAGGGAATATAAATAGGATGCATGCTCATCTGGCTGCATGCACACCGTTGATCAACGCACAAGAAGAAGAAGAAGAAGAAGAAGAAGAAGAAGAAGAAGAAGAAGAAGAAGAAGAAGAAGAAGAAGAAGAAGAAAAATACAAAAAGAAAGAAAAAGAAGAAGAATGAGAAGAAGGAGGAGGAGGAGAAGAAGAAGAAGCAGCAAGAAAGAGGAGGAGGAGAATGAGAAGGAGGAGAAGAAGAAGGAAGAGGAAATGGAGAAGGAGATTAAGAAAGAGTATGGAGATAAGAGAAGAAAAAAGGAAGAAGAAGGATAAAAGATAAAGAAGAAAAACAAGAAGGAGAAGAAGAAGAGTACATGTAATTTATTTTGCCCCTTTTCGAACATTTTGATCAAAACGACAATTATGTTGATTTGTCATACTAGAAACGGAAGCGTACTGGACAAGGCAAGAAAACACAAGACAGGCTGAAGTAATGTTTGCGTAGAAAATAGTTTGAGGATCCGGAACTTCTATGTCTGTTGTCTGGCTGTGAGCGTTAAGACCTGTTCTCAACCTGTTCAGTGTATTTGCTTCAACCGAGACAGTGCGCGCTGGCGTGTGTGGGTTGCTTTGGTGGGTTTGGAGTGGGAGGTTGGGGATGGGAGTGGGGAAGGGAATTGTGTGCGTGTGTGTGTGTGTGTGTTCTCTCTTTCTGTGCGTGCGTGTGTGCGGCAAAGGATTTAGTTATTATGTAGTAATGGTGATCGATGTTCCCGTTGAGTGGCAAACTTTTCCAGCGCATCAAAGGCAAATTTCAACAGATCAATACTGATTTTCATTTTCTCCACTGGCTTCCTGTATCTCAGAGGATTACCTACAAAATCTGTATTTTCTGTTACAAGTGCGTGTATGGACTAGCCGTCCTATCTCACCCAGAATATTCACTTCTACAAGCCATCTAGAAATCTTCGTTGTTCCTCATGCTACAATTACCCCGCTACAAACTCTCCTCTGCAGGCTGTCGATCCTTCTCAGTGCTTGGTCCTTCAACTTGGAACTCTCTTCCTTTCTCTCTCTTTGCAGCTCTCCGAACTTAGCCACTTTCAAGTCCAACTTAAAAACTCATCTCTTCCTAAAAAAAAAAAAAAAAGGCTGATCTCGCCACCCATCACCAGCATCATTCTTTCTTTTGTGAGTCAGACCACCGCCGTCGCACAGCACGCCCCCCCAGCCTGCTCGCTCCCTAACTGCTCTCCTCCTCCCCCTTCCTTCCTCACATTTTATATTTTACTTCTAAATATTCTTTAATGTCTTTTCATAATTTATTAGTGTTTCGTTTTTGTTTTACTTCTTTTTGTATGTGTTTTGATTTGAAGTATAAATGCGTGAGAACTGCGCTATATAAATATCCTTATTATTATTATTATTATTATTATTATTATTATTATTATTATTATTATTATTATTATTGTTATTATTATTATTATTATTATTATTATTATTATTATTATTATTATTATTATTATTATTATTATTATTATTGTTGTTGTTGTTGTTGTTGTTGTTGTTGATATTAATATTAAGAGACGAGATGAAGAAGATGAACAAGACGAAGGAGGACGAGGAAGAGATGGAGTAAAAGGAAAAAGAGGAGAATAGAAGAAGAAGAAGAAGAAGAAGAAGAAGAAGAAGAAGAAGAAGAAGAAGAAGAAGAAGAAGAAGAAGAAGAAGAAGAAGAAGAAGAAGAAGAAGAAGAAGAGAATGACAACAACAACAACAAAGAAGAATAAGAACAAGAAGAACAAGACGGAAAAGAAGGAGAAGAAGAACAACAAATAGGAGAAGGATAAGAGAAGAAAGAAAAATAAAGAGGAGAGAAATAATAAAAGAATGAAGAGGAGGAGGATGTGAGGAGAAGAAGAAGAGCAATAAAGAGAAGGAGAACAATGAGGAGGAGGAGGAGGAGGAGGAGAAGAAGAAGAAAAAGAAAAAGAAGAAGAAGAAGAAGAACTAAAACAATAACAACAACAATAACAACAACAACAACAACAACAACAACAAAAACAGTACTGTTATTCCACGGCACGCGAGATCCAAGATGGCGGTCGAATATCAAACCAAATTCAAAAGAATCCCTTAGTTTTGAGGTAAAAGAAAACCCAGGCGTAGAATCAACAACAACAACAACAACAACAACAAGATCAAGAACAAGAAGGAGGAGAAGAAGGAGAACGAGAAGATGAAGAACAAGAAGAAGAATAACAAGTACAAGAAGGAGGAGGAGGAGGAGGAGGAGGAGAACAAGAAGAAGGAGAAGAAGAAGAAACCGGGACTCGAGGAGGAAGAACTTCAAGAAGAGGAAGAACTAGAAAAAGAACAACAAGAACAAGAACAACAAAAACAAGAACCATCCCAAGGAGCAAGGAGTAGGGACCTAAATCACAACTGAACCACCAGAGCAATCATACTGTTAAAATGGGCAGTGAACATTGGCAAAATTTTTATTTCGTCCACCACGGGATTCGAACCTGGGTCATCGGTGTGCCAGGCGAACACTCTAGTATGTACATATTTTAAATGGTAAAAATGGTAAGTAGATATATATCGAAATCATGGGAAAATCATTTTTATTTTAAGTAGCACTTTCTTAATTCAAATATATAAAACAACTATAGTATACAAAGCATATGCCATCTCAGCATAAACAAATCACCATCATCACTACCAACGTCATCAACTTCACCTCCCTCCATCACCATCACCACCACCATCAACATCAACAAAAATCATCAGCTGCAGCAATTTTCCCACCACCACCACCACCACCACGAACAACAACAACAACAAAGTCATCAGCTGCAGCAATCTTCTCCTTACTTAGGATTCAAAGGAATATGGTAATTTATTGAATGTATTTGTCAACAAATTATAATGAGAGGAATGCGATAATGCAAATAAATGTTATTAAATTATATTATTCCGAATACAAATAAGAAAGAATGGTAAAACATTGAACATGCTATTGTAAATAAAAATAATAATAAAAGAAAGGAAATGGACATGAGTTGATTTTAAATCTGTAAGCGGAGAAGAGACTTTTCGTCGACTGCTCTAGAAGAAAAAGTGTATTACTTCCCTTGCGTCGTCTGCTACAAGAACATGTAATTAAAAACATAATTATTTGTCTTGTATACAAACAAAATGCACAATTTCTCGGGTCATTGTGGCTTTATGCTCATACACATTATTAATAAATAATAATAAAGTAGTATGTCAATAGTTATCATAAATAATAAAATGTTTAAAAATACTGTTAAGTTCTAATTAAGAAAAATTACACGAATGAAAATGGGTTTGCATATATGTACAGCATGACATTGTTATTGATTGTTGATGTAAAGGATGCACATTAGAGCTTAATCACCTCATGCAAATGGAACAACTTAAAGTTATAAAATAATGAAACATTGTACATTCCTAACTGCTATCACAGAATTGCTTTTTAATGAGTCGCTTCTTTGGAGAGCATTCAATGATACAAGGGAAGTAAACTCCAATTCTCGCAATAAAGCAAGTTGTTTCTCTTTACACACACACACACACACTCTCTCTCTCTCTCTCTCTCTCTTTCTTTCTCTCTCTCTCTCTCTCTCTCTCTCTCTCTCTCTCTCTCTCTCATCTAAACAAATAAAAATTAATAGATCATCTTCATCGTCGTCGTCATCATCATCGTCGTCGTCGTCGTCATCGTCCAAATCATTATCTTTTATCAGTACAGCTTAAAGTTAATCGGAAAAATAAAAACTGATACATTATTAATATTTAAGGCTAATATATTTTTTACAGTATTACGTCTTTTTAAGCAAAATACGATGTAACAAGTAAGGAATTATAAGCACGTAATTCTAATAAGCAATTGTACAATTCTTCGTTGTAGATCTGCTGTGAGAGTCCATGTTTCGCAAGCGAAAAGGAAGATGGAGATGGAGCGCAGCAGCCTTACCTTGGAATGTAGACTAATGGTCATGTCTTTTTAAATGGGCTTCAGCCTTGTCAGGGCCGCAGTTGTTTGTGCGATCCTGGAGAGGACATCCTGTCGGGACCCACTGCAATGGCTTCTAAATATTTGAAGCTATGCGTTGTGTTGAGGGATTGGCCTTGGACTTTGATGTTCGTGTTGATGCCATTGGTGTTGTTGGTCATCATTTTGGTCTTCTCTGCACTTATTTCCATTCCATAGGCTCTGGAGGTGATGCTAAGCCTCTGTACCAGCTGTTCAAGTACTTGTTCCTCTCCAACCAATACATCAATGTCATCCGCAAAACGGAGGTTGGAGATTGCTTTACCACCTATGCTGACTGTGCCTTCGCGATCTGCATGTGTCCGGTCCTGATTTGGCTCGGAAGAGTCCGCTGGACCTAAAGCAACAATCAATCAATCAATCAATCTGCATGTGCATCTGATATGATGGGCTATAGGAAGATGTTAAAGAGTGTTGGAGAGAATATGCATCCTTGACGCACACCGATTTTTGTTCTGAACCAGTTCCCGATGGCACTGCTGTGGAGGACTGCACTGGTAGACTTGTAATAGATGCTTTTGATGACTTTAATAATTTTAAGGCTGTTGTTGTACACTCTCATGGTTGCCCACAGAGCTGCATGCCAGACTCGATCAAAGGCTTTCTTGAAGTCTACAAACACATAATATATATGTTGTTGGTGCTGTAGGTATTTCTCAGCGACAATAAGTAATTTTATTCTTTGATGGATGACAGTTAAACCGAGGTCTAGTTTGCGCATGCACACATTCCATCGCATGGACTTTAGAGATCCTGACCCTCATGCCCTAAACCGGTTACTCCCAGCAAGCACTACTAGGTCCCTTCTCCCCCACGCCGCGCCCAGTCGCCCTGGATCGTGCTTAGTTGATGTGGGGCGACAGGCAACCACCTCAAGCAGCAAGTGAGCGCCTCGGGCTGCTAGATTTAGATCCCGTTTCGGCGAGCACCTTGAGCAGCTCTTGAGCTGGAAAAGCGCGCTACATAAGGACGATTACATCAACTAAGCAGGGTTAGGGTTAGTTAGGCTATCCTTGTTGTGGGTATGCTGTATAGGAATAGGATCCAATGTATCGTCCTCGTAACTCATTACGACAAGCAAGGATATTTTTCTAGCGACCAACGTCAGGGATATTCGATAAAATATGAACTAAACTTTAAATTGCTATTTATTATCACTTCCTATCTCCTTCGGCTCATTTGACTTCACCGACACAAACACTGTGCCATCATCATCATCATCATCATCATCATCATCATCATCATCATCTCTCTCTCTCTCTCTCTCTCTCATACTAATTTGAGTTAATCCACTCCATCCATCACGAAGGCTTATATTATTTTGCTGCTTCTTCTCAACGGATACCTTTTGTGAATTTGAAACACAACGGAGCCATCTATTCAACAGTAGCCAAAGTATGCTCTAACTCGTAGAAGATAACAAGGAGAAAACTCTCGCGATAAAAACTCTCCATCCAAGCACGATAAGTCAGTCAACAAATTCAATGACGAATATGTCCAGATCCATTTAAAAATCGACTTGAATGAACATAAGTTATTATTATTATAAATTATGGCATCCATAATTCATATATCTGCAAGAACATGAAGTGTATTTTGTGATCAAACGTGCTGCCAAAGTTTCTATCAAAACTGTGTCACTTCTTGATCTTTTACAGGGATGTTGAAGTCAGCTTTCGTGGTTCCCGTAGTCATGAGCTCGTCACTTTCGTTTACGACATCATTTAAGTCTTTGGCGTTCTCAGTCACCACTGTGACGTCGCACACACCGATTAACGACGCGGCGCCGTGTGGCCGACTCGCGTCATCGCTGATGTTATCGTCCGCTCCTGCGTCACGAAAATGGTTCGCGTTTGGAAGGGAATCGGGCTTGTTGACGACGTCGACGGGCTGTTTCTGCGCTACCGCACTGTCGGTGTTGTTATTGTTGTTGTTGGTGCCGTTTTCTTTCTTCACCACGCTGTTACCTTTAGTAGTGACGTTTTTGCTGTCGTCATCGGCCCCGCTTGCGTCATGTTCGAGGGCAAGGTCGGTAACGGAACCGATGGAATCGGAGTCGTTGTCCCTGTTCTTCCAGCGCTTGGAACCGGGTCTGGGAGAGGGAGGAGTGATGACAATAGTCACGTGGGGGAGGATGGCAGAGAGGGGTTTGTGCTTCTTTCCCTTGGCTCGCCATCCTGACAGCCACGCCGTAGACTTCCGCTCCTTCCCTGCGTCACTTCCGCTCGCTGACGAATTCTCCGCGTCGCTGTGTTGTATCTGAAAGTAGAAAGAAATACTTTTTTTGTAGGTTTTATTTACACACCGGACATGTTAGGGCAGATTGCGTTTTATTAATTAGATCTATCTATGCAACTTGCATTGTGCAATATTACCAGACTTCTTTTGTTTGATACCCAAAAAAGTGAATAAAAGCCCATTGATCTCAAAAACAGCTGGAACAAATAAATAAAGAACAAACAAACAACAAAACAACAAAACAAACGTTTGATCAAAATAACTCATTTACTTTCCTATCCTATCCTATCCTATCCCGTAACTCGAAGGTCGTTGGTGCACCAAAGATGACCGTTTAACCAGCGTATTCCACCTTTCTCTGTCCTCAGCAACCCTTATGGCTTCGCTCAGTGTCAAGCCAGTTCATTCTCGAATATTGTCCTCCCACCTCTTTTTCTGTCTCCCTCTTCTTCTGCCTCTTTGCACCGTGCCTTGCAGGATGGTCTTTGCAAGGCCTGATGCTCTGGTGAAGTGGCTATACCATCGGAGTTTTGGTTTATTCACCTTTGTGGCAAACGTTTTGTCAGCAATATCGCCAACGATCGCATCAATCATTATCATCATCATCATCATCATCATCATCATCATCATCATCATCATCATCATCATCAGTAGCAGCTGCAACCCCAACAAAAATATAATCATCACCATCATTGGCAGCAGCAGCAACAACAGCAACAAGAACAACAACACAAATATCAGCAGCAACATCACCACCATCATCATCGTCATCAACCTCATAGACGATGTCGCCGCTGTTGTCGTCGTCATCATCATCATTATCATCACCATTATCACCATCATCACCATATCCAATACTGTTCCTCTTCCAGATCCTCTTCATCATCAACACCAATACCACCACCAGCAGCAACACCACCGCCACGCTATCATATTCACCTGTGTTCGTCGTTTTCTGGAAGCGAAGCTGCAATGGAAGAGTAGCAGCACTCCTGTGCCAAAAAATAGAAAGCCGCCCAACACCCGATAGAACTCCACCGACACTTCGTTTCCCGGGCTGGCGCTGTCTTCGAACTGCAGATGCATGTTTATACTGTAGGCGCACTGTAGTTTTATACAGTTCATAGATGAACAACTCCGGCCAAGTTGCTCTTGTTATAACTGATGTGTTTTTAGATTACATGCGTTTCTTTCAAGCACTAAACACCTGCTCATATTCCCACTTGTTGATAAGGTTGATGCAGTTGTTGCTGCAGTTGTAGTAGTGATTTTAATTGCAGTTGTAGTGGTGGTTCTAGTTACATTCGGAAACTGGACTTCGTGGTAGCGTCACGTTGGCGGCGAGTACATGGGAACTGCAAGGTCCTGTAAAAGAAAAAACATTTGTTTGAGAGCAAGTTGTATGTGTTTAATACGTCACAAAACAACAACGCATATTACTGCGGTTAACAGATCTTGCAGAAGAAGAAGAAGAAGAAGAAGAAGAAGAAGAAGAAGAAGAAGAAGAAGAAGAAGAAGAAGAAGAAGAAGAAGAAGAAGAAGACACATTTATCCATACAAATTATACACACAACAGGCATTTAGTAATAGGGCTTACATACGAACATACATCAAACACAGACATTTACACACGCACACTCACACACACCCTACACACACACCCAAACAAACTAACCCACCTACACAAACACACATGCGGTGGCAAATAGGTGTATAATTCTGTTACACGTCTATGCTGTGACAAATAGATGTAGCCTATAATTCTGTTCCACGTCAGATGCAGTGACATATTGTGTACAATTATATCCTGTTTTTGGAAATACAGCCCCCAGGGCTATGAGCCTCTTGTCATTTCTGTGTATATATAAATCATGTTATGTGAAATAAAAGGACAAAGTTCCACGTCAGATGTAGATGTCATTGCTCCAGTGTGTATATGTGTATTCCTTGTTTACCTATGAGCTTGCCCGTTGAGTGTATGTGTGTGTTGGTGTGTGCAAGTGATTATTTATGCATAAGATGTCTTGATTTGATTTGACCGAACAACAACTATAATAACAATAGCAATAATAATAATAATAATAATAATAATAATAATAATAATAATAATAATAATAATAATAATAATAATAATAATAATAATAATAATAATAACAACAACAACAACACAAACACTAACAAAACAACACGCAAAATGTTCACTGCATCAAGATTTACAACAACAGCAACAACATCAAGAACAATAAACGTAACATTTTCACTCGCCACATTTTTACTGTAATTCCTTGCCTTGATATAACCCGAACGACAGCGACAACAACATCAACATTATTATTAAATCGGCACATTTGTAAGTACTATGCAATTCAATGTTGCTCTTCAATAAACTCTTCTATGATCATGCAATCTATAGCAGACCTATAAAAGTTTGAAACTATGACCTCAATGTCTACATTCAGCAGACATGATCACGACAATATCGCGCACTTTCAAATTAAAACCAATAATACATTTGGATTTTTAGCACGTTCCACTATTAGTTCAGTTAATATAGCTGAGAAAACTATTGCCAGGCATCATTAAGTTTGACCTGCTCCAAAGCCTGGCTGCCGCTCACAAAGAGCTTGACTGGACGGTTTAGACCAGCTCTCCTACCACGTTTCACGTTTATTCAAGGCTCTCTAGTCTTCAAGGGGCTTTCAGCCAATTCAAACAACAAACAGAACTCCAGAGACATAGCAAAAATTAGTGAAAAATTAACGTAAAATAAAACAGTGATCACAATCATTTCACGGAATCAATACGATATAAATATAATATAAATAATCTAGAAATTCGGGTTAGCACATACAGACAAAATTTATTATACAAATAAGAGAGAGACAGAGTGACACAGAGAGAGAGAGAGAGAGAGAGAGAGAGAGAGAGAGAGAGAGAGAGAGAGAGAGAGAGAGAGAGAGAGAGAGAGAGAGAGAGAGAGAGAGAGAATACGAATACGAATATTTATTTATTAAAAGGCCAAGCCCCCTAAGAAGAGGTGTGTGCAACATATTCACAAAATAGTACAGTTCAACAGTAGTCAAGTCAAACATATATCGAAACAATCCTATCCTATCTTATCCTATCCCATAACTCGAAAGTCGTTATAATCGTTTAAACAACGTACTCCATCTTTCTCTGTCCTCAGCAACCCTCATGGCTTTGCTCAGTGTCACGCAAGTCCATTCTCGAATGTTGTCTTCCCACCTCTTTATATGTCTTCATCTTAGTCAGCTTCCTTGCACCGTACCTTTCATGATTGCTATTGCAATGCCCGAGGCTCTGGTAACGTGGCCATACCATCGGAGTTTCCGTTTCTTCACCACTGTGAGCATGTCATGGTGTTGTCCAATGGCTTGTGTGATGGTCTGTCGGGCTTCGTCTTTGGTGATGTGCTATCCTATCCTATCCTGTCCTGTCCCATAACCCGAAGGTCGTAGGGGCACCACAGATGATCGCTTAACCAGCATACTCCATCTTTCTCTGTCCTCAGCAGCCCTCATGGCTTCGCTCAGTGTCAAACCAGTCCATTCTCGAATGTTGTCCTCCCACCTCTTTTTCGGTCTCCCCCTTCTTCTACCTCCTTGCACTGTGCCTTGCAGAATGGTCTTTGCAAGGCCTGATGATCTGGTGACGTGGCCATACCATCGGAGTTTCCGTTTCTTCACCACTGTGAGCAGGTCATCGTGTTGTCCAATGGCTTGTGTGATGGTCTGTCGGACTTCAATGTTGGTGACGTGTTGGATATAGGAAATGCACAGAAGTCTTCTGTAGCACCTCATCTCCATGCTTTGTATTCTTCGTTGGAGATCTGCTGTTAGGGTCCATGCTTCGCAAGCATATAGGAAGATGGAGATGACCAGAGAGCGCAGCAGTCTTACTTTGGAATGTAGACTGATGGTTCTGTCTTTCCAAATGGGCTTCAACCTTGTCAGGGCAGCAGTTGTTTGTGCGATCCTGGAGAGGACTTCCTGTCGAGACCCATTGTCTGACACAATGGCTCCTAAATATTTGAAGCTGTGCACTGTGTTGAGGGATTGGCCTTGTACTTTGATGTCCGTGTTGATGCCATTGGTGTTGTTGGTCATCATTTTGGTTTTCTCTGCACTTATTTCCATTCCATAAGCTCTGGAGGTGGTGTCAAGCCTCTGTACAAGCTGTTCAAGTTCTTGTTCCTCTCCAGCCAATCCATCAATATCATCCGCAAAACGAAGATTGGAGATTGCTCTGCCCCCTATGCTGACTGTGCCTTCGTGATCTGCAAGAGCATCTGACATGATGCGCTCTAGGAAGATGTTGAAGAGTGTTGGAGAGAGTAGGCATCCTTGACGCACACCGATTGTTGTTCTGAACCAGTTCCCGATGACGCTGTTATGGAGGACTGCACTGGTAGCCTTGTCATACAGGCTTTTGATGACTTCTATAATTTTAGGGCTGATGTTGTAAACTTTCATGGTTGCCCATAGAGCTGCATGCCAGACTCGGTCAAATGCCTTCTTGAAGTCTATGAACACATGATATAGATGTTGTTGGTGCTGTAGGTATTTCTCACAGATTATTCTGAGGTTGAAAATCTGTTCAGTGGTACTTCGCCCTGCCATGAATCCTGCTTGTTCTTCAGCTATGATTTGTTCAGCTTGTGGTTTCAACCTGTTGAGTATTATTTTCAGGAGGACCTTGCTGGGATGGCTGATGAGGCTGATGGTGCGGTAATTTTCACACTCCTGAAGGTTACCTTTTTTGGTAAGAGTGATGACAAGCGACTGGGTCCATGGTGTAGGCCATTCCCCACTCTGCCAGATCTTGTTACAGATAATGGTGAGAGCATCAGTCATCGCTTCTCCTCCTGCTTGTAGCAGTTCCGCTGGTATGTTGTCCACTCCCGCTGACTTCCCTTTCTTCAGCGATTGCACTGCTGCCTCAACTTCTTCCCGGAGAATTGGGAGGATTTCTTCTTCTTCTCTGCTCTCGGGACATGCTAGAACTGATGGGTCTCCATTTGGTGTATGGTTGTAAAGGTCAGAGCAGTACTCTGTCCATCTGTCCAAGACTTCTTGTTCTTCTGTAAGGCAAATGCCAGACTTGCTTTGGATAGTGGAGACTTTGGGCTGTTTAACACTTGTCAGCCGCTTCACCGTCTGGTAGGCCTTCTTGCTGTTGTTCTTGTTCAGATTGTTCTCTATTTCCTGGCATTGATCTTCTATCCAGTTCTCCTTTGCTGTGCGCATGCCTTTTCGGATGTCATTGTTGATTTTTCGGTAGACATCAGCTCCCTGTGAGGTGTTCTTTTTCTTTTTTAACTCTCTTCGTTTATCACACAGATCCAAAAGAGCAGGTGTGATCCACGGCTTCTTCTTTGGTCGGTGCTTGCCAAGGATCTCAGTGGCGGCATCTGTTACAGCTGAGTTGAAGGTATTGGTCATGGTGTTGACATCTACTTCGCCTGCCCCCAAAATAAGCAGTGGTGCAAATTTCCCTCCAATTGTGGCCTGAAATATTTTTGCCACCTCCGGGTCTTGCAGTTTGTCCAGGTCGAACTTCAGCCTAGTGCACTTTGCTGTATTTACTCTCTTCAAATGGAGCCGGAAAGACATCATCACGAGATCGTGGTCACTTCCAATGTCTGCTCCTGGAAAAGTGCGTGTCCTGCCAATGTTGATGCTTGATCTGAAGCGTTTCTTGACCATGATGTAGTCGATATGGTTGTGATGTTCCCCGCCGGGACTGTGCCATGTCCATCGTCTGGATTTTTTGTGGAGACCAAGCGTGTTTGCCAGTACCAGATTGTTGTATCTGGCAAACTCCAATAGCCTCAGACCCCTGTCATTTGTCTCGTTGTTGCAGTGGGGTCCGCATGTGTCTCCCCAGTTGTGGTGCGCATCTTGGCCAACCTTGGCATTCCAGTCGCCTTGCACTATGACTATGTCCTTCTTCGGCACTTGGTCAAGGACCGCCTGGATATTTTCATAAAAATCCTCCACTTCGCTGTCTTCATAGTCTGATGTTGGGGCATAGGCCTGGATGATGGTAATGTTGAAAGGGGTTGCTCTCAGACGGATGGTAATGAGTCTACTGGAGACTGGGCGGCAACCCATGACAGTGGCTAGAATGTTCTTGTGGACCAAGAATCCAACGCCGTGTTCGTGCCTGTCATCTCTACCGCTAAAATAGAGCTTGTGGCCTTTGTCAGTCGTTGTTTCACCTAGGCCTTTCCAGCGCAGTTCGCTGATACCTAGAACGTTCCATCGATAGTGGTCCAGCTCGTGGGCCAGTTCTTCTAATTTTCCTTCCGCAGTTAGGGTTCTGACATTCCAGGTTCCTATGACGATGTTGTTTCTCGTGCGGATCTTGCTAATTTGTCCATCAGTAGCATACTTTTCACCTCCGTCCTGGTGGCCAACGGAAGGCGCGGTCCTTGTGTAGCCGGGCGACGACCGATCCGGCATGGAATTAGTGGATAGCCTCATCATGTGTTGTGTCTTGGGCAAAAAAAAGACCTGGCAGGGCCCAATCCTCTCCAGGCTGTTGGCCACAGCCGAAATCCACGAATACAGTGTGGCTCGCCTTGGCCCTGAGCACGTGGTCGTTGAACCTGTAGTAACGTGAGGTTCCTCCGCCCTGGCCGGTGACTTCTGTGTAGAAGACTTTCGCCCAGTGATGCCGTGCTAACATCACCCCTGTTAGTCGCCTCTTACGACACGCCGGGAAACGTTGGGTCTATTCTATTTGCCCGAACCCACAGAGGTGATGTGCTGGGTATAGGAAATGTCCAGAAGTCTTCTGTAGCACCTCATCTCCATGCTTTGTATTCTTTATTGAGGGTCTGCTTTGAGGGTCCATGTTTCGCAAGCGTATAGGAAGATGGAGATGACAAGTGAGCGCAGCAACCTTACCTTAGAATGTAGACTGATGGTCCTGTCTTTCCAAATGGGCTTCAACCTTGTGAGGGCCGCAGTAGTTTGTGCGATCCTGGAAAGGACTTCCTGTCGGGATCCAATGTCTGATACAATGGCTCCTAAATATTTTAAGTTATGCACTGTGTTGCGGGATTGACCTTGAACGTTGATGTTCGTGTTGATGCCATTGGTGTTGCTGGTCATCAATTTGGTCTTCTCTGCACTTATTTCCATACCAAAGAAACTGGAGGTAGTGTAAAGCCTCTGTACCAGCGGTTCAAGTTTTCGTTCCTCTCCAGCCAATCCATCAATGTCATCCGCAAAATGGATGTAGGAGATTGCTCTATCCCCTAGGATGACGGTGCCTTGGTGATTTTGCAATGGTATCTGATATGATGCGCTCTAGGAAGATGTTAAAGAGTGTTGGAGAGAGTAGGCATCCTTGACGCACACCGATTGTTGTTCTCAGCCAGTTCTCGATGGCGCTGTTGCGAAGGATTGCACTGGTAGCCTTATTATACAGGCTTTTGATGATTTCAATAATGTTAGGGCTGATGTTGTACACTTTTATGGTTGTTCACAAAGCTGCATGCCAGTCTCGGTCAAAGAGTATTATTTTCAGGAGAACCTTGCTGGGATGCCTGATGAGGCTGATGGTGCGGTAATTTTCACACTCCTGAATGTTACCCTTTTTGGGAAGAGTGATGACAAGCGACTGGGTCCATGGTGTATGCCACTCCTCACTCTGCCAGATCTTGTTACAGATGGTGAGGGCGTCAATCATCGCTTATCCTCCTGCTTGAAGTAATTCCGCGGGTATGTTGTATACTCCTACTGATTTCCCCTTCTTCAGCGATGGCACTGCTGCCTCAACTTCTTCTCGGAGAATTTGGAGGATTTCTTCATCTTCTCTGTTCTGGGGACATACTAGAACTGATGGGACTCCGTTTGGTGTGTGGTTGTGAAAGATTTCTTGTTCTTCTGTAAGGCATATGCCAGACTTGCTTTGGATGGTGGAAACCTTAGGCTGTTTAACACATTTCAGCGGCTTCACAGTTTGGTAGGCCTTTGTGCTGTTGTTCTTGTTCAGGCTGTCCTCTGTTTCATAGCATTTATTTTATATCCAATTCTCCTTTGCTGTGCGCATGGCTTTTGTGATGTTACTGTTGATTTTTCGGTAGGCATCAGCTCCCTGCGATGTGTTCTTTTTCTTTTTCATCCTCTTTTGTTTGTCACACAGGTCCAAACGTTCAGGTGTGATCCACGGTCTCTTCTTTGGGCGATGCTTGCCAATGATCTCAGTCGCGGCATCTGTCACAGCTGAGTTAAAGGTAGTAGTTATAGTGTTGACATCTACTTCATCAGCTCCCAAAATGAGCATTGGTGCAAATTTCCCTCCAATTGTGGCTTGGAATATTTCTGTCACCTCCGGATCTTGCAGTTTGTCCAGGTCGAACTTCCGTGTGGTGTACTGTGCTGTGTTTACTCTCTTCAAGTGGAGCCGGAAAGACATCATCACCAGATCGTGGTCACTTCCGATGTCTGCTCCTGGGAAAGTGCGTGTTTTGCCAATGCTGACGATTTATCTGAAGCGTTTATTGACCATGATGTAGTCAACCTGGTTGTGATGCTCCCCGCTGGGACTGTACCAGGTCCATCGTCTTGATTTTTTTGTGGAGACATAGCGTGTTTACCAGTATCAGATTATTGTATCTGGCAAACTCCGAGAGTCTCAGATCTCTGTCATTTGTCTCGACGTTGCAGTGGGGTCCACATGTGTTTTTCCACCTGTGGTGCGCATCTTGGCCAACCTTGGCATTCCAGTGCCTTGCATTATGACAACGTCCTTCTTCGGCACTTGGTCAAGGACAGCCTGCAGATGTTCATAGAAATCATCGACTTCGCTGTCGTCATAGTCTGATGTTGAGGCATAGGCGATGATGGTGATGTAGAAAGGAGCTGCTCTCAGACGGATGGTAATGAGTTTATTGGAGACTGGACGGCAACCCACGAAAGTGGCTAGAATGTCTTTGTGGACCAAGAATCCAACGCCGTGTTCGTGCCTGTCATCTCTGCCGCTGAAATAAAGCTTGTGGCCTTTGTCAGTTGTTGTTTCACCTTGGCCTTTCCAGCGCAGTTCGCTTATACATAAAATGTTCCATCAATAATGGTCCAACTCGTGGGCCAGTTCTTCTAATTTTCCCTTCGCAGTTAGGGTCCTTACATTCCACGTTCCTATGATAATGTTGTCCCTCATGCTGATCTTGGTAAGCCGTCCATCACTAACACACTTATCACCTCCGTCCTGGTTGCCAGCGGAAGGCGCGGTCCTTGGTGACCCGGGCGACGACCGATCCGGTATGGAGTGAGTTGTTCTTTTCCTCATTTTCGTCTTGGGTAAGAAAGACCTGGCGGTGCTCAATCCTCTCCAGGTTGTTGGCCACAGACAAAATCCACGAGTACAGTGTGGCTCGCCTTGGTCCCGAACAAGTGGTCGTTGAACCTTTAGTAATGTGAGATTCCTCCGTCCTGGTCGGGACTTCTGTTTAGAAGACATTCGCCCAGTGATGCCGTGCTGACATCACCCCTGTTAGTCGCCTCTTACCATACGCCGGGAAACGTTTGGTCTAGTCTATTCAGTGCCCAAACCCACAGGAAAACAATACAATATATAAAATCCTCAAAACATACATCACGACAATACGATTTCTCTAATCTTGAACGATCTGGACAAAAACATAAATAATCTCCTTACAACATCGTCATTATTTGAAGACACTAATAAAGACAGCTTGAATGCATTTGAGGTTTTGTAGTATTTGGGGCAATATATTCTCTGCGTAAATCATCCAAGTAGAGACAACAGAGCTAAACAATACGGCTCATTTTCTTCGTTTTGATTATGTAATTTGAACAGTTTGTTCTCGGGTACGCAACTGCGATATCTATATAAATGAATATCCAAATCAGACATACCAAATCTGAACTTAGTCTTTAAGTATTGAAGATGTCTAGCTAGATCCAATTTAAAACATAAACGCACATCATGCGACAGATTACAAAATGATCGGTAGAACTCAAGCCGTTCACTCATGATCATTCCATTCTTGCCATCTACAGTCTATCAATCGCTCTTTAAAAAAACGGGCAGAAACCATTTTATTCTACATTCATCCGCACATACCCAACCCGCACTCCGAAACAAACATACTCGTGTGTTCATCGCCCAGGTCTTTTTCCCTTTATTATCCAATTCATACAACATTGTAAAAGCTTTCTTAGGCAATGGAGAGTTTCTTGAAGCCAATCATACTATCTGAACAGTGGCAACATACTATCATTAAATCGACACACATTTTTTTTCTTCTCCTCTCTGAAGAATTTGTGTTTATTAGGTCATTACGTTTATGTTAATTTGGGAGGTGGCTACAATAATTAGGTAGCCACCCCAACGACCTAAAGGTTACGGGGACCACTGTACCTTACTGCGACCTGCCCGTGAGTAAGACACTGGATAATAATAATAATAATAATAATAATAATAATAATAATAATAATAATAATGGATGCTATTTAGATAATAAACCATTAATAAGTGGTAGCGGTGTCATCCCTATGTGCCCACAAACTTAGCGTTGTGTTCCCAAAGGTCTGTAATCATACCTCAACGTTCTTCTTGTTTACTACTGTATGCTTTTTTGTATTCCCATCATTCCCACTCCGCATTTTATAGCTATACGGCCCCCCTCCCAACTCCACACTGGGCTAGGAGCCTTATTTAATACTGTTTGATGTTGCTGTATGGAATAAAAGGACAAACTTCCACATGTGAAGACAACCCTGATGTAAGGAACGGTAATGATAAAAACCGGAATTCGTATAAGTATTAGTACAAGTCTCCACCCATCTATAGCAGGTTCAGAGTGTGTGCGTGTGTGTGTGTGCGTGTGCGTTTGTGTGTGCTTGGGGAGAGAGAGAAAGAGAGAGAGAGAGAGAAGGCGGAGCGCGCGCGTTTGTGAGTGTTCTTAAACACAAATTTAGCGGACATTTTTGATCTCTTGTTTTAAAAAAAAAGTCAGAAAACCACTCTACACAGAGCAGCCATGACATTTAATTTCAATATATGACAAGCGTGTCACACAATACAGGTAAACTCAAATAGTCCCCAGTACAAAATGTACGGATGCCCTTTACAAAAGGATGTCGGATATGACTTGTTAAATAATAATAATAATATGTTTACATCCCGATAGAGGTCATCTTGAGACGCACAGAGAACACGATGAGTCACATGTGTAAATGCTGAACGTCCGGTGTCATAGATTTCAAGGATCCAGATAATTATTATTATTTAAAAAATAGTGTTGTTTTTATAGCGCGTTTTCCCAGTAATAACAGCTAGCGGCTCAAAGCTTTACTTTGTTTTAGCGTTAGACTACAGCATACATTATTGTTCCGGATGCACGCCGGATACAAATAATTAAAAAGAGCCTGTGCAATGTCCTATGATTACATTTTCCTATTGTTTTTATTCCCCTCACTGCTGTCAATGTGAACATGTATTTATATACCATCATCATCATCATCTTGGACTGAGTCTTAACCATCAAGAACTGTGATAATGATTGTTAGATTGGATGCAATATCATTTTATATGTCATAATCAGACTGTGATTATTGTTATTGTTGTTATTAACAGTAGTTGTGGTGTGTATTCATGTGTGTGCATGAGTATATGCCTGTAGGAGTGGTTTTAAAAGTATTGTTTTGTTTTGTTTTGTTTATTTTAGCTATAATAATCCTGCATCTTATACAGGTGGAGGAAAATGTGTAGGTTGAAGAATTTATTACTACCTCTTTGTAGCTTGACTCTTTATTATCAGCTGGATCCAGCGTGATTCTATGGAATTTACTCTTAGAGCAATAGATTTTAGTCGTCTAGTTTTTAAGAGATTCATATGCATAACCATACTTAGTCTGTGCAAAGTTAATCATCAGAAAACCCAGTACTGACCCAGTTTCTCCTTGCATGGCAGTCTGGTTCATAATATCAAAAACATGTAGGCCTATACTTCTTGGAAATTCAGTTCTTTGTTTCTTGGGTCCTGTTGTGTACCTGTAAAAATAATATCTAGGAATTGCAGTTGACAGTTGACACTGAAATAAACACAGACTTAGCACGACCCGTGTATCCCGTTGTGTGTTTAGAACACTGTAACTAGGTTAGTAGTGAGGTCATTACTGGTCCTGCCACAGGCCAGTGACAGTCTGCATTAAATACTGTACCAGTAACTTTTTTAACTTCTGGGGTGGTATTCATGACCGTTGGTTAAGGCTTAACCAATGTTGGTAAAATTAACGACGTTGGTTAAGCTGGAAATTTTAAATTCATGTGGCCTTAGCAGAGTTAACGACGGTTGCTAACCATGGTTATTTTAACGGAGGGGGGACCACCCGATAACCAATGGAACACTGGTTAAAAATGGCAGCCATCATTTGGTGGCAACTTCGACAGAGACGAGCTCCAAGGAGAGAGAGAGTATTTCGCGACAGAAGTAATCCACTTGACAAATTTGATGATGTGGAACTGGTATCAAAATTTCGTTTTCGTCAGCATGATATCATCACGTTAACGAACGCGGTAGACAGACTGAAACTGTGTGATCGGCAAGGCGTTTTGTCACCACTTTTACATGTGTGTCTCACTCTTTGTTTTTATGCCTCTGGCACCTTTAATAATCTGTCATATTAATAAAACGGGTTAATATTATTATTATTATTAAAATATTGTTGTTGGATTTTGACTGGTGATGTGTAGGCTTATTGTGTATCTGTATAGTTTATACTCGTAGGGTAATGCAACCCTACGAAATAAAGACAACATTTCAAGTTCCAAACTACCCAGAAACGGCAGAAATTGACACCTCAGTCTAAAAACAAAATGTAGGCCTAACATTACAAACTACAAAGTGATCAAAAGTGATTTCTCTCCTTTCACCCCAACAAAAAGCTCGCTCGCCTTGCTCACTATGATATCCAGCATGCTGTCGGTAGACTTGCTAATCACGCCACCATTGCCAGACTTTAATCGTGCGGCTGCACGATTCCGATGGTCTTTTTTAAGGTTATAAAACTTCTCCCTCACGTCTTCGGCTGTTCGCTTCGCACCACCAACTGCACTCACTCTTTCGGCGATTTTTTTCCAGCAGTCGTTTTTTAGGCGGTTCGTGACATCAGTTGATAAACTTGCCATCAGTATATGTTTAAATTCTATAACGTTCTCAAGGAGAACATTAGTTTCAGTGTACGAAAAAACTGCTTTTCTCTTTGCCATTGCCACAGCCATTTTTATAGGCCTATTTTGTTGACGAAAGAAGGAAAACAGCTGCTTGAATTATGCCCCCTTACGGATATTCCCGCACAGCCCAAAAATAGCCTTGGTTAAGTACCAATGGGTGGACACTCCCTCATGAATAGCGATCTGCTAAACGATGGTTAACGATACCATTGTTGGTTACAAAACCAATGTTGGTAACGTTAACCATCGCCTATAATTTAACGGGCCATGAATTCGACCCCTGGTGTGTGCGCGTGTGAGTGGGTGTGGGCGTGTGTGTGTGTGGGTGTGTGTGTGTGTGTGTGTGTGTGTGTGTGTGTGTGTGCGTTTACGTACCGTAGGTTATGAGGTAGAGTGTAAGACTTTCTGACGGGGTTGTGAGGTGCAAAATTTTATGAGGTACATTTTCCCATGACCTCACAGTGCCAACCTCAAAAACCGCTTCCTGAGCTACCAAGTATATCGCCTATACATTTATCTCAACCACCTCACAAAACCGTTGGAGTGCGACCACCTACACACACACACACACACGGATTTTTGTGTGTACTTGTCACGAATATAGGGGGTTGGGGAAATGAGGGTATGCGATTATTCACCCGCGCTGTGTTACCTCCTTGTCCTAGGTTAACGTGCGGTGACCTTCAAGTGAATAACGCTGGGAATACTAAAGAATGATAGGTAGGTTGAAGACAGACGAGAGACATACAGACTTAACTAGAATAGGGCTCGACAAGGGAAGACTGGTGTTGGAGTATAATATACAATAATTTATTAACAGAGTATAGGTCAAATGGTAGGCTGAGTTTTAACTGGTTCACTAGCATGAGTCTAATATAGTCCAGGGTATCTGGGAGTAATTCGGGTTGGTCTATTCAAATGTCACTGGGGGGAATATAGGTCGATTTCATCATATGGCACTATGTGGCTGGATTAGTCATAGCGTGGGTATTCAGATGCACGCCGAGTTGTGGTTGCGCCAGGGGCGCACTTATCTTCGAATGCGTGGGCGATGGGTGCCTCCGGGTGACTGGATGGGCTGTCTCGTAACTCGGACAGTGGCTTCGCTGGTGTGGCCCAATGCGGGTCACTGGGTCACGCTGGTTGTGCAACAATTAGCTGGGGCGAACCGGGCAAGTGTACTGTGGGCCGGTGGTCAAGCGTCACGCGTCATCAGTGACAGCCAGAAGATAGGGCTGCACGCGGCGTGGAGTCTCTCAATAGCCCTCACAAAAACCCGTTCTGAAAAGAATCATGCTCAGCATCAGAGGTGCATACACGCTCTGGATGCTGCTCCGTTCGGTGCGCATGCCAGATCAGATTTGAATTTGTGGAAAAGCCGGGTCAAGACTGAACGGCGTTTTCCACTGCCTATTTATGACAATAATGGCTACAGGGGTTTGTGAGACTTTACTGGCGGCCGCTGAAGTATATGAGGTTCGGCGCCTGAGAAGGGGTGATGGACATCGGGGGTGGTTATTTACATACTAGGATCAGGGGAGAGACAAAGGGTGGGAATACAGGATCATGGAGATTATGAGCAATGGGGGGTTATAGTCTAAAGAATGGGGCAACAAGGCATGGGGGATTTATACAGGGATCTAGGCAGGGGCAATACATGTATAAACGCAAGCATGGCAAGTGCAACAATCAGACTATAAACATTGGATACATGAGGCAAAATACATATCATAAACCATACATCAGGACAAATCACAGACATGGACGCAAATATCTACACGACATACGAACATGTAGGGAATTCGACGGGTGATGGGAATGTTAAATGATGTTGAAATAAGTCTCCACTCTTACCTGGACCAGAGAACGGGCAGAAACACGAGAATACTGGCGAGATTCAGGGGTCACAAAGCTGGGCAACTTGTCCTCGGAGCAAACGATGTTCTCGGTTGGGCTTGAAGCAGAAGACTGATTTGTTCGCCCCCGAGTCGAGTCCGAGATAGCGGTGGACTGCCCGGGGGGGCGGGGCTTAGAGCACTGAGCCAGCGGCCGAATCGGGGGGAGATGGCTGAGAACAGGGCCAGAGTGCGAACAGGGGGGAGAGTGGTGGGGAGCAGGGCCAGAGGTCAAAGTCCGACTGTCACAGTACTCCACAATAATGCTAAAAATGTGCTTACCTCACAACGTGGGGTACCGGGGGAGATGTCATTCTTGATTAAAAACATTCGTCACTGCTCCGCAATTATGTTAAAACTGCCCAAAGTCAGCATAACCTAATATTAATTGAAATATGCTATGCAGTGTATGTACCCCACAACGATGCTAAAAAATGCTTACCTCACAACGTAGGGTAGGTAGGCATGTGTGTGTGTGTAGGAATGTGTGTAGGTGTGTGTTTTGTGTTAGGGGTTAGAAAGTAGGATGCATGTTTTTTTATTATTTGATAAGCTACATTCATGCTGTGCACAACCGCTTTTCTGTTGGTTGTGTTGTAGTTTTTGTGTTTTATTGCTTTTGTGCTGTTGTGTTGATGAAGCGTACGCCGTACACACATTTCCTTGTGTTATCATGGGGACAATAAAGATTCTCATTCTGATTCTGATTCTGATTCTGATATCATGGTGTGCAAGCCTTGAAGCGGAGTACGAACAGAGTAGGCCTACATGCACAGCTAAAGACATAAAGCTTACATGATAAGGCTGTCAATCACCTTCCAATGACATCATCAATGCAGGTTTACCAGCAAAACGATCAGGGAGAGAGGAAAGCTCAGTACCCGGAGAAAACGCTCGATGTCCAGAAAAGTCTCGTAAGTCACGTAACTTCGGCCCATGCGGGGTTCGATCCCGCGACCTTAATTATTAGGAAACCAGCGCCCTATCAACTGTTCCACTAGGTCACCCTCTTCCTCCCCCCCCCCCACATCTCCCCTTACCCCAATTTAAATCCAGCCGCTTTATCTCTGACATGAGTGAGCCCGACGCATTACCGACTGGAATGTTTTGCAGTTTCTTAGCACCAGTCACATTGCATTGAACCGAAGTCCACGTTACGTCCCAAAATGCTTATCACGTTTAGGGACCAAAGGGTGGATTCCCATGAGTAGACTAAATTGCAGTGTCATACATAATCGGAAAGTCTAAAAATTGACAGCTGAGTCTATTTTTGTACCCGCAAACACGAAACGTAATCTAGGTCCAAATGACGTATGAATAGATTCTCTCCCCTGTCCCCTGTATCTAATTATTATCTGCTCCTTGTGTAACGTGCTGGAATTACTCCTTTTCTTCATTGACACGAATTCTTGCAGTATTGACATAATAATACTGATGATATATAATACATTTTATTTGTGTAGCAAGCAAACCAGACTATCGGTCTGCTATCAGCGCGCTGAACAGTTTGTTTTTACCTTATTGCCAACAGTAATAATAATAATTTCTTTTCTCATTTTTTTTTAATTGGAAATGCTTAAAAGAGTATTTCGTGTCTCATTTATTTCTATTTAATTTAGCAACAATTCTTTACTTTTAGGAATATCTGCGTCTAATACTACTGTCGCCCTCTCCCCCCGCCCTCCCCCCCCCCACACACACACGAGGAATCGTTCCGGCGCGTTACTGTTGTCTGCCCTATTTCGTGAACATAACCGGAGAAGGAAGACTAAATTACACTGTGAGAGACGAGAATATATTATCTGTGGAAAAAAAATTACATACTTAGTTAATCCTATCCTATCACGAAAACCGGAAAGTCGGTAGCTGATCGTTTAACCGGTGTACTCCATCTTTGCCCTCACCAACTTTCATGGTTTCGCTCTGTATCAAGCCAGTCCCTTATCAAATGTTGTCCTCCCACCTCTTTTTCTGTCTCCATCTTCTTCTGCCTCCTTGCACCGTGCTTTGCAGGATGGTCTTTCCAAGGCCTGATGCTCTGGTGACCGGGCCATACCATCGGAGTTTCAGTTTCTTCACCACAAGTTAATATGTGGAGACTGGGAAGACACATGTAGACCCCAATGCAACAACGAGACAAATAACAGAGGTCTGAGACTCTTAGAGTTTACCAGATACAACAATCTGATACTGGCAAATATGCTTGGTCTTCACAAAAATTCCAGACGATGGACCTGGCATAGTCCAGCTGGGAGCATCAGAGTGACTACATCATGGTCAGGAAACGTTTAAGATCAAACGTCAACATTGGCAGGACACGCACTTTCCCAGGAGCCGACATCGGAAAGGGAAAGATGGAGTACGCTGGTTAAACGATCATCTGTGGTGCCCCTACGACCTCCGAGTTATGGGATAGGATAGGATAGGATAGGACATCGGAAGTGAACACGATCTCGTGATTATTTCTTTTCGACTCACCTTGAATAGAGTAAACACAGCAAAGTGCACCAGACGGAATTTCGACCTGGACCAACTACAAGAATCGGATGTGGCAGACATATTTCAAGCCACAATTGGAGGGAAATTTGCACCACTGCTCATTTTGGGAGCTGATGAATTAGATGTCAACACCATGACCACCATCTTCAACTCAGCTGCGACCGATGCCGCTACTGAGATCCTTGGCAAGCACCACCAAAAGAAGAACCCGTGGATCACACCAGAACTTTTGGACCTGTGTGATAAACGAAGAGATAGGAAAAAGAAAAAGAACACCTCACAGGGAGCTGATGCCTACTGAAAAATCAACAGTGACATCCGAAAAAGCATGCGCACAGCAAAGGAAAAATAGATAGAGGATAAATACCAGGAAATAGAGAACAGTCTGAACAAGACCAACAGAAAAAGGCCTACCAGATAGTGAAGCGGCTGACAAGTGTTAAACAGCTCAAGGTCTCCATGATCTGAAGCAAGTTTGGCACATGCCTTACAGAAGAACTAAGTCTTGGATATATGGACAGAGTACTGCTCTGACCTTTATAACCACACACCAAACGGAGACCCATCAGTTCTAGCCTGTCCCCAGAACCGAGAAGAAGAAGAAATCCTGCGAGAGAAAGTTGAGGCAGCAGTGCAATCGCTGAAGAAGGGAAAGTCAACGAGAGTGGACAATATACAGGCAGAATTGCTTCAAGAAGGAGGAGAAGCGATGATTGACGCTTTCACCATTATCTGTAACCGGACCTGGCAGAGTGGGGAGTGACCTACAACATGGATCCAGTCGCTTGTCATCACTCTTCCCAAAAAGGGTAACCTTCAGGAGTGTGAAAATTACCACACCATCAGTCTCATTAGCCATCCCAGCAAAGTACTCCTGAAAATAATATTCAAAAGGTTGAAATCCCAAGCAGAACAAATCATAGCTGAAGAACAAGCAGGATTCAGGGTATAATGAAGTACCACTGAACAGATTTTCAACCTCAGAATAATCTGCGAAAAAGACCTACAGTACCAACAACATCTATATCATGTGTTCGTAGACTCCAAGAAAGCGTTTGACCGAGTCTGGCATGCAGCTCTGTGGGCAACCATGAGAGCGTACAACTTCAGCCCTAACATTATTGAAGTCATCAAAAGCCTGTATGACAAGGCTACCAGTGCAGCCCTCCACAACAGCGCCATCGAGAACTGGTTCAGAAGAACAATCGGCGTGCTTCAAAGATGCCTACTCTCTCTCCAACACACTTCAACATCTTCCTAGAGCCGATCATAGGATAGGATAGGATAGAATATGACATGAATTAGCTGCCGTTGAAGTACGTCATCAATTAATTTAGGTATCAGTAGTGTGCTCAGCCGCTGGCAATTTAGACACGCAAGTTAAAGTACACACACATACACACCCACCCACACACCCACACACACACCCACCCACACCCACCCACACACACACACACACACACACACAAACCAACTCGCCCACATTTAGTAGGTAATGGAACACAGCGCCTCTGTATGATGGCCTACTAGCGCCAAAACAGAGTTACCATTATCTCGAGATAATTGAAATTAACACGTGTTCTGTGTAATTTACAGATATACCTGTAATCCACAGTGTTAATTCATAATTATCAGTATTTGCCATGCCTACCTAGCGCCAAAACCTGATAATTACAAATATCATGAGATAATTACAAATATTATAGGGAAATTACAATTATCAAGGGATAATTACAATTATCATTGAAAAATTACAAATATTTTCGAGTGATAATATTTAATTTTCAGTTTTGACTCGAGTAATCCGTCTGGAAATGGGCCAAAACCAAAAATTGTAATCTTCACTTGATAATTAAAATTTTTACCTGTTAACTGTAAATATGTCGTTGATATTTGTAATTATCACATGCTATTTGTAACTATCATATTTTGGCGGTAGTAGGCCGTCATACTGTGAATTAAAGAGAACACGTGTTAATTACTATTATCACTGATACCTGTAAATGCACGTTTTGGCGCTAGTAAGCCGCCTTAGTCAGAATTAAACAAGAACACGTAAAAATTGTAATTATGAAGTGAAAATTGTAATTATTATGTGATAATTACAATTTTCGGTTTTGGCGCATTTCCAGTCGAATTGCTAGAGCCAAAACTGAAATTAAACATGACCACGCGAATGATAATTATACTTATCCCTTGATAATTGTAATTATCCCATGATATTTGCAATTATCTCATGATATTTGTAATTATTAGGTTTTGGCGCTAGTTGGCCGTCATTCCTATGTTAGGATCAGTTTACGATGACGCAAAAATATGCTCGGGGGTTTCAGGTAGTGATTTTTTTGTCAAACTTCGGCTAAAGCCAGGAATAAGCTACGATCTGGTATGTTTTGTTGTTGTTGCTTTTGTTTTTTGTTGTTGTTTTTTTTTTAGTGCGCTTTTATGCTAGAAAGTTGTCACTGCAATAATGCAGATTAAAAATAGTGATTAAATAAACAGCTCTTCTGTGAGCACGCTTTCTAGTGCAGTATATAGAAACAATGACACCAGATTCACTTTCATTCCAAAAACAAATATAACATCCTAAATCCAAGGCAGAAAAAAAATGAAAAAGAATAGAGGAAAGATCATCATTCAATGCCGACGAAATATCGGATACAATTCAAGCTTTCTCTTATTTTAAACAAACACAGACAGACAGACAGACAGACAGAGAGAGAGACAGAGACAGAGAGAGAGAGAGCATTACATTACATAATTACAGCATTATTGCTTTAGGTCCAACAAACTCTTCCGAACCAAATCAGGACCGGACAACCCCTGTTCCGCATAAAAGATCTGCTGAAACAACCCTAGTGGTAAAACTGAAAGCTCTCCACCAGCCAGTCACTTTACAATAAAGACATCCCACGCAGGGGACGCTGAGGCTGTACTCTAATTTATCGAACCCCCGTTTACAAAAACAAAAGAGAATACAAACATCATTATATATTATCAACAAAACACATACATATAAAATGCCTACATTGCTAAAAACATCATAGGAAGCCCTAGTGACCACCTGGCAGAAAGCGTCCAATATCCCCAAGCTGATCCAACAGACCTCATACACAAACAAGGAATCTTGTCCCGGAAGAGTTTTCAAGAAAAAAAAGGTAGGTGACTGGTCAAGCGAAGAAGAAGATAGTATAGCAGATTGATAGAACAGAGTAGGAATGAGAAAGAACAAATGAGAAAGACAGCGACAGTGGGAATGTAAAGCACTAAATTTCCAGAAAGTGGGGATACTATTTATACTGAAACCCCCGGCACCCCAACGGGGGTAGAGAGAGAGCAGCAACGTCTTTTTTCTCAAGATGAAACAAGACTAAATAAGATCCACCAATCCAAATCCATAGGCACGGTAAAACAAGACTAAGATCCCACAATCCAAATACACGTTGAAACAAGATTAAGATCCAAAAATCCAAATCCAAACGCATGGTGAAACAAGACTAAGATCCAAAAACCAAATCCAAAGGTAAGGCGAAACAAGAGCAGTATGCTAACATCCAAATCCAAAGCACAGGCGCACGATGTGTAATACGCCAAATGCCTGCGGGGCCGGAGGTATATTTAGGGTGATTCATGCCTTACACATGTTTTTGATTTCCGACTCTATGCTGAGGGTCTGGAAAACTTAAGGAACTGACTGACTGCCTCGATGTCTCTGATTATCGGCCCTTTCTCTCTTCAATCCTGCTCAGTCTTTCTGGAAAGGTCAACTCCTTTCGTGCACGAGCTACTTCTACATGTATTTCTCTGTGTCTCTCTCTCCCTTTTTCTGCCTGTCTCTGTCGCTCTCTCTCTTTCTTTAAAACGCTTCTTTCCCCTCATTATTTCTCTCTCTCTGTCTGTCTGTCTGTCTGTCTGTCTCTCTCTTTCTCTGTCTCTCTTGTCCGCCCCCTCCCCCCTCTCTCTTCCTCTTTCTTTTTCCATCTGTCTGTCTGTCTGTCTGTCTCTCTTTCTCTCTTTTGAACATGTACATTGACAACCACTCTCCAGCAATAAACAAAAGCAAGGTTCCGATGTCTTATTTTGTTATAGGTTACCCTTTGAAGCTGTTTGTCACGCCAAAAAGCCGCGCTATTCAATTCATCTGATCCTATTTATCGCAGACATTTCTCTTTGGCTGGTAACTAAAACCAATGGCTCTTTTTGTTCACCACAATTTAGGTTACATTATATTACATGATTATTGCTTTAGGTCAAGCGGACTCTTCCGAGCCAAATCAGGACCGGACAACCCCCCGATCTGCATAGAAGATCTGCTGAAACCACCCTATGGGAAAACTGAAGGCACTCCACCAGCCAGTCACTTTACAATAAAGACATCCCACGCAGGAGACGCTGAAGCTATACTCTAATTTATCGAACCCCCGTTTACAAAAACGAAATAGAATACAAACATCATTATAAAATATCAACACAACACATACATATAAAATGCCTACATTGCTAAATAATAACATCATAGGAAGCCCTAGTGACCACCTGGCAGAAAGCGTCCAATATTCCCAAGCTGATTCAACAGACCTCACACACAAATAAGGAGCCTTGTCCCGGAAGAGTTTTCAGGAAAAAATGTAGGTGACTGGTCTAGCGAAGATGAAGATAGTATAGCAGATTGATAGAACAGAGCAGGAATGAGAAAGAACAAAGAAAGACAGCGACAGTGGGAATTTAAAGCACTAAATTTCCTGAAAGTGGGGATACTATTTATACTGAAACCCCCGGCACCCCAACGGAGGTCACAATTTAGGTTTAAAGAAATATGGCATTGGGAAATACTTAAAACTGAATACTAAAAACTGCGGAAAACATCACGGTACATAATAAATACAAATTTTATATGTAACAGAATTTCGAGGGAATCCAAAATACATGTACAGCCTCCAAAATCTGGCACTGGACAAAGTTGTTAAAAAAACACAATTGCCAGATTCCCCGACTTTGATATACAGCCTCCATACCGAGGCACTCCTACCCCCTTCTTAACCCTTGTCTCGAAGCTACGGGTTAGCCGCCTCACCCGTAGCTCCGAGACAAGGGTTAAGAAGGGGGTAGGAGTGCCTCGGTATGGAGGAGCCCACTTGCTGTGCATGTATAAAACAATAACAGTTTTAGACAAAAATCATAGACATTCCTTAAAGGTCCACTGTATACTGTGCACAATTTTGTTCTGAAAAAATAATGTAAAAACGAAATGCAGTAAATTCACTGATTTTGATTTTGTTGCATACTTTTCAAAATAACTAGTATCGACAATAATAGCAAACAATTCCCATCACGCAAAATTTTTTCATAATGTTTATAGAGTTATCTACCATTTCTATGCAGGAGCAAACATACAACCAAACAGCGTCGTGCGTCACCACAAAATAAGAATGGGGGTCAGTGAACACTGTTCACTAGAGACCAACAACTATGGTTATTGTTCTTGGGCGACCAATTTATATTACAACGACATTAGATGAACTAGTACAGTGTTGCGCTATTCAAAATGGAAACTGGATTAACATTGGATTGGAGTGGATTGGATGACATAGGTGATTGTATCTGGAATGCTTTACGTCACCCCGAAAAGGAAAACAGGAGGACTAACTATTGACAGTGACGGTAATAAACTTTATTTCTATCAGTTACTTTCAACAATTTTCTAGAGTCACACACAAACACACATACACACACGCACACACACACACACACCACCACCACCACCACCACCACCACCAAAAACAACAACAACAACAACAACAACAACAACAACAACAACAACAACAACCGTGTAGAAACGCCGTTGTGATGACTTTCGTGAAACTCTACATACGTTACCGACATTTTTACAAATGTGTCCATTTTTTGAAGCTAACCATAACCCTAACCCTTAACTTAACCCCAAGCCTAACGCAGCCCTAACCCTAACAGAACACTGTTTTGACGTCAAAATAACGGGGGTCCGTCAAAACAAAGTACGTAGAGGTTCAAGTGTATGTCGCATTGAGAGACAAACTTGCGTGACTTTTAGGTACGGGACTTTTCAGGACCTATTCATAACCTATCCTATCCCGTAACTCGAAAGTCGTTGGGGCATCACAGATGATCGTTTAACCAGCGTACTCCATCTTTCTCTGTCCTCAGCAACCCTCATGGCTTCGCTCAATGTCAAGCCAGTCCATTCTCGGATGTTGTTTTCCCACTTTTTTTCTGTCTCCATCTTCTTCTGCCTCCTTGCACCGTGCCTTTTAGGATAGTCTTTGCAAGGCCTGATGCTCTGGTGAAGTGGCCATACCATCGGAGTTTCCGATTCTTCACCACTGTGAGCATGTCATCGTGTTATCCAATGGCTTGTGTGATGGTCTGTCGGACTTCGTTGTTGGTGATGTGCTGGATATAGGAAATGCCCAGAAGTCTTCTGCAGCACTTCATCTCCATACTTTGTATTCTTCGTTGTAGGTCTGCTATGAGGGTCCATGTTTCGCAAGCGAATAGGAAGATAGAGATTGGAAGGGAGCGCAGCAGACTTACCATGGAGTGTAGACTGATGGTCGTGTCTTTCCGAATGGGCTTCAACCTTTTCAGGGCAGCAGTTCTTTGTGCTATCCTGGAGATGACTTCCTGTCAGGACCCGCTGTCTGATACAATGTGCCAGGTCCATCGTCTGGATTTTTTGTGGAGACCAAGTGTGTTTGTCAGTATCAGATTGTTGTATCTGGCAAACTCCAAGATTCTCGGGCCCCCGTCATTTGTCTCGTTGTTGCAGTAGGGTTAACATGTTTCTCTCCAGTTGTGGTTCGCATTTTGGCCATACTTGGCATTCCAGTCGCCTTGCACTATGACTATGTTCTTCTTCGGCACTTGGTCAAGGACAGCCTGCAGATGTTCATAGAAATCCTCGACTTCGCTGTAGTCATAGTCTGGGTGATGGTGATGTTGACAGGAGCTGCTCTAAGACGGATGGTAATGAGTCTACTGGAGACTGGCGGCAACCCATGACAGTGGCTAGAGTGTCTTTGTGGACCAAGAATCCAACGCCGTGTTTGTGTCTGTAATTTCTCCCGCTGAAATTAAGCTTGTGGCCTTTGTCGTTCGTTGTTTCACATAGGACTTTCCAGCGCAGTTCGCCGACACTTAAAAATATGTTCCATCGATAGTGGTCCAACTCGTGGGCCAGTTCTACTAATTTTCCCTCCGCAGTTAGGGTCCTGGCATTCCAGGTTTGTATGACGATGTTGTCTCTCGTGCGGATCTTGCTGAGTTGTCGAGCAGTAACACACCTATCACCTCCGTCCTGGTGGCCAACAGAAGGAGCGGTCCTTGGTGACCCGGGCGACGACCGATCCGGTATGGAGTGATTGGGATTTTTTCCACATCATACGGTGTGTGTCTTGGGTAAGAAAGACCTGGCAGGGCCCAATCCTCTCCAGGGGCCGAGGTCTTGTCAAATACGTAGCATCTTTACGCAATGCGTAGAGCCCACGAACAACGTAAACTCCGAAACGTGCTGGTCATGACGCTTGCGTAGGCTAAATTTAGCTGCGACGTTCAGCGCATAGTTACGACTGCTCCCCTCCTGTCGTAAACCTTTGCGTAACATGAACAATGGGGGACAGATTATTCTTTCGTATGCTACTGAGGAGGAATTTCAGGTGCCAACGGATCCTTCGAGATAGAACCAACCCATTTGATGTATATGATGATGTGGAACTGTTTGCTAGATTTCTTTTCGGCGAGGAGACATCATTACTCTTGTAGATCTGTACATGATGTAGTGCGAATGTTGTGACGATGCGTACGAACGATGTGTGTAAACGCATTGAGTTGTTATTCTAATGAAAAATGCGTTGTATAAATGCAATTTATTATTATTATTATTATTATTATTATTATTATTATTATTATTATTATTATTATTATTATTATTTGTCCGGAGACGAGCTGGAACACCCACTCCCGAGGGGAAGTTCTCTGCCTCCATTGATGCAAGTGTTGATCGCATTACGTTTTTTTCAATCAGGAGCATTTCAAAAAACTATTGGAGACCAACCAATGTGGACCGACGAACAGTAGGTAGAATTATTGCCCGATTCTCCTTTATTCTGTCTCGAAGGCTGGGGGAATACCTTAAGCTTCCAGCCACCCAAAGGAAAGCAGATGTTGTGATTGAGAGTTTTTACCAGTTAGCAGGTTTCCCAAACCTACTGGGCTGCATTGATTGCACACATGTTCAGATAATTGCACCTGTCATCAATGAATTTGAATATGTCAACTGCAAAGGCAAGCACTCAATCAATGTACAACTCATCTGCAATGCAGAAATGCTCATCACAAACTGTTGTTCAGTACATGACTCACGCATGTGTGTGTGTGTGTGTGAGAGAGAGAGAGAGAGAGAGAGAGAGAGAGAGAGAGAGAGAGAGAGAGAGAGAGAGAGAGAGAAGCATGCCTGTAATTCCTTCCAGAAGGCATATTTCTTGTCCCAGAATATCCAACACAAAATCATGCCACCATGGTATCGCGGGAGGAGGTCCTCCACCTGTCGGAGGGTGTTTTATTTTGTTCTGAAGGTGCTTCACAGCCTGCATCAAATCTGACCATTTCTTTTTCACTTGGGGAGTTTTTGTCTGTGTTGTCCCATATGCGTTTACACGCATGTTTATTTCATTCCACATGGTTTGCTTTGTTTTTGCCGTAATTTTGTTGCTGAGCTTGCTGAACAAGTCATCTGAGTGTTGCTTGATCAGGTCAAGCAAGAGGTGAACTTCTCCTTCTGTAAAATTGGCGGATCTTGGCTGGCATACTTTAGTTTTTCCTTCCATCTTTGTCGTCTCGTTACGTCACGACAGAAGGAGAATACCGTGTTTTATCGGGTTTTCCCCAATTTGCGCCAAAAATATCCCAACTTTACTCTCAACGTAATACGTTACTCCGCAAGCGACAAAGCATGCGTGGTGACCACCAAGATACGCATTTGCGCAGCTACGATAGACGTAGGCTTTGCGCGTTCGTAAGTCATTGCGCAGCTACGTATTCGTCAAGACCTCGGCCACTGGCTGTTGGCCACAGCCGAAATCCACGAGTACAGTGTGGCCAAGAAATCCAAGACAGTCTACCAAGTAGAGGTGAACGGGAGAGCCCGATACCACCACATCGATCGCCTCAAGAAGTACACGGACCGACCAGCGACCCCCAGCACCCACACATGGATGGCCATCGCCATCGCGGAAGAAGCTCGTCCCCAACTACAACAGCACCGCCGTACCACTGACAAATGGAACCCTGAAAATCGCCCCGGACAAAGTCGTATGGACAGCCGAATGCGAGACAGCATTCCAAACCCTCAAGGACAGAATGACATCGGCGCCAGTACTCCACCTACCCGATTTGACTCAGCCATTCGTTCTTCGCACCGACGCAAGCGACTTAGGCCTCGGAGCAGTACTGCTACAGCGCGACCCCAAGAATGCAGAGACGCTATTCCCTGTCGCCTACGCCAGCAGAAAATTGAGACCCGCCGAGACCCACTACTCCACGTCGGAGAAAGAATGCCTTGGACTAGTATGGGCCATACAGAAATTCCAACTCTACCTGTATGGGACCCACTTCACAGTTCAGGTGGACCACCAACCACTATCGTTCCTGGCAGCCTCCAAGTCTTTGAACTCTCGCCTGATGCGATGGGCACTCACCCTTCAGGCATACTCATTCCAAATCGAGTACATCCCCGGCAAAGAGAACCACGGAGCCGACTACCTCAGTCGCCATCTCGTGGAGGATACAGCAGCTGTCGCCCACCCAACACAACTAAGGGCCACAGCACCAGAATTCGTCCCCGTCCAGTAAAACCCCTGTCACTAGTGTCCATAGCTACCTGGCACAGCATTGCAGCTCAGGTAGAGCAACTTAATTAGTTTGTACATAGGACCCTAGGATAGTGCAGTGTTAAACTAGGCTCTGTAGTAGAAAAAGGTCGAATCCAGTAGTCATCGCCTTTTTTCAGTTGAGGGAGCCTGTCACGAACTGGCTAGTTTTACTCTGCCTATTCACTATTGAGCCTTGTGTAGTCATTGTAACATTAGAGAGTTAGGGTATTACACAGCAAGCAATTACTAGTACACATAGGTCCACACACTGCGAGGCTGACCCACGCTGCGTAGTTAGTCAGCACTGTGGGCGAGAGTCGTAAAACTTATAACCAACCAGAGCTCAGGCAAAGCGGTTAGAGCCAGTTTGACTGGGGCAAAACCTAGCACAGTTTTAGTCAGTCGTGTGTGAGACGAGGAAGAGTTAACATCTACATAGCTAGAGAAATATCTTCTCTCATAGACCAGGAAGCAGGACTTAAGAATCTTAGAATTCTATCAAGTCACCACGGGCCTGAACTTGTCAAAAAGGTAAATGAACATCCTTCTGTTTCATCGTGATATATTTATAGTATTGTTGAAATTATGTTTGTGGAATTTGCTATGCATACATGTGAATTGTTAATCCGAATTTGCCGTACCACGTGGAAGAGCCGACCACGAGGCGAAACACGACCGGTTGCGCCGCCATGTTGTATACCGTACGGAACCACTGTTGTTGAACTTATATGTATGTTTGCAGACCAGTGGCTGTACCACTGAAGGTTTATAATATTATTAATCCTGTATGTGTATAGTTAGCCACGATTTATATTTATGTATGTATAGGAATTTAGAGTGAGATTCCAGTGGACCCCGGAAGTAGCAGAATGTTCGTCGCTTATGTATAGAGATGTGGAGCTATCACTGAGGGCTACTTTGGCTTTCAGTGAGACGCTCTGCACAAACCGATTATTCAGGGTTGTGCAGAATTTTGTCTCTTATATTACAGACGAGCAGGCGAGCTATCCCGTGCGCCCAACTCCACAGAAACGACGAGTTGTCTGCGTAGCCTCTACCGCACAAGTCGGAGAGAGCTACCCTGGAACACACCCTGCAAGACCCCACAGCATGGCAAGGGACCAGACTACACAACGACACAACGTGTACCAGAAGCTACCTCACAGAAGGACTTCGAACAGACCACACGGAAGCTAAGTGCATAAGTAAACGTGCACCCAAACTGATAGAAAAAAGGACCACAGTAGTCCACTCTTCAGAAACTGTAAAACGGACCACAGTAGTCTAATCTACATGAACTCAAATAGCAAGTGCCCGATGAAGAAATAACAGCTGCCTAGACTATCAGCGATCGAACTATTTGCATTGACTGAGACTTTTTAAGTTAGATTAGTACCTAGAAAACCTTGTATAGAGTAGAAGAATTAAATGTGTGATTTTAACTGTTATCAAGTGGCTGGACTACATATGATTCATAGCCGTGTGAAAGCTAGTGTGACAGTTATCTTTTTACCATTTTTCTATCATCTCTGTACCCCAACCTTAACACAGAACGAGCTAAACAAATAAATTTATTAAAGTAATTCATAGGGTAACTAACTAGCAGTTCCCACCGGCTCGCCTTGGCCCCGAGCACGTGGTCGTTGAACCTATAGTAACGTGAGGTTCCTCCGTTCTGGCCGGTGACTTCTGTTTAGAAGACTTTCGCCCCGTAATGAAGTTCTGACATCACCCCTGTTAGTCGACTCTTTCGAAACGCCGGGAAACATTAAATCTAATCTATTCAGTGCCTGAACCCACAGAGCTTTTCATAACACGGGGGTTTTCTTCGCGTACTTCGGTTTCCTCCCTCTATTCAATAATAACATTGGATGCAATCGATCTAAAAAAAAAATTTTTTTTTAAACCACTATTTCTCATCCACCTTCTCCAATAACGATCGACACGCTTTGAGTCCGACTGAAGAAAAGCGCTCAATAGCATTCCGTATTGTTTAATTTATCATTATTGATAAGAAACCTCCTTAATATAATTCTGGTAAGAGTGCGTCTTCTCTGATGAAGACTATCGCGGGTGAGCTGCCTAATGTTATAAAAACATTTCGATTGTATTTAATGTTCAGCCTTTAATTACTTGTAATGTTTTGTTTCTGCATTCATTCGTGCTTAATTGTTTCGGACAGGGTGTGAAACTATGCGTTTGAGCCAAGGACTGCTAAAGGACAGAGTAGTCCTTGTGTTGAGTCTAAAACCTCTACGTTCCAAATGTTCAATGTTTATAATACACGTACAACGCGACCTATCAAAACTTCCACTGCACTGTTAAAGACTACTAAGCACAATCACACAGTAGATCACGGATATTGGGTACATTCTAAACAGACGCATTCGCCGACGCGACTAGGGCACTTTTTTGGGTTTGAGTTCATTTCATATTCGCACAACTTGTACGCTGCACTCAAATAATGGCTTTTACATTCTAAAACAGTAAACCGTAGTTTAAAAAACAAACAAACAAACAAGACCACTTAAAAAAAACTTCACAAACCGCGCACAGTAATAACAACGATGTATCCCAATCAGCCGGCTCGTAAAATGTGAGGGTAGACTACAATAAACGTACGGCATAGGCTAAGTACTCGGCTGGCGTCTGTCCATGTCTTTTGCAGGGCTGATAATCGGTCTGTAAGCAAAAGGTGATTCTAAGCTGGGGAACCGTTGTGCGTGCTTGCTGTTGGTATACACTGTAGTAGTAGATCCCAGCCACAATGAGAAAAATAAGGAGGGAAAGCGAATAAATCACGGAGAGCAATCCTCTCAAAAACAGCTGCGTACAACCAGGCCGTCAAGGAGGGCATTGATTACAACGATTTGCTTTCCATTACAGTTCACAGGTAGGTAGGCATTGGTGTGAGATAGAGCCAACTTCAGACTATAATTATTGCACCAAGGTCTGCCTCTGAACCGTGGGGCCGGGTAGCTCAGTTGTTAGAGCGGCTTACTAGTAACCGAAAGGTCCCTGGTTCGAATCCCGGATTGGCCAACGTGTGACCATATTAATTTCCTCTTACCATCAATTTGTTCGCTGGTGTCAGAATAATGTGACCAGTAGTCGCCTATACGCTCCGGCGTCGTGTGACTATAATCTACCATTAACAACCTCTGAACTATAGTGGAAAGCAGGCAGTGAGAGAGAGAGAGAGAGAGAGAGAGAGAGAGAGAGAGAGAGAGAGAGAGAGAGAGAGAGAGAGAGAGAGAGAGAGAGAGAGAGAGAGAAGCTTAAAGTACACTTCTGGGTGCATTAACAACGCATACCCCTTCGGGTGAGAGTATAAACCGAGGTCTAATCCGTGCTTGTGCACATTCCATCGCACACACTTTAAAGATCCTGACGCTCATATCCTAGACGGGTGAGTGCCAGCTGCACAAATACACCCAACAAGCACTAGGTCCCTTCTCCCCGTCCCTGGTCGCCCAGGATTGTGTTAATTCATCTGAGACAATGATACAGCAAGTGGGCACTTCGCGCGGCTTGCGTTAAATCCTGTATAAGTCAGCGCCTTGAGCAGCTCTTGAGCTGTAAAAACGCCACATAAGAACGATCCAATAACTACACTAAGTTGACCATTTGTGTTATATACGCTTGCGAAACATAGACCCTCACAACAGACCTACAACGAAGAATACAAAGCATGGAGATGAGGCGCTACAGCAGACTTCCGGGCAATTCCTATACCCAGAACATTCGCCAACGACGAAGTCAGACAGACCATCACGCGAGCCATCGGACAACACGATGACATGCTCACAGTGGTTAAAAAAACGTAAACTCCGATGGTATGGCCATGTTACCAAGCATCGGGCCTTTCAAAAACCATCCTGAAAGGCACGGTGCAAGGAGGCAGAAGAAGATGAAAACAGATAAAGAGGAGGGAAGACAACATTCGAGAATGGTCTGGCTTGACACTTAGCGAAGTCATGAGGGTTACTAAGATATAGAGAAAGGTGGAGTACGCTGGTTAACCGATCATCTGTGGTGCCTCAACGACTTTCGAGTTAAGGGATAGAATAGGATAGGTTATATTAAATTAATACATATTCCTTCAACAAGTAACTTCCTGATAGCACGGAAACTGTCCACCGCGGAGCATCAATGCAAAAGCAGCAGCTATGCCACTTCATATTTATAGTTCCGGTATACAAACACCTGTGCATCATTTAGCTGCACCTGCTGTTAATATCAATACTGCATATAGCATAACTTTCTGTGGCTGCGCTCATATATTATAGCATCACTTTCCATTCCCCCAAATGCGGACGAAATATTGTCTGACAGCTTTCAGTCTTATAATCGAAAGATCCTCAAGACGGGCGTGGACGGAAAACTCCCCCTTGGGGGATTCCTCGATTTATGACGTAATCGCTGACGGGCCACCACCGCTGAAAAATGGAGCCTGTGGAAAAACTCGGCGTTGGCTACAGTTGGTTTCCTTGACCAAAGCAAGAGAATGGTACCAACGTCTCTTGAGTTTGTGTGGTGCGAGTTTTCACAGACGTGGAAGGTTACTTTGCTATTATGTATACACGTACATGGAATTGTATACATGAAATTAAAAACACAGACCTAAAACCACAAGAGAGCAGTCATGACTTCGTTGGCCTTTTGAGTCTATCAGAAAGTATGTTCTGAATGGCTTTTAACGCAATTTACAAAGTAGTTTGACAAGTAGAAGGGCAAGCACACGTGACTCACACGCTCCTTATAAAACTCGCAATATTTAACATGAAAACGAGTGCCCAGAAAAAAATGAAATGTGGCATTAAAAGCAACATAAATACCGACTTTGATCTTTCTATGCTCTTGACCTAGAGATGACCTTGACCTCCGGTTTCAAATGCACTCATGCACTATCAAATAAACTACAGCAAATGTTGTATTGTGTCAAAAACGGTGACCTTGGGATGATCTTGACATTCATTGACCTTGACATTGGGATGACCTTGACCTTTACGTGACCTCTCATGCATGTCTGATCAAATAACCCAATGCCGTGGCATACTATGGGTTAAATATACCGCCATTCTACTGTACGATTACTAATTTTTTGTATGTTTTTTCCAAGGCCTAAAATAACCTTTAAGATCAACACAGATACGGAGCAAATATGAAAGATCAATCTATCATCTCTACTTACAACAAGTTTGGACTCTCTCATAGTTTAGGGTCAAGGTCATTCAAAGTACCTACACTAAACGACTTTGGACAGCTCCAAAGACCTTGACCTTGGAGTGAGATTGAGCAAATGTGCATAGAATGTGTGTGTCTCACTGATATCTATCTATTATGTACCAAGAATCATAAGTTCAGTATTAATAACTTAAAAACAAAATGAAATATTGTGAAAATTTTTGCATTATGTGACTAACATTTATTGATTATTTATGAAGTCTCATAGATATATACACCATCGTATCAAGTTCGGTTCTGATAGTTTTAATAGGTTCTGAAATATTAATCTACTTTGCAAGCTTGGTTCAACCTATCCTATCCTATCCCATAACTCAAAGGTCGTTGGGGCACCACAGATGATCGTTTAACCAGCGTACTCCATCTTTCTCTGTTCTCAGCAACCCTCATGGCTTCGTTTCAGTGTCAAACCAGTCCATTCTCTTATTCTTCAGCGATTGGACTGCTGCCTCTTTTACTTCATCTCTCCTTCTTTGTCACGCAGTTCCAAAAGTTCAGGTGTGATCCACGGGTTCTTCTTTGGGCGGTGCTTGCCAAGGCTCTCAGTGACGGCATCTGTCACAGCTGAGTTGAAGGTGGTGGTCATGGTGTTGACGTCAAGCGTGTTTGCCAGTATCAGATTGTTGTGTCTTGCAAAACTCCAAGAGTCTCGGACCTCTGTCATTTGTCTCGTTGTTAACAGATAACAGTTATTTGGGGGGAAAATACTAAATTAGCTTGACAAATTTATTAACAAAGTTTAGTTTCTGGCTAGAGTATTATTACATTCATCGATGCGACAGCATGCAACGATGAAAAACAGAAATGTGGGCATAAGTGGGCTGTTTTGTTTGTGTTGCAGGTATGTATGTGTTTGTGTATTAAGTGTGTGTGTTTGTGCGTGTGTTTATGTGCGCGCGCGCGTTTGTGTGCATTATGTGTGTGTTTGTTCAACGTGTGTGTTTCTCTGTCCACCTGGCTTCCTACCTGCCAACAGCCTGGCTATCAGTCTGTCTGTGTGTCTGTCTGTCTATGCTGTGTTTTGTCTTTACCTGCTAAGTACTACCACTATGGTCACATAAATTAACACCGCAGTCCTTTTCGACAGTACCAAGGCCGCTGAGTTGACTCGGGCAAAGTTAAGCGAAAGACAACACTAAGTCTTGCAAGTCTTGCTTTATCTTGACAAAAGTCAATTTAAATGCAAACTATTTGTTCCGCCGTTGTGCTTTGTATAGAAGTATAGAAACCATTCCTTTGTTCTTTGTTTTATGTTTAAAATCTCTCTCTCTCTCTCTCTCTCTCTCTCTCACACACACACACACACACACACACACGCACACACACACACTGTTCTACTCCGTGTCGTTTCATGTTTACGGCCTAAACGAATTAAAACACACACACTAACGTCTCTCACTCTCTCTATCTCTCTCTCTCGCTCTCTCTCTCCCCTCCCACCTCTTTCTCTTTCTGTGGCAGACTCGTGGGTAGACTGTAGTTTCTGCCAAGGGAAATGTTTTGATAACCTAGCGCTGTCCTAGAGCGGCACAGCAAGGCAACACGCAGCTGCACCTGTCCAGAACCAACAAAATTAATAATTAAGATTATGTCTTGATCCTAAATGTGCACAGGTAACATTAATCAGGACTCCCGTACAATGACAAATGAAAGATAGTCCCATCGACAATAGGAAGTGGTTTAAGAAAATCCACATTTTTGGGTGTGTGGTGTTTTTTTTTTTATGTTTTTTTTTTTTTTTGGAGGGGGGTGTGTGGGTGTGGTGTGGATCTTTTTCTTTGTCTGAACACACACACGTACACACGTATACACATACAAACACACACGCGCGCGCTCACGTCCTCACACACACACACACACACACGCACACACACACACACACACACACACACACGCAACAATACACAACCGCCATTGGAAGAACAATACTAATTGGACCCTCACAGCAGATCTACAACGAAGAACACAAAGCATGGAGATGAGGTGCTACAGAAGACTTCTGGGCATTTCCTATACCCAGCACATCACCAACAACGAAACCCGACAGACCATCACACAAGCCATTGGACAACACATTGCTCACATTGGTGAAGAAACGGAAACTCCGATGGTATGGCCACGTCATCAGATCGTCAGGCCTTGCAAAAACCATCCTGAAAGGCACGGTGCAAGGAGGCAGAAGAAGATGGAGACAGAAAAAGAGGTGGGAGAACAACATTCGAGAATGGACTGGCTGAGCGAAGCCATGATGGTTGCTGAAGACAGAGAAAGATGGAGTATGCTTGTTAAACGATCATCTGTAGTGCGCCCCTACGACCTTCGAGTTACGTTATAGGATAGGACGTTAAACCCTGTCGCAACATTTTCTTTTGTCCAACAAACAACAACTCTATTCTTTGAGTAATTCTTCTTTGAGCAGGTAAGTTTGGTGTATAATTATGAACAATTACTTTAGTTCTTTAGTTTTTAAAATCACTTTCATTTAGCGTTCCCCATATACATGTAGACCTCAATCCACCCCGAGGCGCCCACTTGCAATCTTTGGGCGCCTCGGGCGGCTTGAGTTCGATCTTATTTGAGCTGACCTCACCTTCAAGGACATTATTCCCGTCACAACCCTCAAAGGCGTCTTTGATCGTCCTCTCAGTCTATGCTAAAGACGCCGAGTGTTGACGGTCACAAAAAGAGGTCACTAGGTTACAGAGCTTTCTCCCATTCTGGGCCCTGGCTAAGGAATGCCCTACCTCCTGGCCTGAGAACTGTGGTCACCGTTGACAGCTTCAAAAAAACGTGTTAAAACGCACTTGTTCCTCTGATTGCGACAGTTCACTTCTTTTGTTTTTATCTATTTTTGAGCTTGCTGCCAGCGTAGAGTTGTGCGCGTAAACAACTCGACATCATCATCCTCATCGCATAGTCTGACGCCCAGACATTACATTACATTATTATTGCTTTAGGTCCAGCGGACTCTTCCGAGCCAAATCAGGACCGGACAACCCCCGATCCGCATAAAAGATCTGCTGAAACAACCCTAGTGGTAAAACCGAAAGCTCTCCACTAGCCAGTCACTTTACAATAAAGACATCCCACGCAGGGGACGGCTGAGGCTTCACCCCAACTTATCGAACCCCCGTTTACAAAAACAAAATAGAATACAAACATCATTATAAATTATCAACAAAACACATACATATAAAATGCCTACATTGCTAAATAATAACATCATAGGAAGCCCTACTGACCACCTGGCAGAAAGCGTCCAATATTCCCAAGCTGATCCAACAGACCTCATACACAAACAAGGAGTCTTGTCCCGGAAGAGTTTTCAAGAAAAAAGGTAGGAGACTGGTCTAGCGAAGAAGACGATAGTATAGCAGATTAATAGAAAAGAGCAGGAATGAGAAAGAGCAAATGAGAAAGACAGCGACAGTGGGAATTTAAAGCACTACATTTCCAGAAAGTGGGGATACTATTTATACTGAAACCCCCGGCACCCCAACGGGGGACGCCGAGACGATGGAGCACAATCCTGGCGACCAGGTATGAGGAGAAAGAGACGTAGTGCATGCTGGATGTGTTGGTGTAGCCGGCTGTAAAGAAATGCCGCTCAATTCAGCACACAGCCGCGCCCGTAGTCAATTTCTCATAGGGAATATAAAATATAGAGTATTCCTCTCCCCTAACATTCCAATACGGATGCCTGTGATTCCGAAAGACTTGCACCTGCAAAGGAAGGACACATTTCTACCCAATTCGCATTTCTCTATAGCTCAGAGGTATCGCTAGGAGGCGTATCTGTTTCATCCTCTGATCTTTGTACTTTCTGCAGCTGTCTCTGAACCTTTGTCCGATATTTCGATGTACCGCCCTGACACGACAATGCAAGAAGGGGAGTGGAAGTAGGGATGATGAGAGGGTGTAGTAGGAGGAGGGGGTGTGTTTATGAGAGAGAGAGAGACAGACAGACAGAGAAACAAACAGACACAGAGAGAGCGAGAGAGAGGAGGGGGGGGGGGAAGAGGGAAAAGAGACAGCGAGATATGCAGAGAGAGTGAGAGCTAAATAATTTACTAGTTAAAACAATCTCGACATTATCATCATCATCACCATATCATAGTCATCACTATCGTCGTCGTCATCATCATCATCATCAATATTTATGATTGTGGATAATTTCCCGTGGGAATAACTCTTTCACGTATGGTGGATGTTGCAGAATTGTGTACAGCAGTTTTGTGTTATTATACGAAGCCCCGTTACAACAGCATTCATTTCACCTTCCAGGTAAATCTAACGCATTGTGGACTCTGCTCAGCAAAGCAAAATACTTCTATAGTGTATTGTGTTGATCTGACATTTTCTCATCGTAGTCATCATCTCCATCATCATCATCGTCATCGCATCTTCAGCATCACCGTTATAGTATGAAATTATTTTGTATAGGCCTTCTTCTTATTGTGTTTGTTTTCAGTGGGCCGAAAACAACTTTTGCTATGTTAACCTTGCGACGGATACATGTTTTGATGTTTCTGTCTTATTGTCATGATGTCTTCAGAACCGCCGCCATTCTTTCTGCAATTCAACCAAAAACATTAACACACACAAAAAAAAATAAAAAATAAAAAGTAATGCTTAGCTTTGTCTGCTCTCATTCATCATACCTTTAAATTTTTTTATCCTTAATGTAAATAAAATGTCTGAATATGAAACGACAATGGGTTGTATAATAATAACATAAAAAAATAGGGGAGGGGGGGGGAGGGAGGTAGGCCAAACCGGAGCGCCCGGAGAAAACCCCCGAGACGTTGCCCGAGTCGAAAGTAAATAATATTCGGAGAAACATAACGCCCAGATGCTGGATCGATCCCACACCTGTCAAGCACCATTCGGCCACAACGCTCGCTTGATGTATGTAGATGCGTTTCAGAAAGACGAAGAATGAGACCAAGTTTGGTGACCCAAAATCGATAGTCAGAAAGTTCATCCAGATGGCAAAAAAATCTAGAGTAAAAATGGATCTAATTGAACAAGAAAGAACACAATGGTGTTGATCATTTTTTTAAAAAGTAAACAGATTGATAACGAACACCAAGTGTTCCAGCATGACGAAGCAGGAGACCAAGTTGGGCGACCCAAAACCTATAAAATGCACTATTGCTATTTATTTAATCGTTCTTATATAGCGCTTTTTCCAGCTCAAGAACTGCTCAAGGCGCTGGCCGATACAGGATCTAACTCAAGCCGCCCGAGGCGCCAACTTGCAGCCTTTGGGCGCGCCGTAATAACCCCCCAGACAACTGAGCACAATCCTGGGCAGCCAGGGATGGGGGAGAAGGACCTAGGTGCATGCTGGGTGTGTTCTTGTCACCGGCACTCACCCGTCTAGGACATGAGCGTCAGGATCTTTAAAGTCCGTTATGATGGAATGTATGCGACACAGACTAGACCTCGGTTTATACTCTCATCCGAAGGAGTAGGAAACGGGAGTAATGTGTCTTTCCCAAGGACACAACACAATGCCCCGGCCTGGGCTCGAACCCGGGACCTTCAGACCCGCAAGCGCCACACAACAAAAAGCGAATGCAAACACATACTTATTATTATTATTATTATTATTATTATTATTATTATTATTATTATTATTATTATTATTATTATTATTATTATTCCTAACATTATAACCATTATTGGGGAAAATTTATGTCACGTAGGCCTGTACAGTTTGATGGCAAAACGGCCGGTTCATCTACAAATAAGCATAGTTTTCAATCAATTGTAATACTCAACTTGTTTCATCCTTCGGGAATCTGAAGAATGAAAGTCCAGGGCGCTTGTAACGACCATTTGTGTAGTTAATAGCACTGCACTGATCACTCCCACTTTTCTTTTCGTAGAATTTCCGTTAAGTATAGTGTCTCGTTCTATGCCGAAGGCCATTTTCTATCACGATGACCGCTTGGAGGCGTTGTCAAATTTCGGTTTCGCGCGCGTGTCCGGGAGTTATGCTCCATCTTTGTGAAACTAAACTTTCTTTGGTAAAGTATACAACTCGAAGAACTCTCCATTCTCATCTACTACGTCATCTAACTTGCGTAGCCTACCCTATCCTATCCGATCCGATCCCGTAAGTCGAAGGTCGTTGGGGCACAACAGATGATCGTTTAGCCAGCGTAATCCATCTTTCTCTGTCCTCAGCAAACGTCATGGCTTCGCTCAGTGTCAAGCCAGTCCATTCTCGAATGTTGTCCTCCCACCTCTTTTTTTGCTTCCCTCTTCTTCTGCCTCCTTGCACCGTGCCTTGCAGGATGGCCTGCTGACGTGGCCATACCATAGAAGTTTCCGTTTCTTCACCACTGTGAGGATGTCATCGTGTTGTCCAATGGCTTGTGTGATGATCTGTCGGACTTCGTTATTGGTGATGTGCTGGATAAAGGAAATGCCCAGAAGTCTTCTGTAGCACCTCATCTCCATGCTTTGTATTCTTCGTTGTAGGTCTGCTCTGAGGATTCATGTTTCGCAAGCGTATAGGAAGATGGAGACGACAAGGGATCCAAGCAGCCTTGCCTTGGAAAGTGGACTGATGGTCCTGTCTTTCCAAATGGGCTTCAACCTTGACAGGGCCGCAATTGTGTGTGCGATCCTGGAGAGGACTTCCTGTCGGGACCCATTGTCTGATACCATGGCTCCTAAATATCTGCGTTGAGGGGTTGGCCTTGGACTTTGATTTCCATGTTGATTCCATTGGTGTTGTTGGTCTCCTCTGCACGTATTTCCATTCCATAAGCTCTGGAGGTGGTGTCAAGCCGTCTGCTATGGTAGCCTTGTCATACAAGCTTTTATGACTTCAATAATTTTAGAGCTGATGTTTTACACTCTGGTGGTTGCCCACAGAGCTGCATGCCAGTCTCGGTCAAGCGCTTTCTTGAAGTCTACAAACACATGATATAGATGTTGGTGCTGTAGGTATTTATTGCAGATTATTTTGAAGTTGAAAATCTGTTCAGTGTTACTTCGCCCTGCCCAGAATCCTACTTGTTCTTCAGCTATGATTTGTTCAAGTTGGGTTTCAACCCGTTGAGTATTATTTTCAGGAGGACCTTGCCGAGATGGCTGATGAAAAATCAACAATGACATCCGAAACGGCATGCGCACAGCAAATGAGAACGGGATAGAACAGCAATGCCAGGAAATAGAGAACGGCCTGAACAAGAACAACAGCAAGAAGGCCTACCAGACTTTGAAGCGGCTGACAAGTGGTAAACACTGAAAAACAGCCCAAGGTCTCCACGATTCACAGCAAGTCTGGAATATTCAATTCAATTCAACTAATCTTTATTACCTTTCACAAGGAATTGTGACAGGCACTTGATAACTAAAATAAACAAAATGAAAATAAAATACAAGTAAAAAATTAAAGATAGTATAATATTTGTTTAAAATCTCTACAACATGTAGGATACGATTATATATGCACACGCACACACGTTATTAATTTATATAGTAACTTATGTAATAGAATGTAAAACAAAATTTCACAGAAGAGAAGCTGTTTCTATCTAATCACAGACACAGCTTATTGCCAGGGTACAGCTTTGACAGAGTGACATCACACAAACCGGTTTACAGATATCACAATCCAATAAAACAATACAATAAAGGTAAACTGTACATACAGACAACATTTGAACAACATTTGTAATTTGATTTTAAAAAACGGTACATACATAAAATACATCTAACCTTATTCCGGGTTCCCACTACCCCCCCCCCTCCCCCTTCGTCCCACCTCATCCCCCTCTCAAACCACACACACACAAACGCACGCACATTTATACACTATAGAGCCGGTTACCGCAAGCAGAGGAAGGAGCCCCAAGCAGAGCCATCAGCGCGTCATGTTTGAGTTGATCAAGGCCACGGCAGAGGGGAGAAAACTGGATCGGTAACGTACTGTGCGGGTCTCAAGGCTCCTGAGGCGTTTCCCAGAAGATAGAAATTCAAACCAAGAAGAGAGAGGGTGGGTGGAATCGTCCTTATAGAATATGCCTTACAGAAGAACAAGAAGTCTTGGATTGATGGACAGAGTACTGCTCTGACATTTACAACCACACACCGAACGGAGACCCATCAGTTCTAGCGTTTTCCCAGAACAGAGAAGAGGAAGAAATTCTCCCAATTCTCTGAGAAGAAGTTGAGGCAGCAGTGCAATCACTGAAGAAGGGGAAGTAATCGGGAGTGGACAGCATACTCGCGGAATTGCTTCAATCATGAGAAGAAGCGATGATTTACGCCCTCACTATTATCTGTAACAAGATTTGGCAGAGTGGGGAGTGGCCTACACCATGGACCCAGTCGCTTGACAAGGTGTCATCGCTCTTCCCTAGTGCGTCCTAGCCTGGAATATGGTCAATCAGTCTGGAATCCACAACTAAAACAACTTTGCCGTGAATTGGAGGATGTTCAGAGGCGGGCCACCAAACTTTTGCCCTCATTGAAAGAGAAACCTTATCCTGAAAGACTCAGAAGCCTAAGCCTGCCAAGCCTTGAGCACCGTCGCTCTCGAGGCGACATGATTGATGTCTACAAATACCTTCATGGGATGTACTGTACCCAGCGGCCTGGCTTCGAGCACCCCCCCCCCCCCCCCCCCCGCCGATTTAGGACTGAGAGGAACCACTCTAAAGCTCCAAAAGAACAGGTTCCGACTGAACATTCGTGGCCACTTCTTTTCAAACCGAGTGATCTCAACCTGGAACTCTCTACCTCAGAGTGTTGTTGAAGCCCCCTCGGTTAATGCTTTTAAGGGCAGGCTGGATGCACACTGGCTTTCCCTCCCCACCCTCTATGACCCAACTTGCTACCATTAGTATTTGGAGCCACCACGCGCAGCGCACAATACTAATGACAGTTGTTAAAATAACTACCAGGATCTATGTAAAGGCCATCAATGGCCTACATCATAGAAAATTTCAAGTTCAAGTTCAAGTTCAAGTAATCTTCATCAGTGTGAAATTACTTGCGTAGCCTTTTACGTCAAAAACCTGATTACGTCATTATGGAGGGGGGGGGGGAGGAACCATGACGTCATAGCTGTCAGCACTTCCGGAAATGGGAGTAATCTTCTCAGGATTCGGACACCGGAGATGCTGTCAGATGAGAGCAGTAGATCTCAGGGCCAGATGAAGTGTATACGGGGATCTGGATGTGGATTACTTTTGGCTGATCAGCTGGTTCAATAATCTGCGAATGATTGTCAAGTGAGCTTTAAAAATTACACAATCATCTGTCTTAGTTCTTTGATGCTTTCTTGTCATCTCTTGACATCTTTGTTGTTGTTGTTGTTGTTTTACTCTAGATCTATTTTCCATTTTCTTCTCAGGCCTATATGTGAATCTCTCGTTGATGTTGTTGTTGGTCAACATGTATCATGTAACATCATTTAGAATACACCCTCTTCTCTAAGACGTGTTTACAACGACCAAAAAAACCTACCTTAGATTGTAGACATATTTGTTGGCTCTGTAAATTCTCTTGTTGGTGGTGGGTTGGGATCATCTGTGGGGGTCCCAACGACCTTCGAGTTACGGGATAGGATAGAATAACAATTTTCTTTCCCCCCAAATTTAGAATCTTTCCCGTTTCTAATGGCATGCAACCAGTTCGTGGACTTTTTCTCTTTTGCATGAACATGCACACTTTTTTTTTTCCAGTGGACTTCATCCAAGCCATCAATCTTATGCTATTGGAAAATCAGTCATTCGATTTTCAGCAAGCCCAGCTGATACAATGACGAGCTGAATACACAGCGAAAAGGCTATCTGCTAGGTTACTTCCTGTGGCCCTATTCCACAAACTTGCAGCAAAGAAGGGGAGACAGATCCTGTACTATCTATCATTCCTTTATTCACCGGAGGATACCATCTAATCATGATTTAGATCCAAGATTCTATCATTTCACTCCAATCCCAGCTCTTTAGGGAAGACAATTACTACCTAAATCTTAGTTTTCACCCTTCGTATTCCTATTTGTGAATCGCTCTGCATACGGTTTTCGCGGTGGCTCAGGGGTGTGGTTCTGTCTGTCGTGCTTGCAGTATGTTTGCTCGTGTGCGAACTTGTGTGCGTGTTTGTGTGTGTGCGTGTGTTTGTGTGTGTGCGTGCGTGCGTGCGTGTGTGCGCGAAAGTTTGTGGGTTCTGGCCTATTATAGATGTGCGTTTTAAGGAAAAGTTCGTTTAATTTCTTAAACGTGGTATAGTAACATAGTCACTTGAACTGTATTTCTGTAGCCCACTGCCTGTCTGCGCATTCTACACAAGTGTGTGTGGGGTGGGGAGGGGGGGTAAGGGGTGCGTGTGTGTGTGTATGCGTGTGCGTGTGCGTGCGTGTTATCTCGATTCTGAGACAAATTCCTTGTGTTTTATTTTGGCAATAAAATTATTTGAAGTTGACGGCGCCAAAACGATGACGTTGACGTTGACGGCGCCAAAACGGAGACTTACCAGTATCACGAGATAATTGACATTAACACGTGTTCTGTGTCATTTACAGAGGTACCGGTAATCCGATAATTACAATTATCAAGGGATAATGACAATTATCATTGAAAAATTACAATTCGCGCGATCGAGTTTAATTTTCAGTTTTGCCACAAGCACTGGAAATGCGCCAAAACGGAAAATTATAATCTTCACTTGATAATTACAATTTTCACGTGTTAATTGTAAATATGCTGCTAATATTTGTAATTATCCTATGATATTTGTAATTATCAGGTATTGGAGCTAGTAGGCCGTCATATATGTGAATTGAACAGAACACGTGTTAAATACTGTTATCACTGGTACCTGTAAATGCAGTTTTGGCGTTAGTAAACCGCCTTAGCCAGAATTAAATTGTAATTATTATGTGCATGTGATAATTGCCAATTTCGGTTTTGGCGCATTGCCTGGCTAGAGCCAAAACTAAAAATTAACAGGATCATACGATCGAAGATATTTGTAATTTTTCAATGATAATTGTAATTATCCCTCGATATTTGTAATTATCCCATGATATTTGTAATTATCTCATGATATTTGTAATTATCAGGTTTTGGCGCTAGTAGACCGTCATAGTTTTGGTCAACGTGGATCATCACTTAGATTACAATTTCATACAGCTGATGATCATGATGATGTCGCTACGGCCCATGCAAACAACAAGCTTAGGGCGCACAAGGGAAATAGAGGGGTTGAGGGAGAGAGGGAATGAAGGGAAAATATATTGGATCAAATGGATAATAGGTTGCCGGGGGTGGATTGGGGAATTCGGTGCACAGCACGGGAAAAAAATAAACTCCTGAAAAAAATATCAGTTTTAGATGCTTTCTTTTTTCCAAGGCGGTAGTTAACGAAAAGAAGTAGATTTTAACAATCATTGACAGTTCCATACCCAAAACTCAACGACTAACCCAAACACTAACGAACCCTAGCCCAAACCGTAGCTCAAAGCAGAGAATACGAAACTTTCTTTGCTCAAAGTCGAATTAGAATAGAAGAGAGAGAACACATGGTAGGTGGGAAAACGGACTGTGTAATTGTGGTAGTAGCGTTGCTCTCCCCTTGCCTTGGCCTATCGCTGTACTTTCTCTCTCTCTCTCTCTCTCTCTCTCTCTCTCTCTCTCTCTCTCTCTCTCTCTCTCTCTCTCTCTCTCTCTCTCTCTCTCTCTCTCTCTCTTCTCTCTCACTCTCTCTCTCTCTCGCACACACACACACACTCACCCACACACACACACCCACACACACATTTTCTACTACGTTTTATGTTTCACGTTTATTAAAAAAAACGGATTAAATTAATACTGCGAACGTTTTAAGCAGCACACTGTCCACGTCGTGCCTGGTATCAAATGTTACAACGCCTAATTATTATGCACATAATTCATTAATTCCCACCCAAGTTCATCAACTGTCATTTATGACAATGCATACACAATCTTACATGCAATGCCCCGCACGCAGGCGAATAAAATCCCCAAAATCTACCCCACCCCTCCAATAATAATATAATAATAATAATAATAATAATAATAATAATAATAATAATAATAATAATTATTATTATTATTATTATTATTAGTAGTAGTAGTAGTAGTAGTAGTAGTAGTAGTAGTAGTAGTAGTAGTAGTAGTATCTCTTCTTCTTCCTCCTCTTCTTCTTATTATTATTATTGTTATTGTTATTATTATTATTATTATTATTATTATTATTATTATTATTATTATTATTATTATTATAAAATAATAATAAGAAGAAAAAGAAATAATAATAATAATAATAATAATAATAATAATAATAATAATAATAATAATAATATAAATGATGATGAGGAGGAGGAGAAGAAGAAGAAGAAGAAATAAGAAGAAGAAGAAGAAGAAGAAGAAGAAGAAGAAGAAGAAGAAGAAGAAGAAGAAGAAGAAGAAGAAGAATGAAAAGAAGAAGAAGAAGAAGAATGAAAAGAAGAAGAAGAAGAAGAACAACAACAACATTAACAGCACTAACATTAACGGGTGCTCTTCAAATTAGGAAAACGATGCTTAACGTCCTATTGCATGAGCGTTAAGGACGATCACCACGTCGCCACCCTGACAACAATGACCATCATCATCATATCAAAATTGAGATCCAACGGATCTTCTTATTAGTATTACTATTATTTATTATCTAGCTTCTCATTTGAAGTCCTCTTGTTATGGAACACTCTTTTTTTTGGAACTGAAAAAATGCACGTCATTAAACATCTTTAAATACAAGATTTACTATCTATTTCTAAATAACTTTAAAATCAAACATTATAACATGCATCAGTTGATTTTCTTCTTTTATCACCTCCCTACCCCATTAAATCCATCAAACCTTTCTCTTCGTTAAATTAAATGGTTCCAGTTAAAGGTTTTATATTAATTATTGTTAATTTCCTTGTTACGAAGTTATTTAATTTTTTGTTTACTTTACTTTTAAACCTACGTTTGTTTGGATTAAACTAAATGTGTGAGTGACTAAAAGAAGGATTGGTTGTACAATTAGCAAATTATTGCAAAAATCATTTTCTTTTCGTAATAAAATATTGCATCTGAATATATATTATATACGAAATTTGAATCCCATGCCTCCAGTAGTTAGTGAGAAAATTAGATTAGAAGAAACCAACATTTATGACGTCACCATGATGACATCACACGATGACGTTAATCTATAAACATAGTGTCATTTAGGACTCAAGCTATCTGAACACTAATTACATATAAAGTTTGAAGAAAAATAAAAGTTTTAAAATTTAAATTAAAAAAATTACGTCACTCGGTTTTTATAAGTATGGTTTTACCTTGGAGGCACAGGTAAAGTCTAAGTACATACAAAATTTGAATCAAATTCCTTTAGTTTTTTTGATTGATTTATTGTTGCTTTAGGTCCAGCGGACTCCTCCGAGCCAAATCAGGACCGGACAACCCCCGATCCGCATAAAAGATCTGCCGAAACAACCCTAGTGGGAAAATTGAATGCCCTCCACCGGCCAGTCACTTTACAATAAAGACATTCCACGCGGGCTACGGCTGAGGGTTGACCTCAACTACGCGAACACCCCGGTTACAAAAACAAAATAGAATACAACCATCATTATAAATCATCAACAAAACACATACATATAAAATGCCTATAGTGCGAAATAATACAATCATAGGAAGCCCTAGTGACCACCCGGCAGAAAGCGTCCAATTCCTTTAGTAGTTTGGGAGAAAATAGGATTAGAAAATAAATAAATATAGGTCGCACTTTTTGTTCATCTTTGTGAGCAGGATAATTATTTTTCTTGATGTTTAAATCAACTTGCCTCCCTTGGCTTGTTTTATTCCTTGCTCATTCATGGTTGCTTAGTCCTTTTGAGATATTTTATTATAAATCATCTATCTGTCTGTCTATCTATCTATCTATCTATCTATCTATCTATCTATCTATCTATCTATCTATCTATCTATCTATCTATCGAGAGAGAGAGAGAGAGAGAGAGAGAGAGAGAGAGAGAGAGAGAGAGAGAAAGATAGATAGATAGATAGATAGATAGATAGATAGAGAGATAGATAGATAGATAGATAGATGATTTATAATAAATTAAACTTTTGAAAAAAATCCGTTCGTTTCAGTGAAAAGTGCGCAGGTGTGTATAATTTACACTTGTCTACCCCCCTTTTTTTTAAAATGGGGAAGATGTGATTTCTCGATAGTTAGGGTTGTGTTATACTGGTTTTGAGTGGAAAATATGGTTTAAAAAAAATGGGGAAGAATTTTGCTTCCACATTTTTTTTAAACTACTCCATTTGTTACCAAGTTAATATGAAAAAATCCCCCAGATGTGCGGTTATACAAGTACACACACACACGCGCGCACGCACACACACACACACACGCACGCCATATAGGCTACCGTCATCATCAAGCACCATCGCACTTTCAAGCAAAAAATAATGCCCAAACAAAATCATTACGCGTACCTGCTTACTGCGACGTTAACAAAAGGTAGTGTGCCACTGCAACACGATGCTAATGTGCAACAACGTCTCAGGGCTTCAAGTGAGTTGTTTTAGCAATCAGGATCATTACTATCACACATTGTCTAACCAACTAGCACATCTAGCAGGACTCTCAAGAATCCTTTCTTCCGTCCTTCCCTGCTCAGAGCATTTCAGTAATTTAGAACAAAGAAATAAATTAAAAAAAAGAAAAAAAAAAAACATTATTTCCAGAGCACTCCCGTCTCACAAACATGTCATCGAAAGCTATAACGATAAGACATTTGCGAGTTGTTATTTTTCTTTTATTTTTTTTTCTGTTCTTTTTTTAAAAATCCGAACAAATGTATAAAACTCTTGCTCACCTAACAAAAGAAAGCAGAAACAAGACGAAAGAAATTTCAAAGGTGGAACACCCACACAAAGTTGTGTAAAATTGTCTTTTTTATCTCTTTCAAATCGATTATTAATTAAAAATCTTCCCAAGACACAAAGTCCGTTAAACTATTGCCACACCAGATTTGAGTACCGTGATATATATTCTAGAACAATCGCAGCAAAACAGTAACTAAGCATTTTTTTTACAAACATATATTTGTTTTGGCCTCGCTTGATCTTTATGTGAAAAAACGTCTGATTTCTTCACCAAAGATAAATATATCTTTTAGTTTATGAAGACTAGAAAACCATGAACAAGCATTTTCTACAAATATGGTTTCCATTCCTGTGTTTTGTTTGTTGGTTTTTTGTTGGTTTTTAAATGAAACATATTACTTACTTCACCCGAAGTTGTAAGTATCAAAATTCCCGAATGTTCAAACCATGTTTGTTTGATAAGAACAGCGAACTATTAATAGCCCTTCTCCACGAAAATGTAATCCAAAGTCTTAAGTATACGTTATATAACAAATCTGCATTCTTCGCCAGAAGTTTAAAAAAACAAACTTTCTCAAATGTTATAAAACTTTTTTTGTTTGAGAACATTAGTAAAGCATTAAGAAACATTAAAAGCCGTTTTCTACGAATAGGTTTATATAGCCACAGACTCGCTTGTTCTTTGTCTAACACGCCTGCTTTCTTTACCAAAAGATGTATTAATAATAATATTTTCATCAAATGATATCAAACAATTCTGTTTTACACAAATAGCAAAACATTAACAGGCGGATTTGTTATCCATTCTGCGCATTTTCTTTATCTTAAGGTCCGGTTTCTTCACTAGAAGTTGTATGTATTAACACTCTTTCTCAAATGTTATGAAACATTTATGTTTGGTGAGAATAGTACAACAGTAAACAGCCGTTTTCTACGAATAAGTTGTGCATTTCCTCACGATTCCTTAACGTAACACATCTGCTCTCCACACCAGACGATGTCTAAAACATTCTGGGCTGTAATCAGATCAACAGCTGCACGAGAAAGGCAAGAAAACAGTCAGATGCGTAGCATCCTTTTGTTTTTCAATGTGTACAGAGCAAACGTTGGAGGTGTAGGGGCTCCACTCCGATTGTTGTGCAATGGAGAGCTTTAGCTGACCACGAAAGGTCGTGAGCACGGATGACATATGTACCACAAAGACTATTCAGAGAGAGAGAGAGAGAGAGAGAGAGAGAGAGAGAGACAGAGAGAGAGAGAGACAGAGACAGAGAGACAGAGTGTGTGTGTGTAGGTGTGTGTGTGTGTGTGCGCGTATGTATTTGGTTGTGTGTGTGTTTTTTTGAGTGAGGGGTGGGGGTGTAAGAAAGTGGTTTTACATTCATAAGGTAAATCTGACGTGTCTTCTTCTTCTTCTTCTTCTTCTTCTTCTTCTTCTTCTTCTTCTTTATGTTGTTGTTGTTGATGATGGGAGTATAAGCCGACGATGTCTAGTCTGTGCGCAACATACAATCCATCGCAAACGGATTTGAAAGCTATTGACGCCCACGTCCTAGGCGTGTAGAGTGTCAGTTATACCAAAACATCCAGCAAGCACTGGGTCCCTTCTCCCCATTCTTCGGTCGTCCAGGGTTGGGCTCAGTAGTCTGGGGCTTTAGATGATGGCGCCTAAGGCGGCAGCAAGTGGGCTTCTTGAGTTAGATCATGTAGCGTCGTCCAGCGCCTTGAACAGCTCTTGAGCTATCAAAGCGCGATATAAAAATGTGGTGTTTTTACAAAAAAAATCTTTACCTTAAAAGACCGGGTGCTCCTATACAAAAAGGCATGCATAAGCACGCATACATTTAAGCCGTTTAGGGTCGATCTCGCAGTGATCCGGGACGTTAGACTAGGCATCTAGTGTTGCAAAGTTGGGAGCCCGCACGGCTTGAATTAGACCCTGCTTTGTGACCAGCGCCACGAGCAGTCTTTGACCTGGAAAGTGCGCTGTGCAAGAATTTCATTTCATTTCTTTGTTTTAGTCTTCCTAGCGTAAAGACCGTTGTTCAGATTCAAGTTCAGAAATATTTTATTTTTATTTTTATTTACTTTGACTAGGAATGTTTGTCTATGTACTCACCCCCTACCTCCCCTCTCCCCCACCGCCCTACCCCCCCTCTCCCCACCTCTCCCCCCCCCCCGTAAATAAATAAGAAAAATGTAAACAAAATAAATAAAGAAAATAAAAGTCAAATATTTTTGCACATCTGTGCGAGCTGAGTACTAAATAGTCCGAAAATGATTTCGAAACAAAAAAGTCTGTCCATCCGTTCGCAGTCTGTCTGTGCAAAAACTTTAAAGTGGCTAAAAACTCAGAGCCAGCTATCACAGCCGAACTTGGTAAGATGGTGTACACCCATGAAACCTCATAAATGATCTGTGAATGAAGACTTCACTTGAAGGTCAAGGTCAAGGTAACAGGGTCATCAAATGTTAGTAAAAAAATCACAGCATTTCAGGTTGTTTGTTATTAATATTGAACATGATTCTTGATGCATGATGTATCAATCAATCCTGATGCATGAAGCATCAGTCTGACACACATGCTATACACATTTGGTCAACCTCACTCCAAAGTCAAGGTCTAAGTATAAAGTCCAAACTTGTTGTATTTAGAGATGATAGATTGATCTTTTATATGTGTTCCGTTTTCGCGTTGATCTTCAATGTCAAGATCATTTTAGGCCTTGCAAAAACCTACAAAAATAAGTCATCGTACAGTGGAATGGCTGTTTATTTAACCCATAGTATGCAACAACATTGGGTTATTTGATTAGGCATGCATGAGAATTCACGTGAGGGTCAAGATCATCCCAAGGTCAAGGTTAATGAAGGTTAAGGTCATCCCAAGATCATCGTGGTGTTTTTTTTGGCAAATACAACTTTTGTTGTACTTTATTTGATAGTATATGAGTTTATTTGGAGCCGGAGGTCAATGTCATTTCAAGGTCAAGAGCATAGAAAGATCAACGTCGGTATTAGTTAGCATGTTAATATCACCTTTTCTCTCTTTTTGGGGGGTGGGTGGGAGGTGGGGGGTGTAGGGAGGGGGGGGGGGGAAGGGCCCTCATTTTCAGATGAAATATTGAGAGTTCCATCAGGAGGATGTGAGTCATATGGGTTTGTCCTTCTAGTTTTAAAAATAAATGCGACAATTTGTGCTTTTATCTTGCAAGGTATGGTGGGTTTAAATATTTATTTCTTCTTTTAATGGACGTTGTTACCTCACACACAAAAATTCTCACATGCATTCGGCATTTGCTAAAAGCAGCCAACAAAGGCCCAAAGGATGAAATGGAAACAGACAGTCTGCATCTGTCAGTAACATCTGCTTTTGGCATGACCATGGCGTGAGAGTGTGGAATGGCCCATACTATAATGCATAAGCATGTAATACTAATTGTGCTGCAGTTTTGCTCTTTCCCTTTGGGTATAACTTAGCTGTGACCAAACAAGGTAGCCCGTTAGCCTCGCGTAGTATAATAGAAACCTGGACTCCAACGCCGAAGTTACCAATTTTACGGGACGTGGTGGGGCCGATCGACGCAAATGGACGAATGAATTAACTTTGAGTATGAGGCTTTCATTATCAGGTCACACCCACTGCTTCGGACGAGAGTGTAAACCGAGGTCTAGTCTGGGCTCGCATGCATACCACCGCAACTGACTTTAAAGACCCTGACGTGACGCTGATGTCTTAGACCGGTGAAAGCCGGAAACATCAATAAATTCAGCATAACATCAAAGGTCATTTTTCCCTTTCCCACACATACCACCCCAGCCCCTGTATTGAATGGCGCTGCTCTGAGAAGGTAGCCCGAGTCTCTCGCGCATGGATGACGAATAGGAATCCCCAGATCCCAAAAATCAAATAAGCACCAACAGAATTGTACTGGCAGCGCTGGAAAAAAAAAATTTCTCCCCAAATCCCAAAAATCAAATAAGCACCAACAGAATAGTACTGGCAGCGCGGAAAATTCTTTTTTACATTTAATTTTCGGGTGTGTTTGTGCAAGGCATGCAATGGTCAAGGGAAGTAATTGAAATTTTACACGCTACTATAACGCATAGCGGTTGGTATTTCTATATTCTCTAATATAGCAGAGGGCGTCGCAGTGACAACTTGCATGCTTCTTTTTCTTCTATTAGTGTCCAGGGTGCTATTAACGCGTTTGTCCTTCGGTAGAACTCCAACAACGGCGAAGCAAAGACACAGATATATCACAGCTTACAGTGAGGAAAATTATTTACTCCGTAGAAGAAAAAAAAAAGCTGAGAGAATAGTAACACCTGGAGAAACGAGTATAACTGGGTCATAAAGAGGCAAAGTATTGCTCATGAGTGAACAGTACTCACTCGTCAATGTAAAGATTACTCCTATACTTGTCTAGTCTAACTTTACCAGAAACACAGTCTATCATGCAAGACTGCTTTGTAAGCTTCAAGGAAAGTAATAATAAGGGGCGATAGACGCGTAACAGCTCTTGCACCAAAGGGGAATAACTGAGATACATACCCAGCGTAACAGCTCGTAGTGATGCAGGCATTAACATTTGTTCTTCAGAAATAGTGCTCGTCTGCGCACGTCCACGATGGACGGAGTCTGACAAACCTCCCAGTAGAAGAACTGTGTGCAGGTCCTAGCTGCATGTAAGAGTCAAGGAAAATAATAAGGGAGGATTGGCGCAACACAGCCCTTGTGCATCAAGGGAAATATCTGAGACATATGTATTACAGTTCATGGAAGCGATGGCATCCGTTCCTCAAAAGTAGTGTTACTGCGAGCTTGCAGTATTGTTCCCCCAACATGTGGAGCCTGGCAATACCAGAAGAAGCTGCTAGCTTAGACTTGGACAGTAAATGGTGCCGGTACTGAGAGATTATTTTTCTAAGAACCGGTTTTGTTCTTAATACTGTTAGTTTTCGTTGGCAATTTACTGGATCTTATTTCACATAGATTTGTTTTTTCCAATTTGAATATATTTTTAACTTAGATCTGCTGGTGTGTCGGTCGGTCCGTCTGTCGGTCCGTTGGTTGTCATATCTCAAGAACCGCTGAACGAATTTTAACCAAACTTCATAGAAACATAACGTAGGTTACTGGCATGCTCTGCAGCAAATTTCAAGGTCACTGGAGCCATTTTGTTGCTAACCTGGCTTATCTCAATATCGCAAAAACGGCTAAAATGATTTTGTTGAGTTTGGTCTACAGGTACCATCCGTACCATTCTCAGTATCAGTCCGGTTGTTAGTCAATTGGTCAGTCGATTGGCTCTTCGCTCCGAACTTCACTTCTTTTTATTTTGTGTGTGTCCCCACTTTCTGGAAGGATCAGCTTGGGAATATTGGACGCTTTTCTGCCAGGTGGTCACTGGCGCTTCCTATGATGTTATTATTTGGCAATGCAGGCATTTTATAATTATGTATGTGTTTTGTTGATATTTTATAATGATGTTTATATTCTATTTTGTTTTTGTAAACGGGGGTTCGATACATTAGAGTATAGCCTTAGAGTATAGCCACAGCGTCCCCTGCGTGGGATGTCTTTATTGTAAAGTGACCGGTTGGTGAAGTGCCTTCAGTATTGCCACTAGGGTTGTTTCGGCAGATCTTTTATGCGGATCAGGGGAGAGTCCTCTTTCAGCGAAGTTGTGGTCTTGATTTTGTGGTCCTGATTCGGCTATACTGGTCCTGATTTGGCTCGGAACTGGACCTAAAGCAATATTCATGTAATGTCATGTAATGGTTTTTTTAATCATTTTTTTAAAAATGCACTTTAAAAAAAATTCTAAACACCTTTTTTGAGGCCTTATCTGACTATACCCAGGCGGAAAACTATATATAACGCTTACAAGCCACGTTTAAGGCTTATTTCCCTTGACGGTGGGTTGATAGCTGTAGCAGACGCTACTACAGACCAATAGGTTTGTTATTCTCCAATAGCATTTGGCTCGCCAAAAACTTCTCAGTTTGTCGATGTCCTATCCCTATCCCGTCCCGTAACCCGGAGGTCGTAGGGGCACCACAGATGATCGTTTAACCAGCATACTCCATCTTTCTCTGTCCTCAGCAGCTCAGTGTCAAACCAGTCCATTCTCGAATGTTGTCCTCCCACCTCTTTTTCGGTCTCCCTCTTCTTCTACCTCTTTGCACTGTGCCTTGCAGAATAGTCTTTGCAACGCCTGATGATCTGGTGACATGGCCATACCATCGGAGTTTCTGTTTCTTCACCACTGTGAGCAGGTCATCGTGTTGTTCAATGGCTTGCGTGATGGTCTGTCGGACTTCGTCGTTGGTGATGTGTTGGGTATAGGAGATGCCCAGAAGTCTTCTGTAGCACCTCATCTCCATGCTTTGTATTCTTCGTTGTAGATCTGCTGTGAGGGTCCATGCTTCGCAAGCATATAGGAAGATGGAGATGACAAGGGAGCGCAGCAGTCGGATGTCTATATATCCGAGTGTTAGTATATAATATGTATTAATTAATTCATTGTTTATGCTGTTGTTATTTATCAAGACTTGTATTACTATTATCAATTATTATAATTTGTTTAATGGCTGTGCAAGACCCAGTCTATGCATGTGAATGAACTCATGTGTCTGCAATTCTGCTGTGCCTATGGATCGATGATCCATAATACGCCTAATTATGTTCAATGATTACTGGTGGTTTGCGTAGAGCTGTAGTTTAAGTCAAACGGATAACGAAAGAAAGATTTCTGTTTGCAACTGAAAGTGTACACATTATTGCTGCAATTCGGTGCCACACAGTGATTCTCTCCTGCTCTGCGCTTCACTTTCACAGCCGCCATCATCAAGGGACGAAACTCTGGTAAAAGGCAACGCATAATTACAGGAATTATCCCGTCTGATGGTATCATTTCATGTTTTCTCTTTGCTCGGTCATTACGATAAAGCCGAGTCATAAACACCATCAACAAAATGAATACTTGTGACGTAATTTTCGGCTATGTGTGTAAATGTCTGGAAATAAGTTTGGTTAGCTTGCCTTCTTGTTCTCTTTTGCGTCTTCATTTCCTTCATACGTTCTTTCTAATTCCAGTCTTCTGCTAAACCACCCTATGGGCGTGAGTTTTGTCAGTTTCATTTTGTGGGGAAAAAAAAAGGCCAACTATCGCGTCGTTGCAATGCCAGAAAATTAGCATTTGTAATAGCGCGATGAAGAATGCACGACAACGCTTAATAAATGTTTGTCACGTATTACTACGAAATGGTAGCGTGTCCGTTTCGTTACTTTTAGTCCTGATTTATGGTCGTAATTCCTCCAGTAATAAAAGGGCCGCAAGTCGATGAGTTTGTTAAGTTTTTGGACCCTAACGGGTTTATCCCCAAATGTGCGCTGTTATTACATTAAACAAAGATAAAGTGGGCTTTTCTTGCTTCAAGCAACCGCTACAAAGGGATTTTTTTTTGAATTTTCAATTTCTGTTCTCACAAGGAGTGATTTCGCCTGTTTAAAAGGTTAAAAAAAAAAGGGGGGGGGGGGGGTAAAGGTAGTCCCATAGCCTTGTGGCCGTATGGGGAGCGTGATGTTGGAGATCACACTTATCTTGGGCCAGCGTAATGAGGGTGATGCCCATCTCTCTCCCTCGCTGCTTTACCTTCCCCACCCTTAAGGGAGTAGGTATTCAGTCAAAGTTGAGTCAACTGGGGGCGTTGTTATTTGTCGCTTCACGTTTTGCGGTCGCCCATCCAAGTGCTAACCGCACTGGACGGTGCTTAACGTGCGACACAGTAGCGAGTGCTCCAACCACTGCGCTATCCGACACCCCTGTTTATCGCCTGTTTAACGGTACGCCAATATGCTGCACGATTTACTATTTTGTTAGCGCTAGAGCGGTAGTTAGCTTTTGCTATTAATAGTCACACAAGCTACGGAATTAATTTTTTTAAATACCCCCCCCCCCCCCCCAAAAAAAAAAAAAAAAAAAAAAAACCACAACAACTATACTATCGAATGAGTTGTGGTATGGTTTTGTTGCAAGCTAAGTCTTTTTTAAGTGGGACAACATTCACTGTGAATGTTAAACGGATCTGTCGAATGGGGCGTGGTCAGAGCATGGCTAGCTATCCCTCACCCCACCCACCCTCTTTTTTTTTTTTAAAGGATACTAACATTACTATATATATATAAACACACCTGTGTTACTTTGCCGTTGATAAACGATGCATAATATTGCTCTTAGGTTTTAAAGAACATACCATGCAAACATGATAACCTGTCTGTTTGTGTTGCCGTCTCTATGATGAATGATTCCGATTCCTAACTGCATGGGCAGCATTTTTTTTAAACATTCTCTCTCTCTCGCTCTCTCTCTCACACCCAACACACACACGCACACACACACACACACACACAAGCACAAATACATACACATACATACACATACATACACTACTTAAGAGTCAGTGATTCAAAACCTTTCCGACAAGCGCATTTCTTTGGGAAAGTCATTATGATCACCCCGATCGTTACAAGAACTAAAACCAGCATACATCCGGAAGCTAGATGTAGCCTACGTGGATGCAGGATTTTTCTATAGACGAATCCTGATTTTCACTGAATTCCACTTTATCGTCACTCGTGTGACATAAATTCGGGTTCCGAGGTTGCGAGGCGCTTTAATCCACTAAGGGGTGGCCTCGCGCGTGGCGCAGTGGATAAGTCGCCGGTTTCCTATTCCGAAGGTCGCGGTTTCGATTCCCGCAAGAGGCGAACGTATGTGACTTGGGTACGAGACTATTGAGATCACCGAGGGTTTTCTCCGGGCACTCCGGTTTCCTCCCTCCCTTCAATAATGGTACTGGACGTAGGCCTAGTCAATATAAAATTTCAAAAAAATAAAATTTCGATTTTCTTTCCTTCTTCCAATAGCGATTTCCCTGCCTTTACACCACCTGTTTTAGTGATGGATGTGTATTTGTTGTGTGTGTGTGTGTATGTGTGTGTGTGTGTGTGTGTGTAAGGTTGGATGAGACAGGTGAGAGTGTATGTTGGTACAGATCGCCGCGCATTGAGCCTGATTGATTTGGGGAAAGGCGCGTATATAGCATCCATTATTATTATTATTATTATTATTATTATTATTATTATTATTATTATTAGCTTCCGGTCCAGAGTTGCTGCTTTTACGAGCTAATTTCACACTTCCACCCCACCCCTAAACCCCACCCCCCACCCACCCCACCCCATCCCCCAACAACCCACCCACCCCACTACAACCCCCACCCACCCACCCAAAAAAATTAAGAAATATTTTTAAAAAAAAATAAAAATAATTAAAACACCACCAAAATAAGCTTACCGTCCAAAAAGTCCTGTGTATGGCTTTCAATTTTGACAGCTGTTGAAGCTGATTGTTCTACATAATATAATGATGCCATATTTATGCCTTCGGATGACATCATAAACCGAGATTTACCCAAGCATTCCATCCACAGCACAGCCTTTTTGAAGATCCTGACGCTTATGTCCTAGACGGGTGAATACCAGAAACACCGATACTCCCAGCACGCACTATAGGTCCTATCCCCAAACACCACACCCACATACCACCCTGTCCTGGGTGGCGCTGACATAGATGTAAGTTATGACCCCAGATCTCTCTCTCTCTCTCTCTCTCTCTCTCTCTCTCTCTCTCTCTCTCTCTCTCAAGTTTTTGTTGCTCTCTTTTCTTAAAAACTTCGTGTGTTTTTTTCTCAACGTAGTAGGAACTTTACAGTAGCCAACAATGATAGTGTCAACATTGATTCGCTTCTATTGTTATATACATGTAGATGAATTACACACACACACACACACACACACACACACACACACACATACACACATACACACGCTCGCACACACACTGTCTCTGTCTCTCTCCCTTTCTCTCTCTCTCTCACCATCACCACCACCACCACCACCTCCATCACCTCTCTCATCCCCTCCGAGCCCTAAACCGGCAAACTTTGAAGGTTAGTGTTTTATTTCATGAATAATTAATAGGTTTCATGTTTGAAGAAAGAGCTTTTATATTTTATGAGTAATAAATTGATGTTTTCAGTTTTATGAATAATTAATAGGTTTATCTTTTGCATAATTAATTTTTTTAATGTATGAATTATGCATATTTCTTTCTCGAAAACATGAGGTGTACATCATCAATTGCAGGTTAATTATTATTAATGTATGCGTTGTGTGCGGGCTTATTTTTCAGTATTAATTTTTGTATTGCAAATATTATCTGAAAATACTTTGATTTAGCCGGGAACCAGAACGAGCCAAATGTAAGTCGGTCTGAGAGAGAGAGAGAGAGAGAGAGAGAGAGAGAGAGAGAGAGAGAGAGAGAGAGAGAGAGAATGGAAAGTTGTAGAATAAATTGATTTAGTCGGGAATCGGCTCCGAGTTGCCTAGCCAGATCGCTACGTAACTATTTTGGCGGAAAACCTGCGCAATCCTATACATACCCGGGGTCTTGAAAGGTTGTTTGCAAAGAGAAAAAGATGGCGGCCAGAGTGATGGGCTTTCGATTTGCGGATTTGCGAATGGCGATGTGTTCAATGGTGAAATAGCAAGTAAGGAGACTTTGTCATTTACCGCCTAGTAAGATTTGTGTAGTTGTTATTTGAGGCAATAATTATGTTTATGTGCAATGGGTATGAATTAGTATTAATTTGTGATAGTATTGTTGTGTCGTCAGAGCGATTGACAGTATCTTTCACTTTCAGCAAACTTCACTTTGATTGGCTGTTGTGCAGTCCACATGTGCTGCGCCATTTTAAAAGCGCTCGCTTATGGAAAAAGGTTGCCCAGAAGCAAAAATAGTTCATCCGGAGCAATCATACATTTTGTGGCGCTTTTTTTTCTAGACAACTCGGGGCAGAACGACCTAAATGTTAGTCAGAGATCCGAGAGAGTGAGAGAGAGAGAGAGAGAGAGAGAGAGAGAGAGAGAGAGAGAGAGAGATCTATATGTTTGATGTCGCATGTAGCTGTCACAGCTCTTGGGTGTAGAATATACAATCACTGATTAAAGGGAAGTCAGCGGGAGTGGACAACATATCCGCGAAATTGCTTCAAGCAGGAGGAGAAGCGATGATTGACGCCCTCACCATTATCAGTAGCATTACCTGGAAGAGTGGGGAGTGGCCTACACCATGGACCCAGTCGCTTGTCATCACTCTTCCCAAAAAGGGTAACCTTCAGAAGTGTGAAAATTATCGCACCATCAGCCATCCCAGCAAAGTCCTCCTGAAAATAATACTCAACAGGTTAAAACCCAAGCTGAAGAAATCATAGCTTAAGAAGGATTCAGGGGAGGGCGAAGTACCACTGTACAGATTTTCAACCATAGAATAATATGCGAGAAATACCTACAGTACCAACAACATCTATGTCATGTGTTTGTAGACTTCAAGAAAGAGTTTGACCGAATCTGGCATGCAGCTCTGTGGGCAACCATGAGAGTGTACAACATCAACCCTGAGAGAATGACGGGGGAGGGGGGGGGTTAGGGGTGGAGAGGAGTAGGAAGGGACAGAGAATGAGTTCAACCTTCAGATGCTATTGGTGCGTGGCACAGATTGTCACGGTATGAAATCTGCCTAAAAATGAACACACACCTGTTGCCCAAACACCCGTTGTGTCGAAGTGCAAACATCTAGCTGGGCCTTATTTAAAATTAAAGGAACCCACTTTGACCTCGAACCATCCACATATTCTTTTAACATTCACGGTGATTGTTGCACCACTGAGAAAAATAAACTTACAACAAAACAACAACTCTTTGGGAAGTGTGGTTTTTTTCCTAACATCAGTAAATTCCTTTTGGTTTTTTGTGTGCCTGTTAATAGCCACTCTTCTTGAGCTTAAAAAAAATCTACTAAAACCGGTAAGAGACAGACACGATAACAAAAGTTTCTCGGTAATAGGTTGAAACAACAGACTTTACCCTATCCTAGACACTACAGACGCACCCTTGAAGACGCCTGGTTTATTTAGAAATTGGGGTCAAATTTCCATGGCTATGAGTATGGTATGGGCGTACTGCTAAACAGGGGAAGTCACTCCATACCTGTCAAGGGGTTTTCGGGTTGTGGTGTAGCAATTTAACAGAAAAACCATAGCAAATGGAGGTTTGGTGTAGCACTAATGTGAATCACGCGATTCGCAACAAAACTGGAAACTTCTGCATCCAATATAAACACACACACATCCAATGTGTTTACAAATTTATTGTAAAATCTTGTTAATGCACAACACTTTAGCTATTACCATTATCATTATAAACATTTTCATGTACGTTTTTCAAAAGAAAAGTGAAAATGCAAAAAAAAAAAAAAAAATATATATATATATATATATATATATATATATATATATATATATATATATATATATATATATATATATATATATATAAAACATACAGACAGAAAATAAGCTAGGCAATCATTAAAAAAAATAAACAAAAAAAACAACAAGGGAGACAATCACTGACACAGAAAAAGCAGATGAACTTTTTTCCCCCAAACAAATTTGCTTATTCACAAAACATGGTTTACAATGCCAAGAAAAGAACTATTAGCATATTACAAAAGCTTATACCAATTAATTTAATAAAAAATTTAACTAAATGGCAGCTGATATAATATGAAAGTAATCAAAGAGAAATGAATAATGTTAATGACACAAAGACTGATCTTTGAAGTTCTGAACGAACACGTGTTGCGGAAGTGCGGTGCTTTTACTAAGTGTCTTTAAACCGGACTCGACCGGAACAGACTACTTTCGCGCGAAAACCCCCTTGGTTTAAAAAAAATATTATCGTCAGTTTTGAAAAATTGCGTAGCAGCTTTGTGATACGCCGTAGCAATGGGAAAATGTTTAAAATGCGTAGCGCTACGCAAAAATCCGTAGCACTTGACAGGTATGTCACTCCCTGTCACAACAGAAATGGAAGCTTCAAACTTTGGCGGTTGGGTTGACCAACGAAAGACCACTTTATCATTGTTGTAATGCGATAACCACGCGAATTTTAGGTAGCCCCTGTTTTGGCCAAAAGTTAACCAAGCCTTCGGACTGGGGGCCTTTAACAGTAGGCTGAACATACTAAGTAACTGAGACTAGACGAGGCCAGCTGATGCCTCCATCTCTCCAACTGAGTACATTGGTAATGAGGGAAGGGGAGGGGAAGGGGGGATACGTCGTGCGACACGTCTCAGCCAAACTGTTCTACGCGGTGGCTGGTGGTGGTGGTAAGGGGAGGGGTGCGAGAGAGAGAGAGAGAGAGAGAGAGAGAGAGAGAGAGAGAGAGAGAAGAGAGAGAGAGAATATTATTTATGTAATCATTTTGATTCAGCGCTTTTTCGGCTCAAGAACAGCTCAAGGCGCTGGCAATACTGAATTTAACTCGAGCCGCCCGATGCACCCATAATGTTGTGCATATGGAGGGTGGGCGGGGGTTGGGCGGGTGGTTGGTGGACAGCGGTAGGAGAGAAGAGAAAGATGGATGTGTTGGGGTGGGATAGAAAGTGTTGAGGTGGGAGGAGGGGGGAGGAGAAAGGTTGAAATAACAAGGGTGGGGGAACATAATATATCAGTCTGTAGAACCCCCCTGCCTCCCCCCCCTCCCCTAGGCCCTCTCCATCCTCTGCCCTTGCGTGTTTACAGGTTTCGATCGAGTTCTATCCCTTATTGATCTAAGCGCACATACACGCACGCGTGCGTGTACAGCGCACCCACCCACACACCCACACTCACACATGCACACACACACACTCACACATACACACACAGACTCAGAGGCATTCACACACACACACACACACACACACACACTCTCTCTCTCTCTCTCTCTCTCTCACTCAGAAACGCACAAGGTGACTGACAAATGATGTTTTGTTTTATTGTAGTTTTGTTCGTTTTCAGAGAGCTGCTAATAGAGGCAGTAATTCATGGTATGCAAAGTCATTACGGAAAGTCGACTAAAGAAAATAAAAAACATCTCCTTTCATCTCATTTTCAGAGCGAATTAACAAGAAATAAACATGATGATGATGATGATGATGATGATGATGATGATGATGATGATGATGATGATGATGATGATGATGATGATGATGATAATGAACAAGAACAACAAGAGCAAGTTCTCTCTGTCTATCTCTGTCTATTAGGGTTACAAGTAATAATCAAATTTATAGGCCAGGGTTTTCTCATGAAATACATAACAAGCAAACGCTTGTCCGCTTGTTTGAATCATTTCTACGATCAGTATGTTGATTCTAACAGCTGTATGACTGTATTCAAATGATGAGTTGACTTTAGGGACTGCTTTTTGCAGCTTTGTCTATAAATTTATCTCTGTAAACACTACAAGATAGTATTAATCCTAATGGTGATTGCCGCCCTTTATTACATGATATACTTGTTTTGTTGATTTGATAAGAAGAGACTGCACAAAACTGTGTAGTAATTAATAGTTCAGTGCCTTCTCTACTTCGGAAAAGATTAATTTAAATCGCGTACTCACGCATTTGTTGTGGTTAATTTGTTTCACTATTGTTGTTGTTGTTATTATTATTATTATTATTATTATTATTATTATTATTATTATTATTATTATTATTATTATTATTATTATTATTATTCTTTTATTATCGTTCTTACTTTTTAAATGTGAAATATTTTTCATTAGCTATACATTATATAAGTATGGCATCAAATTTAAAACCACCTTTTAATGCTTATAAAAATACTGAAATTCGCGTTGGTCATGTTAATATTAATTCTTTATACAATAAGTTGATCGATGTGAATATGCTTCTTAATGAACAGCCATTCCTGCACTTGCTAGGCATTAGTGAAACTCGATTAAACAAAGACCACGGTGACATCTCTATTAGTATAGCATCCTACACACTCATTAGAAAAGATTCACAAATGTTGGGACAAACTGGAATGGCAGTATATATACATACATCTATTGCTTCATATATTACAAGGAGATTTGATTGTGAACCTGCTGATATTGAATGCATTTGGTTAGAATTTCGTCCGACTGTGGCTCAACCTGTCATGATTGGTTATATATACAGAAATCCTAAAGCAACTCAAACATGGTTTAAAACGTTTGTTCATATGATGGACAACATTACAAAGTCGCACCCTAATGTATTGCTACTGGGAGACTTTAATATTGATTTGCTTAAAACGCAAACCGCTTGGTCGAACTATGTTCAATTATTTGGCCTAACTCAACTTATAAATACACCAACGAGAGTTACTAAAACCACAAAAACCTTAATAGATCACATATATACAAATATTTCCAACAGAGTTTCAAATGCACATATTTCTCAAATTTCAATGAGTGACCATAATCCTATAGTATGCACTTTATCGTGCAAAATTCTAAAACATAAACTTAACGCACATACAGTTATTCAATTTAGGTCATTTAAATCTTTTAACAAGGATGCATTCCTGTATGATCTACATTTTACTAACTTCAATACTATATATTTGTGTAATGATCCTAATAAAGCCTTAAGTGTGTGGTATGAAAGGTTTTGTATGATCTTGAATACACATGCACCGATTAGAGAGAAAAGAGTCAAACAAAGTACATTTCCTAAATGGCTGACATCAGATATTATTGATGCAATGAAAAACCGTGACACATTTAAAAAACAAACAAGATTTGCGGAATACAAGAAACAAAGAAATAGAGTTTCCACTATGATTCGAGACTCAAAAAAAAGTATATTACTTCATTAATAATGAATGACCATGATACAAAATCACTTTGGAAAGCAATGAATGAGATAACAGGAAAGTCTAAATGTACAAAACACACAGCTGTTATCACTCCATCAGCTGAAACTTTTAATAATCACTTTTTATCTATAACTGATAATATCGTTAAATCCACTTGTCATAAACCTGCGTACAGTCTTACAGCATTACTTGATAATTTTTGTAAAGACAGACTAACTCCGAATACTACATGTTTCATCCCCCTCTTAAATACTCATGACGTATCCAAATATATAACAAGTCTAAAAAACAAAAAGTCTTGCGGTTTTGATAATATTAATTCTTTGATTTTAAAACTTGCACTGCCTTACATCATTGACCCATTAACCTTTATCTATAATTTGTGTATTAAAACTGAAATATTTCCTGATGCTTGGAAAATGGCTAAAGTTGTTCCAATTCCAAAAGCAAAGGACACTTTTGATCCAAATAACTTTAGACCTATTTCATTATTAAATGTTCTATCTAAACCACTTGAACAACATATGTATAAACATGTAAATACTTTCATGGAGAAACATGCTCTTTTTCATCCATTCCAATCTGGTTTTTCGTAAAAATCATTCGTGCCATACTGCTTTGGTTAGATTATGTGATACTTGGCTCTCTGCAATTAATAAGAATGAAATTACTGGTGCCGTTTTTCTAGACTTTACAAAAGCTTTTGATATGGTTAATCATTCCGTATTGATCAGTAAATTATCTGTGTATCTGAACAATTCTGCAACTGTAAATTTTTTCCAATCTTACTTAAGTGATAGAGAGCAGACAGTGTTAGTAAATGGCCATTACTCAGCAAAAGGTACAGTAAAATGTGGCGTGCCTCAAGGCTCGATACTGGGCCCTCTTCTATTTTGTATCTATATAAACGATCTCCACCTCCAAATATCAGATAATAATGTAATCTGTGATTTGTTTGCGGATGACAGTACAATACATTGTTCTGGGAAAGACATTACGTCCATACAAACATCTTTACAAAATAGTTTAAATGATGTGATAAACTGGTGTCTAACTAATCAAATGGTTCTTCATCCTAAAAAAACAGAGTGCATGATAATCACAACAAGACAAAAACATCAATTACAGCCTTTACAATTACATATTACAATAGATAACACTTGTGTCCATCAAGTAACAGACCATCGTGTACTTGGAGTTACTATTGATTCAGAATTCAAATGGGATAAACACATTAATCAAATATGTAAACGCCTTTCCCAAAGTACGTTTTTGCTTTCAAAACTACGATGTTTTGTTCCTGAATATGCCAGGAAAGTGTTCTTCCATGCACACTGTCTTTCGCATATTAACTATGCTTCCACTGTGTGGAGTGCTGCTTGTCATAATCAAATACAAAAAATAAATTCATTGCATCGACGGGCAATAAAATTAATTTCTAACTGTACAACTATTTCAACAGATGAAAAATTTATAAAATTAAACATTTTACCTCTAAATAAACAATTTCAATATAATATGATCATGCTTATGTTTAAAGTTCACAACAATATTGCACCAAACTATCTAACCCGATTTTTAATTAAATCATCAAATGTATACCATTCCCAAAATTATCTCTTACCTAAACCAAGAATTGATCTATATAAGACTAGTTTTGGGTTCAGAGCACCGTCTTTATGGAATGAACTTCCTTCGATCATTAAACAAATCAAAACAATCAAATCATTTAAATTAATGCTTTTTAACCATATTTTAAATTCATAATTTTTCCACCCACAGGTCACCCTATTATAATGGTATAATATTATATTGTTCAGATGACGTTTAGAGATATGTTAAAAGTTCTTGTTTTGAAATTATTATAGTTTTACTTTTATATATGTAACATGTGGCAGGTTTAATTGCTTGTATAAATGTATTATGCTTGAGTGGGTGCCTGAAACAAGGACTAATTGTAAGAATAAGCTGTAAGCTTAAAATTATTATCCTTGTAACATGTTGTAATTGCAATAAACGTTTAAAGTCTAAAGTCTAAAAGTCTGTCTCTCTCTCACTCTCTCACTCTCTCTCTCTCTCTCTCTCTGAGTCTCTCTCTCTCTCTGTCTTGCCCACCGCCGTAGCTCAAGCGGTAAAGCGTTCGCCTGGCACACCGATGACCCAGGTTCGAATCCCGTGGTGAGCGATATAAAATGTGGCCATTTTTTACTGTCCATTTGAGCAGTATGATTGCTCTGGTGGTTCAGTGTTGATTCAGGTCCCTACCCCTCTTTCCCTGGGATGGTTATCCCCGTCTGCCATATCGCCAATGGTGGGTGTAGACGTTAAACCTCAATGTTCTCTCTGTCTGTCTGTCTGTCTGTCTCTTTCTGCCTGTCTCTTCCCCCCCCCTCTCTCTCTCTCTCTCTCTCTCTCTCTCTCTCTCTCTCTCTCTCTCTCTCTGTCACTCTGCCTCTGTCTCCATTTCTCTCTGTCTCTCCATCTCTGTCCCTCTCTCTCCCTCTCTCTGTCATGTCTTTCTCCTTGTCTCTGTCTCTCCCCCCCCCCCCCCCTCTCTCTCTCTGTCTCTCTCTCTGTCTCTCTGGCTTTACACAACCTTTGTTTTACTCGGTCTTCCCTGGCTATGCTAGGCTTCATCTAAACACCGTAGTGTTGTACACACAACAAAAGAAATTTGGAGCGAGAGGGGTGGTGGTGGTGGTTGTGGGGCGGTGGAATGAGAAGGGGAGGACACAAAGTCGGTCAAAAGGGGGCTGCGCTGGGGTTCGAAACCTTGGCATGTGAGCATTCTTTGTAGCGTGTGGCGTTGTGGTTAGGGTCAAAACGGGATTATCCGGTGCAGCCCGCTAATCTTGCCTGTGTCAAAGGGATTGAAGAAGAAGAAGAAGAAGAAGAGAGAGAGGGGGGTGGAGAGAAAGAGATAGAGAGAAATTGGGGGGGGGAGAGAGAGGGGGAGGTTCTGATGAATGCTGAAAAGGAAATAGAACTTAAAACGGTGTAGTGTGAAGACGTTAATGTCGCGAAGGCTTTCGTTTTTCCATTGGGCGATGTTTGTGAGTTGGCACCCCCAGCTAGGGATGGCACACTTCCGTGGATTTCAGGTCACTGAGGGGTTTCTCCCGGTTTCCTTGGTTTATACTCTCGTCCGTCCGTTTCCTGTTCTACCGCCAATGTTTCCAAGACTGCACAATTTGAGTTTAAGTTCAGTTAAATTAATCCCACGACTTGTTGGATGTGGCCATTTGTTGAACAGGACCCAAACCCCTCCACTCCTTAACCATAGTTCCCTTTTATTGTTCTCCCTCCCTCCCCTTACCCACGCATTCCCCTCTACTCCCCCACCACTAGTGTCCCTCCCACTCCTCTTCCCCCCTCCTTCCTCATCCCCACCCCCCATCCACCCACTGCTCTACTGAACTCAGACGAACTCAATAAAATGATACCGTGGAATTCCGGGTTGATTACATTTTGGAAGTGTTGGTGGGGTTCCCATACCAGGGCCTTACTTTAACGTTCATTGAGTACTCCTTCAGCCACACGATCTTTCCGCAGCAACACACCCAAAAACTGTTGCCATTCGCCGGATTTGAACCCAGCTGCCTCCTGCGCTCGCTTTTGGTGAAAACGCAATTTAGCGTGTTTCCGCCAAACTCGTTTGAGAAACGCTGCAACGTTAGTTCTTAAGCTTGTGTAACAGGGGGGAAAAAAATACTCGCTGTGGTTAACTTAGGGGCGACGTGTCAAATCGGTTTGGCAACAGTTTAACTATTAAAAATTTAAAAAAATGCTATGGTGGATGAGAATCAATTGATTGTTCTTACAAATATAGAGCCCTTTTCTAGCTCAAGAGCTGCTCAAGACGCTGGCTAAAAGCAAAGGAACAACACAAGTGCGGGACCCTAACGGGTACAGAGTTCCCTCGCGTGCTCTCTGTCTCTCTCCCTCACACGCGTGCTCTCTGTCTCTCTCCCCATATAGCAAATTCAAGCATTATAAATACAGTTCGTTTGTAGTGTAGTAGTTTTGTAGTCTGTCACATATATTTTTGAATGACATTGAAATAAAAAATTTGTTGTGTTGTATGATGAATGTTTTGTCTGCCCTTGCCACAATCTATTATTCCGTTGGTTTTCGTTTTAGCGGGTCCACTTTCTTTGCGGTTAGTATTACCCGTTATCAACTTGCATCGACCTCCTATTTGCACAGAGACCTTGCTTCTAATTGTTTCTGTGAATACATATTATCTTGAAGCTTGAGTTTGCTACTTGCTTATTGTTAATTTTATCAGTTTTCCTGATTTTTATTCTGTTTGTATTCTTCTGTTGGTGTCGTTCGCATATTTTCGTCCAATATTTTATTTCAAAATTATATGTACTATGGCGACAAATTTAAATCATAAGCAAGGCCTTCGTTTTGGGCACGTGAATATCTATCACCTGTACAATAAATTGCATGATGTAAACAACCTGATCAGTCAAACTCCATACCTCCACATGCTTGGTATCACTGAGACTCGTCTTGATGAAAACAAATCTAATGACATTTTATAAATTCCTAATTATTCCTTCATTCGTCAAGATGCTCAATATCCTGGTCAAACAGGAATTGGCGTCTATATTCATAAGAACATCTTACATTCTATCAAAAGACGTTCTGACTTAGAATCCAAAAATGTGGAGTGGATGTGGTTTGAAATAAAAGCGTATAAATCTCAATCGTTTCTTGTAGGAATTTTGTATAGAAATCCGTCGTCTGCATATATTTGGTATGATCATTTTGTTCAAATGATGGACAATGTCAGTGCAACAAATAGAGATATTCTTTTACTCGGTGATTTTAATATTGACTTGCATAAACCACAACATTCCTGGAAATCAACGTTATCCTTGTTTGGTCTCCATCAGCTTGTAAAAGAATCAACTCGAATAACACCGAACTCCTCAACTCTTCTGGATCATATTTACACCAATCAGAGGAATAGAGTTGATAAAGTACTGGTGATTCAAAGTGGCATGAGTGACCACTGTCCTACTATTTGCACATGGCTATGTGAGCGTGAAAAGTTTACTAAAACAGAGCATAATTACATACAATACAGGTCCTTTAAAAACTTCGATAAAAACGCATTTTTGTTTGAGCTTAGTTTGATTTCATTTGCGAATGTTCTGAACAAGACGGATCCAAATGAAGCTCTTGAAGAATTCTATTCACTCTTCCTTCCCGTTATAAATAAACATGCACCTATGTGTAAGAAGAGAGTAAAAAGTCCAACACTTCCAAACTGGCTAACTCCCAAAATAATGGAAGCTATGAACAGCGAGACAGATACAAAAAGAATAAGCAGTTTAATGAATATAAAATTCTAAGAAACAAAGTCAATACTCTTGTTAAAATGTCCAAGAAGAATTATTTTCAGAAAATAATTGAAAATGGGGGGATACCGCTTCACTCTGGAAAGCAATGAATGAAATCACACACAAATCACGTAATCAGAACCATGTGAGTAAAGCTACCTTCTCTGAAGAAGAATACAACAGCCACTTCTTAAGCATAGCCAACATTGGTCTCAAAGATAAACATGAATACACCACCCCATGTAGACTAGAAGACTTTTGTAATCAAAGAAGATCTTCAAACTCTTTCGCATTCCCCCCGCTGGCCGTAAATGAAGTAGGAAAATATATTATGGATCTACAAAACAAGCGTTCGACGGGTCCAGATAACATCAATTCTTTTATCCTAAAAATATCTCTGCCATACATTGTTGAAATTGTAACTTATGTTCTTAATCTAAGTCTTGAAAAAGGTGTATTTTCCGACTTCACTCAAAATTGCCAAAGTCATCCCACTACCAAAAATCAAAACCCCGAATGGTCTCAATGATTATAGACCCATTTCTTTGTTATCAAATTTGTCCAAACCCTTGGAAAAACATATGCATAAACATCTTTTGCAATATATAGAAAACCACAAACTGTTCCATAATTTGCAGTCTGGATTTCGTAAACATCATTCTTGTCACACAGCGCTAACCAGATTATGTGACACATGGTTATCAGCTATAAATCGATCAAAAGTTACCGGAGCAGTTTTTCTTGATTTCAAGAAGGCTTTCGATTTAGTCGACCATAACATATTATTAACAAAATTAAGCCTTTATGTTAATAGCAATAACACCACTTCGTTCCTCAAATCGTACCTCTCAGACAGAACACAATGTGTCCATTTAAATGGTAAATCGTCAAGCTATAAAACTTTAACATGTGGCGTTCCTCAAGGCTCAATTATGGGTCCACTTCTCTTTTGTTTATTTATCAATGATTTACCCTTATCTCTTGAAAACTCAAACATATCATGCGAATTATTTGCTGATGACAATACTCTACATACTTCTGACAAAGATCTATCCAAAGTCCAGCTTTCACTTCAGCAAGGTCTGTTGGATGTGCAAAACTGGTGCAAAGAAAACAAAATGTTACTCAACCCCATAAAAACAAAATCAATGGTAATAACTACAAGACAGAAGCATCAAATACAGCCTCTTAATTTAAACCTGGACATTGATTCTAAACCAATTACTCAAGTCCGTGAACATAAACTACTTGGTGTAGTTATTGATGACGAATTAAACTGGCACTGCCATGTAAATAAGGTTAGCAAAACTTTATCTAGAAATTTGTTTCTACTTAAGCAACTAAAGCAATATGTAGGACTTGAAGCTAGAAAAATATTTTTCTATGCACACTGTTTGTCTCATATAAATTATGCATCATCGATCTGGTGTATGGCGAGTGATAACACTTTAAAAAGTTGTTTGAACTCTCTTCACCGACGAGCTGTTAAGCTTATTCACACTGATCCGACTTTGACTACTGTACAAAAAATGAAAACTTTGCAAATATTACCTTTGGATAGGCAATTTATTTACAACAAAGCAATGCTTATGTACAAAGTTCACACAAATCAATCACCTGAATACCTAAAGGTCCTTCTCTCTGCAGCCCCAAACAGTCGATCAATCAGATCTAAAAGGTATTTATTGCCCTTACCACACAATGATAAATTTAAATCCAGCTTTTCCTTTTCTGGACTTTCAATCTGGAACCTCCTCCCTACACAAATCCAACAACAGACAACAGTTGGCGGTTTCAAAACAAAATTACGCTACCATTTATTCAATCAAATAAAATAAACCAATATTATTAATGCTCAGTTGGTAATTATGTCACAGCCTTAATTTTCATAACGTATGTATTAAGTTTTATTTTTTAAAAAAAACTAATATTTTGTAATATAAACTGTATCAAAATTGCAAATGTAAAATTCATGTTGTAATGTATATCATTAATGCGCATGTAAAAATGAAATGTATTGCTTCATATCGATTAATTTGTTTCCTAACTATGTAAAATTTTTGTTGCTGTGTACTTTGCTTTTAACTAATTAAACCTCTTAAGATTGTTTCATTGCTATTGTCTCCTAAATAAGATTTGCTTTTAATGTTTCTAGCCGTTTATTATAGTAGTAGTGGTGGTATATATAGTTGTAGCAGTAATGGTGGTTGTGTTTTTTGTATCGTAATTTTTTAAATATTTTTTTGTATTTGTTGTAATAAAGTTTTTTTTGTTTTTGTTTTTGTTTTTTTTAATGTCATTATTTTTAAATTGTCTAGTACATTTTGATGTTGTCGTTGTTATCTTATTACAAAAGGTCTGATTGTAAGAATAGGCTCATGCCTAAAATCTTAACCTTTTAAAATAAAGTTCTGAAGTCTGAAGTCTGAAGTCTCCCTCACACGCATGCTCTCTGTCTCTCTCCCTCACACGCGTGCTCTCTGTCTCTCTCCCTCACACATACACGCCCGCACGCACGCATGCGCGTGCACGTACACACACACACACACACACACACACACACACACACACACACACTAACGAACTAAATACAAAGTTTCAAAGAAATCCTTTCATTACTTTCAGAGAAAAGTGCGCGAAATTGATTGATTTATTGTTGCTTTAGGTCCAGCGGACTCTTCCGAGCCAAATCAGGACCGGACAACCCCCGATCCGCATAAAAGATCTGCTGAAACAACCCCAGTGGGAAAATTGAATGCCCTCCACCGGCCAGTCACTTTACAATAAAGACATCCCACGCGGGGGACGGCTGAGGGTTGACCTCAACTACGCGAACCCCCGGTTACAAAAACAAAATAGAATACAAACATCATTATAAATCATCAACAAAACACATACATATAAAATGCCTATAGTGCTAAATAGTACAATCATAGGAAGCCCTAGTGACCACCCGGCAGAAAGCGTCCAACACTCCCAAGCTGATCCAACAGACCTCATACACAAACAAGGAGTCTTGTCCAGGAAGAGTTTTCAAGAAAAAAGGTAGGTCATTGATCTAGCGAAGAAGAAGATAGTATAGCAGAGTGAAGAACAGAGCAGGAATGGGAAAGAGTAAATGAGGAAGACAGCGACAGTGGGAATTTAAAGCACTAAATTTCCATAAAGTGGGGATACTATTTATACTGAAAACCCCCGGCACTCCAACGGGGGTACTGTTGCCGCAGTGAATCTGTCTTGCCTATAAAGGAAAGACAGGTTTTCAACTGTGGCTTTCACTTTTCCCTTTATAGGTTTGAACAATCTACAGTGGCAAGATTGCTCATGACCCCAAGGGGTTATGTGCGCGAAATAAATAACTAAATGAAAATAAAAAAAAAAAAAAAAGAATGTCCCAATCAAGACCCCCAATAGAATGGTCTATGGTGAATCAGGCCGTCATCCATTATTCATACAGAGTACCTTGAGAAGTATTAAATACTGGTTAAAACTGCTTGCTATGCCTGACACAAGACTACCAAAGCAAGCATACAGAATGATGCTAAAAATGACAGAAAATGGGAAGTCGTGCTGGGCAACCAGAGTTAAAGATCAGTTATTCCACTCTGGTTTTGGTTTTTTATGGATAAAACAGCATGTAATAGATGAGTCTCGTTTTATTCATGACTTAAAGCAAAGACTAGCTGATAATTATTGCCAGGAGTGGTGGTCAGCACTTAACGATAGTGAAAGATATTCTAGGTACAGGCAATTTAAAACCTCCATCGAAATTGAGCGCTATTTCATCACAGTTTCCGAAAGATGTTTCAGGGATGTATTAATCAAGTTCCGTCTTGGCATATTGTACCTTAACTATAGTGCTCAAATAGTGCATGTCGGAAACCACGCTGACGCATCGTGCGTCGCCTGCGGAGCTCCAAGAGAGTCAGAGGAGCATTTTTTATTGCACTGTCCTGAGTATACAACTATCAGAAACAAATACATTGCTCAATTTATTCAAGGAGAGCACTCTTTTAGCTACCTCTTGAAATGTACAAACGATGATATAACCAGTAATTTGGCTCGTTATCTTTTTCTGGCATACAAGCAGCGACAGAGGTGCGCAGAGTTTTCCTAATTAGATACATGTGTGTGGGTGTGCGTGTGTGTGTGTGTATGTGTGTGTGTGTGTGTGTGTGTGTGTGTGTGTGTGCGTCACTTATTTTTGGATTATGCTCTCGATCTACGATATTATATTGTATGTTTTATAAATTTGTCGGTGCTATCATTTTATGTTGTGTGAATACGCCAGCATGGATGTGTGCGCACTCGTGCCATACACCTAATTTTACTTCCAATTTTAATGAGTTGTATTATTGTCAATACCGTGTCTCATGTATATGGTTTTGTAAATACATGTGTGTGTGTGTATGTTTGTAAGTTTGTGTGCGTGTGTGTAGTGTGTATGTGTATTTCTGTGTCTCTATGTATGTGTCGGTGCGTATCTGCTTGAGGTTATGTCCGTGTTTTTGGGTGTTTCTGCGCATGATAATGCAACCTGGATCCGTTCTTGTGTTCACTTTGTGTTGAAAGTTGTATTGCCTATTGTTTCTTGTAATGTTTTAATGTTAATTGCTTGTAGCAAAACACAATAAACTTTGAGTCTTTGAGTCACTCGATTTGCATACTTTGGGTTTAACGTTGGAGGCATATGTAAAGTTTAAGCATATACCAAACTTGAGCCAAATCCATCCAGTAGTTTGGGCGAAAATAGGATTAGACAAATCAACACCAATTTATGACGCCACCATAATGACTTCACACGATGACGTCACTAAATATACACTAGTTTCGGTTAAGGCTCACAGCATATGTACACTCTAATGACATACGAACTTTTAAAATGTTCTTTTAAAAAATTAGTTACGATGATTACGTCACTCGATTTGCATAAGTTTGGTTTTACCTTGGAGGCTGTACAGTCTAAGTATATACAACTTGAACCAAATCCCTCCTGTATTTTTGAGAGAAAATCGGACTTGAGAGGAAAAAAAAAAAACACCATGGATGACGACGCTCAACATGGTTATTTTAATTAATGTTGTGCGTTAAGCTACCCCCGTTGGGGTGCAAAGGGTTTCAGTATAAATAGTATCCCCACTTTTTATCGTCCCCTATACGCTTATGTGTCCGGGGACGTTAATCTATTTTAACTAACTAACTAACTGGAAATTTAGTGCTTTAAATTCCCACTGTCGCTGTCTTTCTCATTTGCTCTTTCTCATTCCTGCTCTTTTCTATCAATCTGCTATAGTATCTTCTTCTTCGCTAGACCAGTCTCCTACATTTTTTCTTAAAAACTCTTCCGGGACAAGACTCCTTGTTTGTGTATGAGGTCTGTTGGATCAGCTTGGGAATATTGGACGCTTTCTGCCAGGTGGTCACCAGGGCTTCCTATGATGTTATTAGTTAGCAATGTAGGCATTTTATATGTATGTGTTTTGTTGATAATTTATAATGATGTTTGTATTCTATTTTGTTTTTGTAAACGGGGGTTGGATAAGTTGGTGTGAAGCCTCAGCCGTTCCCTGCGTGGGATGTCTTTATTGTAAAGTGACTGGCTGGTGGAGAGCTTTCGGTTTTACCACTAGGGTTGTTTCAGCAGATCTTTTATGCGGATCGGGGGTTGTCCGGTCCTGATTTGGCTCTGAAGAGTCCACTGGACCTAAAGCAATAATAATGTAATGTAATGTAATGTAGTGCGTTAAGCTATTTTTAGTGTTGAACTGTTGACATCAGTCCCAAAATCGGGAGTGGGGGAAGGAAGGTTACTGGGTGGGCGGAACGTAGGTACAGATGGGTCTAGACTCTAGACGGAGAAAGGGTTGAAAAATTGCGGATGAGGTAGGGGTCGGGGGGAGGGGGGGGGGAAGAAACTGTGCTAAGGGGTGAGGGTTGGGGGGTGGGGGAAGAAGGGAGGGGAAATGGAAGAGATACCGCTGCCAAAGCTTTTCACGAAACTCCCGGCAGGACACCTAGTTTTGAACACACAACTAAAGAGGAGAGAGAGGGGGTTTACGCCTAGTGTAGTATACATTTGACCACTGACATGCACAAATCACTCTAGTTAGACTGTGTTCAGCAGACGACAGTCTTCCGGGTCGCGCCGCGTGGGTTTTCAAGTTTCACGTTTGTTTTTGCTTGCTTCTAAGCAATCGGAAAGATCCGAGTGCGGAGAGCTATGGTACGAAAGTGCAGAGTGATTTTAAATCTACGTTGCAGAAAGAACACCCGAACATGACTGTGATAGAATCGATAGAAGTCTAAATGTACTCCTGGAATAGGCCTACTTGCATTCGTCTAGTAGGCTGCAGTGATCAACGTAATGTGTGGAATTGATACCGCAGAACTGGGATAGAATTAGAATAGTGTTTGTGCAACTGCTTGCAGAAGGATTTCAATGCATGTTCAAGGGAACTATTACGGTGTCTTGGGATTACAAATCGGCTGCAAAATTCAATAAGGTACGTGTTAATTTTGCTGTTGTTGTTGTTGTTGTTGTTGTTGTTGTTGTTGTTGTTGTTGTCGTTGTTGTTGTTGTTGTTGTTGTTCTTCTTCTTCTTCTTCTTCTCCTCCTCCTCCTCCTCATTCTCCTCCTCCTCCTACTTCTCATCCTCCTCCTTTTCCTCTACCTTTTCTTCATCTGCTCTCTTTGTCTCTGTTATTGACCTGTGAACTCGCGATCGGCGAAGGCCCTTTGAACCCACTCCATACATACAATTAGCAACGCCGAAACTTACGCAGCGACCCGAATTTATTCCTAAATTCCGGTTAATCAGGAACCCAAAGAGACAATAACGATTACTTTGAAATGCCCAGGCACGAACTTACCAAGAATGCATTTAACCGAGTTACAGCAGAGATACAACTTACAGGTGTTGTCTTGATGCGTTTTGTAGATTCGTGTCCCAGGACTGTTGTTTTGATAAGATAATATAATTAGTATAGGCTGTTTTGTAGTAGTAGTAGTGGTAGTAGTAGTAGTAGTAGTAGTAGTAGTAGTAGTAGTAGTAGTAGTAGTAGTAGTAGTAGTAGTAGTAGTAGTATACCGTGTACAAGTATTGTTTTGGTAAGATAGTATTAGTTGAGGCTGTTTAGTACGAGTATCCGGGGTTACAAGTAGTAGTAGTTGTAGCAATATTAGTAGTAGTTGTAGCAATATTAGTAGTAATTGTAGCAATAGTAGTAGTTGTTGTAGCAATAGTAGTACCAACGGCAGCAGCAGTGGTAGCAGCAACATCAGTAGTATCAGCAGCATCAGTAGTAGCAGCAGCAATAGTATGTAATTTATGAAACTCGGTGACATCTACAGACATAAAACTTCCAGGTATTATTTTGATAGGATAATATTAGTGGAGGTGTTTCGTAGTAGTACTAGGGGGCGGTAGTACCACTGAACAGATTTTCAACCTCAGAATAATCTGTGAGAAATACCTACAGCACCAACAACATCTATATCATGTGTTCATAGACTTCAAGAAGGCGTTTGACCGAGTCTGGCATGCAGCTCTATGGGCAACAATGAAAGTGTACAACATCAGCCCTAAAATTATTGAAGTCATCAAAAGCCTGTATGACAAGGCTACCAGTGCAGTCCTCCACAACAGCGCCATCGGGAACTGGTTCAGAACAACAATCGGTGTGCGTCAAGGATGCCTACTTTCTCCAACACTCTTCAACATCTTCCTAGAGCGCATCATGTCAGATGCTCTTGCAGATCATGAAGGCACAGTCAGCATAGGGGGTAGAGCAATCTCCAATCTTCGTTTTGCGGATGACATTGATGGATTGGCTGGAGAGGAACAAGAACTTTAACAACTGGTACAGAGGCTTGACACCACCTCCAGAGCATATGGAATGGAAATAAGTGCAGAGAAGACCAAAATGATGACCAACAACACCAATGGCATCAACACGGACATCAAAGTCCAAGGCCACTCCCTCAACACAGTGCATAGCTTCAAATATTTTAGGAGCCATTGTATCAGACAATGGGTCCCGAAAGGAAGTCCTCTCCAGGATCGCACAAACAACTGCTGCCCTGACAAGGTTGAAGCCCATTTGGAAAGACAGGACCATCAGTCTACATTCCAAAGTAAGACTGCTGCGCTCCCTTGTCATCTACATCTTCCTATATGCTTGCGAAGCATGGACCCTCACAGCAGATCTACAACGAAGAATACAAAGCATGGAGATGAGGTGCTACAGAAGACTTTGGGCATTTCCTATACCCAACACATCACCAACGACGAAGTCCGACAGACCATCACACAAGCCATTGGACAACACGATGACCTGCTAACAGTGGTGAAGAAACGGAAACTCCGATGGTATGGCCACGTCACCAGATCATCAGGCCTTGCAAAGACTATTCTGCAAGGCACAGTGCAAGGAGGTAGAAGAAGAGGGAGACCGAAAAAGAGGTGGGAGGACAACATTCGAGAATGGACTGGTTGGACACTGAGCGAAGCCATCAGGGCTGCTTAGGACAGAGAAAGATGGAGTATGCTGGTTAAACGATCATCTGTGGTGCCCCTACGACCTCCGGGTTACGGGACAGGATAGGATAGGATAGGACTAGGGGGCGGAGCGGCAGCAGCAGTTGTAGCAGTAGCAGTACCAGTATAAATTTATTTAACTGGGTGAAATCTACAGACACAACTTCCAGGTATGGTTTTGGTAAGATTGTGCATTCATGAATATATTTTTGCCAAGCGTCTTCTTCTTCTTCTTCTTCTTAATACTGTGGATACCCCGTATTCTAGGAAAACGATTCCCTAACTTTTGGCGTGCGCAGCCAAGGTGCATTGCTGTGTGTGTTCTTGTCACCGGCACTCACCCGTCTAGGACATGAGCGTCAGGGTCTTTAAAGTCCGTTATGATGGAATGTATGCGACACAGACTAGACCTCGGTTTATACTCTCATCCGAAAGAGTAGGAAACGGGAGTAAAGTGTCTTTCCCAAGAACACAACACAATGCCCCGGCCTGGGCTCGAACCCGGGACCTTCAGATCCGCAAGCCAAAGCTCTACCATTAGGCCACCGTGCCACCCACGTACGTCTTGAGTAACTCTATGAGCTATTTAATCTGCGCTATGTGCAGGCCGTTTTTATGTCTCCATCCCCTCCCTCCGTCTAGCTTTCCTCTCCACGCCTTGCAGATACCAGTGCAGGTGCATTACTACTTTCACCCATTTTTTTCACACTTGACTCCATTTTTGTCTCAGTCCCTCTGTCTCTGTCTCTCCCTCTCTTTCTTTCTCTCTCTCTCTCTCTCTCTCTCTCTCTCTCTCTCTCTCTCTCTTTTTTTTTTTTTGCCCATCGCCGTAGCTCAATTGGTAGTGCGTTCGCCTGGCACACCGATGACCCAGGTTCGAATCCCGTGGTGGGCGATATAAAATGTGGCCATTTTTCACTGTCCATTTTAGCAGTACGATTGCTTTGGTGGTTCAGTGTTGATTCAGGTCCCTACCCCTCTTTCCCTGGGATGGTCATCCCCGTCTGCCATTTCGCCAATGGTGGTGGTGTAGACGTTAAACCTCAATGTTCATTCTCTCACTCTCTCTCTCTCTCTCTCTCTCTCTCTCTCTCTCTCTCTCTCTCTCTCTCTCTCTCTCTCTCTCTCTCTACAGTGTGGCTCGCCTTGGCCCTGAGCACGTGGTCGTTGAACCTGTAGTAACGTGAGGTTCCTCCGCCCTGGCCGGTGACTTTTGTGTAGAAGACTTTCGCCCAGTGATGCCGTGCTAACATCACCCCTGTTAGTCGCCTTTTACGACACGCCGGGAAACGTTGGGTCTATTCTATTTGCCCGAACCCACAGAGCTAATTATTATTATTATTATTATTATTATTATTATTATTATTATTATTATTATTATTATTATTAGTATTATTATTATTATTATTATTATATTATTATTATTATTATTATTATTATTATTATTATTATTATTATTATTATTATTATTATAATTATTATTATTAATTTGCTGTGGAACTTGACTTGTCTTATTATTATTATTATTATTATTATTATTATTATTATTATTATTATTATTATTATTATAAAGGTGAAGGATATGGGGAAAAGGGTAGTTGCCTAAAATTGTTTAAAGATAATGATGAAGATGTTAGTGTGATTGTGTGTGCATGTGTGTTTGTGAGTGATGTGATTTCCAAGTTAAAGTTAAAGGTTAATTATTATTATGTTAATTTCTTAAGGGACAGATTGGAAGATTAGACTGTATCATTAGTCTAAAATCTTTATCCCTAATAAAAAAGTTTCAAAGTTTCAAAAAGTTTCTCTCTCTCTCTCTCATATTGTTTTTCAGCATGATTGACAGGCCTTGACGTTGCCGTATTGTCTTTGGGACTCTTCTTCTCTCGTTTTCTTGTGGCCTCGGACTTTTTCTCAACGGCACGCCATTGTGACCTTGCCGATTTCACTGTCCGACCTTTGACCCTGTTTTGTGTCTGCCTCGACCTCATGGTATTGCATAGCGTGTACAATGTCTTTTGTCACTTTGACTATTATGAGTTATTTATATTCGTTACCACTGGGTGCTAGGATATGTTGCCCAGGTCTATGTTCCCCAAGCTTTTGTTTTCCCAAGTCTGTCCCCTCACTCTAACCCACAGATTATTCTTGTGACAGAACTTGGGGAACTCAAACCTGGGGAAAAATAGACCTGGGGTAACCTCCACTTGCGGGGGTGGGGCAAGGATCTTGATCTGGGGTAACCTCGACCTCGGGAAACGTTGACTTGGGGAAACCCAGGCTTGGAGTAACCTCGACCTGGTGGGAAATAGACCTGTCTTAATCTCGACCTGTGGGTACCTAGACCTGTTGGGAGGAGGAGGCGGGGGGGGGGGGTAGAGAGGTGAGGGGCGAGGGAGGGGAGGGGAATCGTCGACTTTTCGGGAACAGCGAGTAAAGGGATGGAAATGTAACGGTCTACATCCACCATTGGCGATATGGCAGACCGACAGGAATAACCCTCCCCATCCCAGGGAAGAGGGTGCATGGACCTAATTAAACTCTGCACCACCAGAGCAATCATACTGTTAAGATGGACAGTCCAACAATAATGACCACTTTTTAAACTTTTTTTTTCCCGAAGGTCAAGGTGCAACGTCCTATTGTTGCATGAACATTGAAGGGAGTGCGTGGGAGAGACCTTTGGCCGCTATCGGCTGCTGCTGAACTTGAAGAGGCAGTCGGGCCGAAAGCGACGATGACCCCAATCTGAGTGTAAGAGGCTGATGAGGGCATAACGCTAGGATAGATCCTCGACACTCTACTAGCGTCAAGATCGCACGATTAGTGGAAACAGGACTACATTGTCAAACACTCTGCCTATGAAAACTGAACTAAATTTTGCCCAACACTGGCTTGACCCGTATTTTAGATATATTCAGACAGTTATTACTTTCCACTTGCTGTCCTTCCATCCATGCCAGGAATGACTGCCCACTTCATTAAACTGTTGTAGAACAGCATCGCAACACCCGCACCAGTCACTCACCGCATTCCACAAAATTTGTTGAATGAATGAATGAATCTTTTAATTAAAGGCTTTTTCACATGGCAGTGATTTTAGACTTAAACTAATTGAAATCAAATAATAACTATAAACACCTGTCCACTGAATATTTTAAAATAAAGATCTAACCCCCGATATGCACGCGCTTTCCCCAAATCACCAATCAGGCTCAAAGAGCGGCGATCTGTATCAACATACTCGATCACATGGTTCACCCACCCTGGCACACCCAACACACATACATCTCTCGCTCAAACATGTGGAGTAAAGGCAGGGAGATCGCTATCATCTTATATAATGTGTTCTCTTCATTATATTGAAGATTACTCTCTATATATTCAAAATTTGCCAATGCCGGACATTCTGACAAACTATGTTTAACAGATATTTTACTGTCAATGCAGACACACCAAACACTAGTATTCCTCGAAGAGTTCATTCTTAATTTGTAAACACTACTGGCAAGATGTCGTCAAAGCGATCTGTGAATGTTAGTATAATAAAAATGGTTGTAAGGGCAGGGCTGAGATTTAGCAAGCCAGGCTAAGGAGCCAGCCGGGCTCCTAACCTGGGAAGTTGAAGTTGCCAAAATATTTCTCAGGTTGCCAGACCCCTTGATTGAAAGCACGGTCATTTTTTTAATTTTAAACTGTATAACTATTGCAGCTAATAAACAAGATAAATGTCAACAGCAACACTGTTTCATTTTTTAAAACAAGCACTGTATAATTTATTCATCATCGACATCCTCCTCCTCAATGTTCCAAAACTTGAAGGAGATTGGGTGTGCCTTCTTCAGCTGTTTTTTTTCTTCTTCGGACTTTTTTTTTCTGGAGGCTCCGAGACACCGCTTAAAAAGCGCCACATCGTTCAACATTGACAAAAGACAGAATGGGGAATATCGAAAGTACGGCAAGTCTCGCGTGACTCATTAAGGAAGTCAGAGACTCGTTCCGATACACGCAAGGAAGCAAGAAGGCTAGGATCTCGCAGGGCAGTAGCGTTTCGCGGCGAGGGAAAGAAGAAAGTCTCGCGAGAAAAGGCTATTTTTACTTCGCAAATCCCTCGCTTTGCTAGCGTTACCTAACTTCCTAGCATGCATCGGAACGGGTCTCCGGTGCTGACTGCAGAAACGGTTGGCGCGTGTTTTGTTTTGCATTGCAAGTCAAAAGTCCGTGTACAGGTACAGAATCTCTACCACTGGCGGTATTTTCAAGTCGCCAGCCGGGCGAATGGTAGTAACCGAAAGGTCGCTGGTTCGAATCCCGGATTGGTCAACGTGTGATCATATTATTTTCCCCTTTACCAACAACTGGCCCGCTGGTGTCAGTATAAATCGGTCCAGTAGTCACCTATATGCGAAAGTGTCGTGTGACTATAATCTACAAACAACAACAACAGCGAATGAAACCCCAAATCGAGTTCGCCACACACTATTTTTAGGGGCCATTGGCGAGTTGGCGAACGTTAAAGCTCAGCCCTGCAAGGGAAAACTATTTGAGTCAATACGGACATTATTTCATGTTTTGAAAAATTGAAGTCGAGTGGCAAAAAGGGAGGTGGAGTGGTGTGCGTGGCGCGGGGGTTGGGATGTGTGTGGTTGGTGGGTGGTGGTGGTGGTGGTGGTGGGACGGTGGGGGGGGGGTTAATCACTCAAGACGAAATCGACGACACTTGAGCCTTTTAGCAAAGTATGGTGGAAAGGATGGGGATCGGGCCAGGGAAAGGGCGCATCAATCGAGATGAACTAGACGATACAATGTTACTGTAGTGTAGAGGTTTACGGTGTTTCGCTTTTAAGTGCAGTGTTAGGGGTAAGCTTGCCGCTGTTACACGGCCACTTCAGGGTCAAGGTGCTTTGAAAATGTTATCTGGAGGCGGGGTGTGGGGATCAGAGTGGAGCTGTAAGGGTTTGGATCTCAATTGGAGTGGGAGGGTAGAATATGAGATGATGTTATTTATTAATTTAATTTAATGTATGTTATCGTTCTTATAATAGCGTTTTTCAAGTTCAAGTAGGGCTGCTCTAGGCGCTGGCCAATACAGGATCGAACTCAAGCCGCTCCTTGGCGCTCACTTGCAGCCTTTGGGCGCATAGTATGACTCCCCAGACGACTGAGCACAAATCCTGGACGACCGGATGTAGAGAAGGGACCTATTGCTTGCTGGGTGTGTTTGTGTAGCCGCTCACCCGTCTAGATCATGAGCGTCAGGATCTTTCTAATGTCTTTTGCGATGGAATGCGTGCGTTCCCAGACTAGACCTCGGTTTATAACTCTCATAAATAACTATAACCTTGTACTTGTCACTTAGGGTCGGGACGTCCTAGGGCTGGATTAGTACAGTATTTGGGTTTGGAAATTAGGGTTAGCTTTGGGATTATTCAATTTAATTCAAATGAACCAATCTTTATTACAATCACAGAGATTATATATAGTCCTTGGTATCGCATTTCAACAGATAAAAGCATGCAAAGTAAAAGACAATTTTTTTATAAAAAGAAAACTTACATCCAAGAGATTCATTCAGTTTTCTTAGCCACACATCCACCTTATACAACCTTAACTACACATGTGTACCATAATTTAAATAAAAACATTAAAACAAAATTCTTTATTATTACATTCATTAAGATAAAATACACCCTCAGAGATACCGTAATTATTGCACACCCACAACCCCCCACAACCCCCCCCCCCCCATAAAAAAAATTAATACGAAGAAATGTAAGTTTTGGAGAGTGGGATTGAGGAGGAAAGTGCATTTGGGAGTAATATTAAAGTAGTTTTGTTGCTGTTGTTGTTGTTATTGTTGTTTGAGTGAGGGTTGGTTTATGTTACAATCGTTGTTGGTTTTTTATCAGTAGTGGATTCAGCCCCGATGCTTGAATCCTGATAAGTGTAACTCAAATTCGTTTATCCACGCAACCTGTTCACTCAGCAACAAGGCAGGAGCCGTCGTATGAAGTTTTCCAACATTATTCAGCGTACATCAACAACTGCATACAAGATCGCTCAATCGCTGTTTCCACTTTCACTTTTTACTTTTTCAACTCCCCAACTCTTTTTTTTTTTTTTTTTTTTTTTTGAGTAAATTTACGTCCCCGGACACATTAAGCGTATAAAATAGTGCGGCACTTATATAGTCTCTCTATACTCTAGAGAACGTTCGAACATTCCAGCGTGACGCAATTACAGCCAATCACAATAAAATTCGTCATCAGGACCCATGCACTGTCTTACGTCATACAACTTTCTTTAGGCCAGAAGAATCGCTCAGCTACTAGTACATTTATTTAAATGCCTCGATCGATAGTAAATAAAGAACCCTAGAAAATTCTCCAATAATATGGACCAACGAAAAATTATTAGCATTATACAAAGCTTCTTTAACAACAACGCAAAATCAGATCAAAGGTAAATACACTCTATTATTGCATGCTTTGCAAAACAAAACGATCGGATCTATCGTGCGCGTCTCAAACGTACTGTCGTGCGCGTCTCAAACGTAACAGTTTGTGATGGACTAGGATTTAGTATTAAGGGTTGGGACTTGAGTTCACATTACGTTAGCTTTTCTGCTTTGCTCTTCCTTCAAGTGTGCTTTCATCCCTATAGTTACATAAGGCCTCCCCCCCCCCTCCCTCTCCCACCTTACCCCCCCCCCCCCCCTTCTTTCTTTCGTACAGAGAAACATTGTTCAAACAGCGTGTATTGGTTCATAATTGTTCAAATAATTTTCCTTAGGTTCACTATAATTCAAATAGGTTAGTTTTTACTTTTGGGGTAAAGTTATTTTTTAATAAAACACCACGTAAATGCAATGTAAATTGTAATGTCATTTTCAAAGGTGGTTGTGAAGTGAGGGTTGTGATCTATCTATCTATCTATCTATCTATCTATCTATCTATCTATCTATCTATCTATCTATCTATCTATCTATCTATCTATCTATCTATCTATCTATCTATCTATCTATCTATCTATCTATCTGTGGTCTAATGGTAGTGCTTCGGCTTGCGGATCGGAAGGTCCCGGGTTCGAGCCCTGGCCGGGCCATCGTGTTGTGTCCCTGGGAAAGACACTTTACTCCTGTTTTCCTACTCCTTCGGATGAGAGTATAAACCGAGGTCTAGTCTTTGTCGCATACATTCCATCATAACGGACTTTAAAGATCCTGACGCTCATGTCCTAGACGGGTGAGTGCCGGTGACAAGAAAACACCCAGCATGCACCTAGGTCCTTCTCCCCCATCCCTGGCTGCCCAGGATTGTGCTCAGTTGTCCGGGCGTCAGACCATGCGCCCAAAGGCTGCGGGTGGGCGTCTCGGGCGGCTTGAGTTAGATCCTGTATCGGCCAGCGCCTTGAGCAGCTCTTGAGCTGGAAAAGCGCTATATAAGAACGATTAAATAAATAAATATCTAGATAGATAGATAGATAGATAGATAGATAGATAGATAGATAGATAGATAGATAGATAGATAGATAGATAGATAGATAGATAGATAGATAGGTCCCATGAGGTTCAGACGTCGGGCCATTTTAGACCGCTCCCATCACTGTGAGTTGAAATCAGAGATCAACAATTCTATTCTTCCACTTTAAGGATGACGATACCTTTTGTTCCATGGCAAAAGCAGCACTGTTTACTAAAGTTATCAGCAGTTTTCAGTAGGAATTTACTTTTCAATCCCCCTGTAAGTGTATTCAATAGCTGATGAAGAGGATGAGGAACTTTAAAGTGTAAGGTCTACGCCTACCATTTGGCGATACGGTGGACGGTGAAAACTATCCCCGCAAAAGCGGGTTGGGGGAGATGAGGACAGGAACCTAAATCAACACAGTTAACAATATTAACTATCAACGTAGCTAATAGTTGCAAAATGGAAATCTAAGGCCTTTAACCACAGGAACCCTGGTCGCTAAAGCCGTGGAGAATCTAACTGCACAATCGCAATCTGGATTGGAGACCTGTATCTCTGGCATGTTTACATTAGCTTGTACCCTTGTCGCATGAGACAGATTTTATCATTTTCACGTGGGTCACTGGGGCGTCGGATAGCGCAGTGGTTGGAGCACTCGCTACTGTGTCGCAAGTTAAGCACCGTCCAGTGCGGTTAGCACTTGGATGGGTGACCGCAAAACGTGAAGCGACAAATAACAACGCCCCCAGTTGACTCAACTGTGACTGAGTACCTACTCTCTTAAGGGTGGGGAAGGCTCCTCTCTGAAAATCCTTAACGGGAAGAGAGGGGACTATAAACTGATTTAAAAAAAATAAAAATAAAAAGCAGCGAAGGAGAGAGATGGGCATCACCCTCATTACGCTGGCCCAAGATAAGTTTGATCTCCAACATCACGCTCCCCTACGGCCACAAGGCTATGGGACTACCTTTGCCTTTTTTTACGTGGGTCACTCGCTTTCTAAAGGCTGGCGATACTATGTGGGTGAATGGATTGGGATAATATTATTTTATTATTTAATGTTATTAAATCCGTTTCTTACATAGCGCTCTTCCAGCACAAAGCTGCTCAAGGCGCTATTATCTTCATTATTATTATAACATCCTCAGTGCGCGATGTTGAAAGAAGATTTGTTTATCTGTTGGATACTAGTAGTATATATTGCCATTGATTTATTCGCATTAGCTGAAACCTTTCTCGCTGTATCACTTCTTTTTTTCTATCATACTACCGTGGTCACACTTTTGTTTCTATACAAACGGAGTTTGAATGAATAAGTTGATTTATGAACGAATGGGAAGTCATATTATCCTTAATATCCACTTTATTATAGCATGACCAGTGCGATTTTGTTAGAAGATGTATCGGTGTAGTTCAAACTATATAAGTATTGGAAGTGTGACGGAATAAGATGTATTAGTTTTCTGGAAACGTGTCCTACTATATAGTGTTATTATTTATTTATGGGATTTAAATGTTTGTCTTTCGAGTTGGAATTCGGGGGCCCCTGGGGATAGATCTGTTACAGCAAAGGCTTTCAATCAATGGGTGGCACAGTGATGAACATTGAAATTTAACGTCTAATACGCCCACCACGGGCAACATGGAAGACTGGGATACTCGAACGTCTTGAGGGAGGAGGGAGTCTGCACGTTGGGTAACTTGAATGAAATTGGCGACGAGTTCCACTATCTTTTCTCTTGTAATATTCTATTATTAAAAGACAACGTAAAGTTTCGCGACCAAATTATTATAAGCACCACCCATATATACATAAACGTAATGATGTAATGAACACAAATTCTTTAATGAAGGGGACAGATTTATGTCGATTTATTGATATAATTTTTTATCTGTTCAAATAGTATGATTAGATTGAATAACTTCTTTTTGTATCTTTATTTTCTTCTCTCACTTTTGTAATTATGAGGTGTGTGTTTGTGCTTGTCAGGATTGTTATATTATTCATATTGTGTACATATTGTATTGAATGCATAGAATAATGTGATATCTATCTATCTATCTATCTATCTATCTATCTATCTATCTATCTATCTATCTATCTATCTATCTATCTATCTATCTATCTATCTATCTATCTATCTATCTATCTATCTATCTATCTATCTATCTATCTATCGATATCACATTATTCTATATATATATATATATATATATATATATATATATATATATATATATATATATATATATATATATATATATATATATATATATATATATATATATATATATAGTCTTGATAAAAATTTAATTAAGATTATAATTGGAAAGGTCTATAACCTAAAAGTGGAGTGTTTTCAGCGTTCTGTCCCTTAGCAGCAATGATGACGTTCTTATCAAAGGCCAGACAAATGCAATAACATTACAAGACTGAAAGAGGTTGGTGGGAGACTTTATAATATTTTCCATTACTGGAAGGCTTGGTTTCTCTAATGTTTTGATTTTAGAGTGGAAATTTAGCTCACAATGTTTATAATGAAAGTCGACTCTCTCTCTCTCTCTCTCTCTCTCTCTCTCTCTCTCTCTCTCTCTCTCTCTCTCTCTCTCTCTCTCTCTCTTGTACTTGTTTTAGTTTATTTATTTTGTTTTAATATATTGTCCTGATATTTTATTATTCATTATACGTTTTTATTTTTATATTTCTTTAAAAACTTCTTTTATTGTTACTTTGTCATTTATTTTGTTTGTATATATTTTTGTTGGTTCCGTTTGCCACACGAAGGGCCAGGGATTAAACTCTTACTTCGCCTTGGTTACTTTAGGGGTGAATAATAGTATCAAGATTATTGCCCCTTGCGGCAAAAAAATGGCTCTAATGAATGAGGGAAGGCGAACATAAATTATAACATAATAGGATATTTATTATAGAATGCATTGGTCGCATTTTGCATTTGAATTTTGGGATGGGCATTTCGGTCAGGCGGAGATATTTTCGCAACTGTTATTGTCTATATAAAATTCCAATTTGGGCTACTGCAGACATGGATAATGTAACAAGGGCTTGGCCTTTGCCACAAAGGAGGCGCCTGCATATAACGTAATAATAAGTCACAGCCAATTTGGGGGCTTGGGCAAGTTTGTCACTGCGATTTTTTTGTCTTGATAGGATTGGGATTTGAAGTTACTGTATACATGGCATTACAAAGCATTCTCTTTGAGTCCAAGACGTCTCTTGTGTAGTAGGACAGGAGATTTAAATTATGGAAATGGCTCTCCCCGGTATTTTGTATTAGGAGGTGGTGTCAGTGAACCTAGTATCCTTGTCTTGGTTAGAAATCTAAATCAGATTGCGTGTCATAGTAAAGTACAAAACGTGCTCCGGGGCGACGAGAGCAGCGCGATCCAAGGTGAACGGTCAAATGGTGGATTTATCACTAACGATGTAAACCGTATTACAGTCCATTGATTCAGGATTTTGCTTTGGGGTGAGGGTATTACCATAATTGTAAATGTTGTTTTCGTGTTTAATAGCTATCTAAATCAGATTACTTTGGACGCATATGAAAGCATTGCATAGAGTGCCCACAGGTGAAACAACACTATAGCAATACTGCTGTACCGTTACATTATTTCACTAATCAAAACGACTCGCTAAACTCTACTCACTACTGATCACTACTCATTAAACGCTATTCACCAATGAACACTACTCACCAGTGAACGCTATTCACCAGTGAATACTACTCACCAGTGAACACTACTCAGCAATGAACACTACTCACTAGTGAACAGTACTCACTGAACACTACTCATTAAACGCTACTCACCAGTGAACACTACTCACTAGTGAACACTACTCACTGAACACTACTCATTAAACGCTACTCACCAGTGAACACTACTCAGCAATGAACACTACTCACTAGTGAACAGTACTCACTGATCACTACTCATTAAACGCTACTCACCAGTGAACACTACTCACCAGTGAACACTATTCACCAGTGAACACTACTCACCAGTGAACACTACTCAGCAATGAACACTACTCACTAGTGAACAATACTCACTGAACACTACTCATTGAACACTACTTACTGAACCCTACTGAAGGCCTGGCCACACTTGTGTTACGCTTATGAATTTCTTATGTATTTCCGTGCGTACTGACTAACGCAAAAGTTCACAAGGATAGCGAATGTTTGATTTTGATTTATTCTGCAAAAATACATAAGCCGGGCTTACGAGGACCAATCAGAAGCGAGATTGTGACGTCACGAGTTTAGAGGTCAACCTAAACTCCTCTCACACGCAGCAATCGTTGTCTGCTACACACGACGTGGCGAGCTAAGGCAGTTGAATTCACTTGTTGAAAGTCGACCTTAGTAAAGTTGTTTCATATTATAGTCAAATCGGGAAAAGAGATAGGAAAAAGGAGAAATGACCGACAAAGAGTCGCTAAAGGCCTTTTTTATTACAATATAAGCAGGGCTCGAAATTAGCGGGGGCCCGGGGCCAAAAACCCGCAAAGTTGATTTCGGGCTCGGAAAGTTGAAAAACAAAGGGCCCGCTTGGCCCGCAAAATAATTCGTCTGCTACAGCTAGCTCTACTCGGCAGTTTCGTATTTGGGCCAAGGGAAGCAACCCACACCGGTGCCCTAAATTTGGACAGAAAAAAAAGAGATAAAAGAAGCGAGAACCCTTTAATTTTGCACTCAAAAGTATAATATACACTTCAATATCTTTTTAATATAATAAACAAAAGGCTATGGCACAACATAAGCGCAAAATGCATAGAGTACAAACTCTCTGTTCTCTGTCACAACTTCTTCACAGATTCTTGTCCTTCCTACCTTGCTGATCTACTGTCTGTCTACTCCCCTTCACGCACTTTAAGATCTTCTGCTGACACTCGCACACTCAAGGTTCCCGTCACCCGCACTAAGACATACGGCCAACGTGCATTCACTTACTCCGCACCTAAGCAGTGGAATTCCCTTCCCTCCCATATCCGCAACATACAATCAACACAAGCATTCAAAAAGGCCCTCAAAACCCACCTCTTCAAACTGCATTATTCAGATTGATTTGTATCCCGCTGCCATTCTCTCATCTTTTGTCTATGTCTGATCCGTAAGTGTATACACGGCTGTAAATATTTATACTGCTTTTCTTCCTGGGCCTGACCGGGCATATAAATAGCTGTGAATAGGTATTTGCTATTCTATTTCTGTCTTTTTTGTCATTTGTGTACATAGTTGTAAATAGTCTATTTCTGTCTTTTTTGTAATTTATGTACATAGTTGTAAATAGTCTGTACCTTTACTGTTCCGTCTTTTGGTGTATTGTAGCAAAAGTGATGTTTTATCGAGTGCATGTATTTATATGTAATGACTATGTAAAGCGTGGTGAGTCTGGTCATAGGCTGGAGTACCCGCTATATAAAAATCCGTTATTATTATTATTATTATTATTATTATTATTATTATTATTATTATAAAATGTCCATCTTTACAAGTACGAAAGTATGGCTACATATCGTCGCCATACAGTTGCTAAAACAATCGGCGATGGCGTATTTTCCAATTTTTGGGAAGCGAAAGACGTCAGAAGAAAACGTCGACGAAAGGAAAGAATAAGAAAAAGAGAGAAAAAAGAAGTATGAAGAGGAAAAAAGATCAAGGAACTATAATGAAGGGTGGAAAAAAAGATTTCCATGGCATGGCCTTGAAGTGAACGAGGAAGAGTACTGTTAAGTTTAGTTCCCTTTCATGGTTTTGTTTTGAACTTTTGTGCATTGAGGTCAGATGTTTTGTTAGGTTACTCATATTAAAAATTTAATGATGTGTATTGTGCAATACTCAGTCACAAAACTGAAAAGTATTATACAAGAGACTCACTTGATTTTTTTCTATTTTGTTTAATGGCCATTTCAGGCTCACTAGTCACTGGAATGTGTGTGTCACTGAATGTGTGTGTGTGTGTGTGTTTTCCACTTTTTTGTTGGTAATGTTTGAAAGTGAAAGAAAAGGCAAATAAAAATGACATTACTCAGCAAAAATGGAAATTCAATTGTTTTTATTTTAGATTATCAGACAAATTGTACTTTCTACTTTTTATATTGTCAATAATTCTTTTGTTTTTTGTTTGCATTATTTTTCAAGTTGGGCCCCGAAAGTTGCTTGTGGGCCCTCAAATTTTTCAATCAAGGGGCCCGGTGGCCCCCAAAGAAAAAAGTTAATTTCTAGCCCTGATAAGGCTGTTTTGATAGCAAATAAATGCATAACAAAACACTTTGTAAATCTGTCATTTGCTAATAATTTTTATTTTTATATATGCGTATTTATTGCGTCTTTAAGTTTGAATGAAATTTAAATTAAAATTCCTTTTTTTATACAACTGCAGAATTCTTTACCTGTTATTAGCTATATAACGCAAATCCTTTGCCTGTGGTTTTATTTTTATTGAAGCTTCGTGACGGTATTGATTTTGACTTACATGCTGTTCTCACAATTCTTTTATTATTAAATACACAACACACTGCATTATAATTGCAACGTTAAACATTAATGTGTAACACTTTCTTAAACCTTGAATAAGTGAGAAAATTACTGCAATGATGGAGCATTATTTACTTTTGGTTTTAAGCTGTGGGAAATCCCATTATAGCAGACGATGCAAATGCTAGTGCCTAGTCATTTCCTCTTAGCAACAACAAGATGCTTCCTGTATGTTTGCCAGTCAGATAATTGTTAGTTACTTCTAAACAGAATCATGAATGCACGCTCATGCATATGCACTCACGCATGTTTGCACACGCATGCATATGCATAAACACACACACATGCACACGCACACATGCATACGAACGCGCATGCATATGTTTTCAAATAAATAATTCGCTGTTTACCGTTTAGCATACGTCTAGGGCGTGTTTATTAGTTACAGTCCCTAACGACCGTGCGCAAAGCCGGGCAAGCCTTCACTTTTTGAGAAATACTAGCTGCGTGAAGACGCATTTCAGTGCACTGTCTGCTTTATACTTGGTTTGAGGAAATTCTTCTTTCAGCAATCATAAAGCTGTTACTCGACTGTTACCTCGACTGTTACAGAATCAAAAGAAAATAATCTGTTAAAAACTGACTGAGCGTCAAGGAAGAAAGAAGTGAACAATTTTGTGATCATTCTGTGGAATATAGTGCTGTGTTTGTAAAATGGCGTCGTCAAGCGTTCAACCTGTCTCGCCAGGTATGACTATGAGTCAAGAATCAGATATGTTGCAAGACTCACAACCTTTGACAACTCAACCTTAGAAAATTTTTTCTGAACAAGAACTCGCCGTTTTAAATAAATACCAAAGTTATCATACCAAGATGAGTGAATATTTTTCTAAATTGCCCAAAGAACCACATGCGGAAATACCTTAAACGTCCAAAGGAAAGCTTATCATTTTTGAACACCAAACCTGATAAGTTCACTCCGGAAAGCATGGATACATTTCTTGAAGAAAAATTGATTAAAACAAATGCTGTGCCAATGGTTGAAATGCCTGATATTTCTAAAGCAGCTCAAGATATGAATTTAGACTATGAAAACGTAACTGACATTCTAGTCAAAAGGGCAAACAAATTTCGAAATGATCAGGCTGCTTTTATCAGTGATGCATTAAATTATGGGTTGTTGTTAGAGAGGGCGTTTTTTTTGTGTAAAAATTCAAAGAAAAATGAATTGGTCTGATTATTTAAAAGACCAACTAAAAATTTCACAAAACTATGCCGCAAAACTGCGTAACTTGGCTCATTATTTTGCTAATTATCCTAAGTTTCATAGGCTAGATATTCCATTAAGAGAGTTCATAATCAAATCTAAACAAATTAATCAGTTTATGAAAGATGATGAGGCATTTCGAACAAAATGGCAGAGCAAAGAATAAATTCTGTAGAAAAAACACACCGGCAGCAACAAAGTAATCAAGTTATTGATTAGTAGGCAAAACCTGGCGGGACTGGCGAACAGTAACGCAGTGTTGAAATGTCCTTCACCTTGCTCGTCAACCAAACCTTCACCTTTAGCCAAAGACTCCACTGAGACTGGCAAACAGTAACGCAGTGTTGAAATGTCCTTCACCTTGCTCGTCAACCAAACCTTCACCTTTAGCCAAGGATTCCACAGCATGACTCACACTTGTTCACTCTTGTATTCCACTCGCTCGTCAACAACAAAGGGGTTGCCAATGTGCGACTCCGCTATTGAACTATCACTCCCCACTTCCACTCCCCATCCCAATTGCATTCACAACAATTACTCAAAACGCAACAAGCAAACATGAAACTTTTTCCCTCCCTCCACCCTCAGACTCCCAAACCCCACCCCCTCATACCCATCCTCTCACCCACCACCCCTCACCCACCACCCCTCACTCCCTCCCCATCACCCACCACCCCTCACTCCCTCCCCATCACCCACCACCCCTCACTCCCTCCCCATCCCATCCCCCCCCATCACCCATCCCCTCACACTCCCTTCCCATTACCCACTTTCCCATCCCCATCACCACCACCCCTCCCCCATTCACACATGCGCGTTAAACAATAACGATGATCCTAAAGGGAGGTAATAACTATTATACATTTTTAATTTAAAGTTTTGTTATCAGTATAAAAATGACGGACACAAAAAGTCTTTCGCAATCTCCTTTGTTTAAAGACATCTTTCAAACTTTACAACTTTCAATTTTTGACAGTCAAAATGTTATTAAATCTGTCTATAATAATTACGAATTTGTACTTAACAATTTTACTTTCAAATCCCTGTTAAAATACGCATTCACGCTCAAATAACTTTTATTAAACCCGGCAGTATTGATGAAACGATGACTGTGTGGATTTCTTCAAGTCAAATTGAAGTGTTAAAATCTTCAGACCTAGACAATGCTTATAACAACATCTTGATCAACCAGTTACAAGACAGTATTGAGCGCGCAACTATGAAAGGGTCCGGGTGGACAGAAGGAACTTTAGAAACATTAGAATTGAACATTACAAAGTATAATCCAATCAAAGGGAAATCTTACATCCCTCTTCCCAAAGAAATTCTTGACAAGAAGGCTGTATTGAATATTAAGAACACCGATGACAAATGTTTTATGTGGTGTGTTCTGGCTAAATTATATCCTATTCAGTCTAAAGAACATCCCGAAAGGGTGGCGCTATACAAAGATAAAATAACGAACTTAAATCTTAAAGACATTAATTTCCCTGTGAGCCTTGACACCATTGACAAATTTGAATCACAAAACTCTCCTATAACAGTCAATGTATATGTTTGGGACCCTGAATCAAAACTTATGCCTTTACGAATCTCTCCTAATGCCCCATCGTTTTCAAACCACAATCACCACGTCGATCTTTTACTAATAACAGACCCGCAAGATCCTAGCATGCAACATTATACACTGATACGAAACATATCTAGATTTTTAGGACACACTTCAAAACATCATGGCAAACAATATTTGTGCAGACGCTGTTTAACTAGAGTCTCTAATCTCCAAGTGGCTGACAAGCACAGTAAAATATGCAAAAGTATGACAGACATCCAAACCCGTCTTGTGTTACCAAAGCCGGGTTCTCAAGTATATTTTAAAAACATCAACAAACAATTCAAGCAGCCTTATATAGTTTATGCCGACTTCGAATCATTGATTTTAAAATACCAAGGCCCACAAGGATTTTGTACACCTAATTCATTCCTCACACACCTTCACGAAGTCTGCAGTTTCGGGTATGTAGTTGTTAGAGCCGACGGACAACATACAGAGCCGGTAATTTACAGAGGGCCTGACGCAGCTCGGAAGTTCTTAGATGAGATGAGCAAAATATACAAATTGTGTTTATTGCAGCTAGATAATCCAGTGCCCATGATATTTACTGAATCTGACTCCCATAATTTTAAAGCAGCTACACATTGCCACATTTGTAATAAAGAGTTTGACCCGAAGGACACAAAGGACGCAAAGACCCAAAGGGTGAGAGATCATTGTCACATAACAGGGGCATTTAGAGGTGCAGCTCATCAGAAATGCAACTTGGAATATGGAATCAAACATTTCTCTCTCCCTATTTTCATTCACAATCTTCGAAATTACGACTCCCATTTAATCATGCAGGCAGTGACGAAAGCATACAAAGTGTCATGTATTGCCGAGACAGAAGAAAAATATAAAACTTTCACTCTGAATAAATTAAAGTTTTATGACAGCTTTCAACATTTGTCTTCCAGTTTAGAAACACTAGCTAAGAACTTACCCAGCTATCCTATCACTAGCACATATTTTCCAGACGTTACACTTATTCGGAAAGGTGTGTATCCTTATGAATACATGGATTCTTGGGAAGTGTTTGAAGAACTAGAATTACCCCCTAAAGAAAATTTCTATTCTTCACTCAATAAAAGTTTCATAAGTGATACCGATTATGACCACGCCCAGAATGTCTGGAATGCACTCAGCTGTAAAAACCTTGGTGACTACCACGACATATATTTAAAAGCCGACGTCTGTTTGTTGGCTGATGTGTTTGAAAAATACAGAGAAACGAGTTTACATCATTACTCCCTCGACCCTTCTCATTATATTTCTTCACCAGGAATGAGTTGGGATGCTTTCTTAAAACTTAGCGGTTCTAAAATCGATCTCATAACTGACCAGGTAAAGATGACAATGATTGAGTCGGGCATTCGTGGAGGAATAAGCGTGGCAGCTCATAATTATTGCAAAGCCAACAACAAATACCTGAAGCACTATGACCCCTCGCAGAAATCTAATTATATAATGTACTTTGACGCCAACAATTTATATGGTTGGGCAATGAGTGAGCTTTTGCCGGTTTCAGATTTCAAATTACTTGTTAATCCAAACCCCGCAAACTTTACTTGGTTAAACAGTATTTTAAATCACCCTAAAGATCATACTATAGGGTTTATTGTCGAAGTTGACCTAGAGTATCCCAATGCTTTACACGACCTACATAATGATTACCCATTAGCACCAGAAAGATTGCATGGTACAGACAAGCAACTTAAACTTATTCCCAACCTCTATAATAAATCTAATTACGTCTGCCACTACAGAAACCTGCAGTTCTACATCAGACACGGCATGAAGTGCACAGCGATTCATAAGCTTTTATTCTTTAAACAAACGAATGTCTTGGCCGGGTACATCAATAAAAACACAGAGCTCAGAAAACAAGCGCAATCTACGTTTGAAAAAGATTTCTTTAAGCTGCTGAATAACAGCTGTTTTGGTTAAACTATGGAGAACCCATACAAGCGAAAAGATGTCAGGCTAATTACATCACCCAATCAAGCAATTAAATTAACATCTAAGCCTCAATACCTTGGTTACAAAGAGTTTCATGACTCCCTGTATGCAGTTACCATGAAAACCACACAAGTTAATCTAGACAAACCAGTGTTTATGGGGATGACTATTCTTGACCTTTCTAAATTACTAATGTTCGAATTTTACTACGATTACTTTAAACCTAAATACCCGGAGGCCAGAGTTTTATACACAGACACAGACTCCCTTATACTAGACATCCCTACTGAAGACATTTATAAAGACTTAGAATCGGAACTACAACATTACGATACTAGTGACTACCCTGAAACTCACCCTTTGTACAGCAAAGCAAACCAAAAGAAAATAGGTTTGATGAAAGATGAAATGAACGGGAAACTTATTGAAGAATACGCAGGACTGCGATCTAAGCAGTACAGTATTAAACACGAATCGGGGGAATCTTCAAAAGCAAAAGGCACCCAAAAAGCTGCAATAAAAAACAGAGATATCAGACACGAAAACTACCTGGAAGCCTTAGATGGGAAAGAAGTTAAACCATACCCTAACACAACTATAAAGTCTAAAAACCATATAGTGTCCACTGCTGTGACGACCAAAAAAACATTATGCGCTAATGACACAAAGAGAATAAGAGTAACTAAGGAGTTCGCATACGCTCTAGGCCACTATAAATTACAGGTAGAAACTACGACTACGACTACGACTGCAACTACGACTATGAGTAAGAAGGAGGGCCTGGAAGGCTTGAGTAAATGTTAACTGTATTTATTCTGAAGCGCCAAGCTTTTTCTTCAAAGCATCTAGCTGCTCTTTCCGTCCCAGTAGTCTCCCTTCTTCTATTAATTTTTTTTAAATTTCTTCAACATTAACAGGTGCAGACCTAGATTTAGATTGTATGTCGTGCTTCAACTTTTTATATTCTTCAAAATCTCGCTGGATAATTACAAACTCTTGGTCTGTAATCTGAGTGTCTTCTAGAGCTTTAGAAATTATTAAGTTCATGCTAGTAAGTTTAGCTATCGCAAGGCTAGAAATGAGGTCGTGTTTTTCTAGTTTCTTAGATACTTTAGTATTAATTACACCTAGTAGAACTGACATCACTGAAGATAATCCGGCAGCCACTCCTAATCCAATACTAATTGGTATACCAATTCCAGTCACCAATAATCCCACGCTGATAGCAGCTTCCGCTGCATTAATAACATTTAGACCAGTAGACACGTAATTTATTCCGCTATAAGCGCCGGAATACCTTCGTCTGCATCTAGAGTACTTTTGGATATCTGATTCAATTTGAGTCCTAACTTTTCTTATTTCTTCCAACCTGAACGTTTGAACATTACTTAAGTCTAACGTTGGAGCACTGGGTTGCATTGGTTGTTCATCCACTACTGCTTCTACTATAGCAGGATACAATTTTGTCGTCATATTTTTAGTGTGAAAAAAAAGGGTTAACAATAATTAACTTGATTTTAGTTTATTAGCAAAATATTCTATTTGACTATCAGAAAATATCTGATCGCTGAAATAAAATGCTAACAGATCTACGTTGTCTAGGCTAATTTGCGCTATTCTGTCAATAGGATTTGGAACAGGGACAAAAGTTATCTTGGGCGAGGAAGTAAATACAGAGTACTGATCTTCGCTTTCTCTTTTCTTCATAAATACTGTAATTCGTCTGGGATTCTCATCTAAATCAGCCCAACTTAGAGACACTTGCGGAATTACATTAACATTTCTCTGCGTAGGCCTGTGAGCAATTATGTCCAGTGCTATCATGGCTGCACTACTTATCTGTAAAGGAGGCTGCAGAACAACTCTGACATTTTTCCCTGCGGTTTCACGCTTATGTAAAACATAGCTGCTTTTTTTGTAGGCTTTGACTTCTATGTTTTCTCGATTGTTTTCATCCGGCACTAGACTAACTAACATAGGCCCGGCGTTAATAATTTTCTTAAATTTATTGTCTGGTCCCATAAAAGTGTAAGGGCTTTCACACTTGAATTTAATAAGCCAATCTAATTCCGTGTCTACAGGTGTTAAAGACCAGATATTTTCTCGTTTAGTAATAGCATACTTAAAATCGGGATCTACTTTACCGGCATTAAAGTCCTTTAGCTGATCGATAGATGGTTTTTCTGGCGGTACTGACGGTGGCACTGCTTCATGTACTGCCGGCACTACAGGCACTAGCGCTCGTTTATAATATCCATTTTGTGTAAATTCGAAACCGTAAATAGACCCAACAATAGCATTCGCATCAAAGTCGATTGTGTCTGCTAAGTCTTTCAGTTCAATGGTAGGACAGGTAACTGGAATTTGAGGGCCGATTGACATTGTATTTTAAAATTAAACTTTATTTTATCTCAAGAATAATTGTAAGATCTTCAAAGTCTACAATTTCGTTGTTTTGGTTAGTTATTTTGAAGCAGAAACTAGTATGATAGTCCTGACTTAAGTGGCGTTTTTGAGGCAGAAATTTCAATGAAACTGGATCGCAGTAAGATTCTCTCTGAGTTGAGATTATCCTTAGCAATGTACTAGGAGTTCCGTTTACTAAGTTTTCCGATGTCTTCAGTTGATGAAGGTACACAAACAATCTATTATTAATTAACAAATTCATAGGGTTTGATCCAATAAATCTTATAGAACTGCCGACGGTGCTGGAGCTGTCAGATAAAGATAATTCATTGCCACGGAAACCTAATATTTCTGCCAGCTTTGGCGCAAGTGTAACGCTGGTAATGTCTTTATGCTGGTTTTTATGGAAAGTTAAAGTTACTATCAAGTTTGCAGGGTTCATTTTTGCTTCAATCGAATGAGGTTTAAACAATTCTTCAGTAAGTCTGCAGAAGTCATAATAGCCGGCATGAATAAAGTGCCTTTTTTTATTAATCATTATCCAGTTGTTGTTTAGATCATGACTAATATTTAACCATTTAACCGTGTAGAATATTTCGTGAAGGATTACGTTAAGGTCCCTGTTTTTGTTGTCAATAGGATGCTGAAGTTCAATGGGCACACCTGATTTTACAGATTCAAAAGTTACAAACATATTTTTTAATATAATAAAAATGTATGCGCCTTATAAATATAACAAAGCTGCAAAGTATACTACAGGGCCTTATTATTACGAAAAAGCAGTCGACCTAACCAAGCTGACAATAGCTGTGGCAGCCAACGTCCATTTCGAAACTATCCCCCATAATATTTTTGATCATTACCTCAACCCAGACATTACGAGCGACTTTTTAGCTAACCAATGGCTAAACAACGGGGGTATGCAGTTCTTTCAGAATCAAATTAATTTTGCCGTGTCATGCGCTACAACTGGTTGCGGAGTTTCTTACGTTCATCACCTTAATCACCCAGATCCCATGTTGAAGTCTATTTATGTGTTCCATTTGTATTATCAAGTGAGGCGGGTGTTGTCTGAACTTCAGGCTCCGTTACCTACTGACAAAAACTTTAATCCCTTTAACAACGGCTTTGACAAAAAAGCGTATCAAAGGTTGTGCAATGAATTCGGAATTGATACTAAAACAGACTTCAGACAAAAACTAGACCTCAATCACGGAATGGGAACTTTATTTAGATACGCTGTAGGTAATTTATACACGGGGCCTTACGTACCTGGATTTACATCATTTAACCACAACAGCCAGGTTCCTTTACTGTATATCAGACAAAAACAAAGTACAGCATACAGCACTTTTATATTGGACACATCAAACGGATTTACTCAAAGTGGGGTGGAAAGGCTGAATGAATCTATTCGTACGTATGCGTGGTGCATTCTGGGGTCTCAAGCAGAAACACGAAGTAATATCATTGGGGAAGGAACTAGCTTCGATGCACAAAAGCAGTTTCTAGCCAACATTGAAAATTCTATTAATTCGGCAGTAGATTTGCCCGCGAGTATTAAAAGATATCAGGACACTTTAAAGTATGCTAGATCGAAAGTAGATTACGTAATAGGTTTAGGACTGTATATGTTGCCTTCAGACCTTCAGCTTAGGATAGGAACTATATCAAACTACAACAACAATATAGTGATTGCCGACCCTCAGTTTTATATAGGCTACAATCCTACAATAAATACATTGAACACAGTGAATACAGTGAATACAGCAAATACGGTATTTACTGCTAGGCCTAATAATGAACCTTTAAGTTCGCCACCACTTCCGAGCCTGCCAAGCCTACCAAGCTTGCCGGAACTGCAAGGCCTGCCGGTAACTGATCATGGGGTTTCAAGTCTAGCGCTTACAGGGGGTTTATTGTTTGCTGGGTTAATTGGGATTTACTATTTTAAGTAGCCAGAGTAATATTATTATAAACAAAGACCACAGATGTTCAGACGCCCAGACAACAACTTTAGAAGCAGTATTAAATATCCATGAAAATACAGAACCTAATATTCCTGGAAGTGCGTCTACAAGTTTGTCACCTAAGCGTTTCAATAAGTTAGCTATGCTTTGTAACGTCTTTTTAATCCAGTCTTTAACCGGACTACCGCCAGGTCCACCAGGTACGCCAGGTCCACCGGCACTGATGCCTACGGTTCTAGTCAGTGCTAAGACTAGTGTGCTTATTGTCATCCCAACAGCTGTAAGAATGCTAAATATTGTAACACCTTGCTCTCTGAACAGTGTTTGAATTCTTTCTGCAAGTGTAGTGTCTTCATGTAAAATTTTATGCACCGTTTCTTTTATTCTGGCGAAATTAGTTATTAATTTTTCTCTGTTTATGGATAAGGCTTCTAGCCTTGCCGCGCGTTCTGTGTAAAGGTCTGCGAGCCTTTTTTGGATCATCTGTTTTACCTCAATGCTTAAGTTCGCGTCATCAGCTTCTGCTAGTTTATTTTTTTGTTTTTCTATATGTTTGTCGAGCTCGCCGAGCTTGGCCAAATTCATCATTGTCTCCCCTCTCACAGATTGTAAAGCTTTATCTAAGCCCTGAAGTTCACGCAGTGGCAATAATGGCGTGTCATTGATAGTTTCCATAACCTGATCAATATTGGTGTCCTCATTTGTTTGCAAGGTTTTTAAGGTTGTTAATTCTGTATTGACTTGTAACGCAGAGCTAGTTAAGTCAGTTAAGTCAGTTAAGTCTTGTAGTTCTATTTCTGAATTTGGTAACGATGCATCTATTCGTTGAAGTGAAGCTACTGCTTGGCGATGCAACGCTGGCACTCTATTATCGGAAAGCCCCAATGATCGTATTACAGTCACTGGGAGTTTAGTTTTCAAAGTAGACCACGCATAAAATTTGTCAGGATTCTTTGACATAGTTAACTGTACTCTCACTTTTTTACCGGATACAATAGTGTTTATAAACAAGTGATTATTTTTGTCTAGTTCGAAGTCGCTGGGACTAACATAATCAGGTAACTCGCGCCCGATGTAATTGTAAAATTTATTGATTTTTCTGACTTTTTGGGTTTCAGTTACTTGACGTAATTCTTCTCCTATACTTGGTCTTGTTTGGCTCATGTCATCTCCTACCATTGAAAGCAGTGTGACGTCATGGTCTTCATTAGGTAAATCAGGTTTAAACACTTCATCCGGAGCTTCACCACCTTCTGCCATTTTTAAATATAATTTTTTTTATTGCATTAAAAATGCAAAGCTACGGAAACTTGTTAGACCCTACACGTCGATTGAGGACGCCTTTAGGCATCAAAGGTGAGAAAAGCACAATAATCATTACAAACAATCCAAGCAGCATAGAGCCTAATCAGCTACTAACCATAAGATTTCCAAATTTAGGTCCTGATGATGTAATAGTTCCAGGCAGTCCTAAACTAGGATTTAAAATTAGTCTGAATTCTGACGACGATCCTAACAGAACCATAGTCAACAATCTAGGTAGAGCTATAATTAAAAGAATGGTTATTAAACTTGATGGGCGAGAAATCCAAAGTATCGATGACGCCGGTGTTTTGTTTTGTTACACAGATCTGTGTAAATATGAAAGGGAAGATTTAGTTGGTCAGGGGATTCAAGCCGCCAATGTGGCGAAACTTCGAATCAAAGCTGGCGATGCTGTCACTTCTAACAAAGGTGAAAATGCATTAGCTGCTGTATACAAAAACAGGTTTTATTTTCCACTCGATTTTGAACTGCTACACAGTCATCTGCCATTTCATCAAGGTTCATTTAACGACAGGCTTTCTTACGAAATTATTTTCAATGATTATTCTCAAGTAGTAATTAGCTCTGACAATGATGCTAGGTATACAATTACAGACATCACGCTTGAATATGAAGTGGTCACTCACTCTGAACTCAGTAGGATGATCAGGGGACAATATGACAAACTAGCAATTTATTATGATAGGATCGTTCGCTACAGACAGTTTAATAAAGATTTATTAGATGCACTCTGGACCATCAACGTAAATTCACCTGCTCGAAGTTTTAAAGGTGTACTGTTGTTGTTTGTGAAAGAATCAAATTATAATCGTGACAGCGGAAATTTTATCAATCCTAATATTTCAAAAGTGTCTGTCGTGATTGAAGGTAAGCCTAATCAATTATTCGCGAATGGAATGATGGGATTTCAACAGTTTGATGAGATTAGGAAAATCTTGGGTGGAGGTAGATTACGGACTGACACTGTGGATTTGATTTCTAAAGATCTTCATTTGCATGACACGCGACTGCAAGATTATCTTGTGAATAAGTTTGCGTTGTGGTTAGACTTTCGAACCATACCCACCAATGAACTTCATGGATCTGGAAGAAGAATTGAAAACGGAACAGATGGTATAACAATTGAATTGCATAGGGAAGCAAGTGCTAGGTCAGAATCAGTTACAGTATACATGTATATAATTATGGATGCTCAGCTAAACATTGAAAATGGAAGATTAAAAGATTTAGTATATTAAAAATGGCGTCCTTGTTACCACGTGATCCTCATTGCGGAATGATCGTTGGCATGACGTCATGCGGAAAGACCGTCTTTGTTCTGGATTTGTTAGAAAAATATTACGCAGGCCACTTTGATTATATAATAATTTTTTGCCCAACTATTCAATATAATAAAACCTACTTAGATCGTAAGTATGTCTGGACAGATGAAAATATCTTTGTTGTAAATACCAATGGCAAGCTCAATGAGTATTTAACGTATTTTTATAACCTGTTTGAGAATGAGGGTAATACGTTATTCTTAATCGATGATTGCAGTGCAGAAAAAGATATTGTATTAAAACGGAACATATTGAGCAAGCTGGCTTTCAGTGGACGCCATGTGAAAATTAGTGTCTGGTTAATCACGCAGAAATTTAATTCGATATTAAAGGATTTTAGAGAACAAGTAAAATTCGTGTGCCTGTTTTATTGCAAAGACCGTGACAGCTTTGATAACTGTTTAAAAGAAAATGACGTAATTGAATCAAAAGAGGAAAGAACTAAATTAAAAGAACAGCTAAAAAAGGCAAGCACTTAAAATTATTATTAAAAACTGACCAACCAACTGGCTATAAAATACTTATGTAAGTAAGTAAGTTCTTTTATAATTTAATTATTGTAAGTTATAAGTTTTTTTTAAAGTCGATTTAATTAAGTTAGATGTAAGTAAGTAAGTTCTTTTATAATTTAATTATTGTAAGTTATAAGTTTTTTTAAAAGTCGACTTAATTAAGTTAGATGTAAGTCACTAAGTCAAAAAAAAAAGGTTGAAGGTAAGTAATAGTGGTGATGATTATAGTTCATTTATCTTAATGGCTCTGTGTCTGGTGGAACAATCTGAAGTTCTTCTTTTACAAAGTTTCTTTGTGGTGTTCTACGATCGCTTCTCGGTCTTAAATAATATACGGGCGGATCAGTAGATAATGCTCTGTCAACTTCATAAACGCTTAATGACCAAATTGGGTCTGTAGCTCGTCTTCTTGTGTCAATAGCAACTTCTCCAGGCTGATAAAGGTATCTAACAGTTTTGTTCATCAAAGTTAGATCCGGCTGACCAGGCTTTGAAACGGTAACAACAATCTGTTTCTTTTTAATAGCCTCAACTGGTTTTAATCCTGTAACTCTGGCTGGTTCTGAATTCATTTCCCTTAAAACTCGAGGCAGCCTAACAACCCATTCTGTATTAGTGGTTTCAGTAAACAACTCCTTTGAATACTGATAAGTGAATAATCTTTCTGCCAGTTGCCGATTAAAGTTTTCTACAATACCCTGTGATCTGTGCAATCCAACAACTCCTCTTCTAACAGTTACATTATGTTTTAACAAAAGCTGGTTAACAGCTCCTTTGAATTCAGACCCTTCATCGCATTGAATAAGTCTAGGGAACCTTAGAGGCCCTCTTGAATAAATCGCATTTAAAGCTTGAGCGACCTCAGCTGAATTTTTTGTCCTAAGAGCATGCGCGTCTTTAAACCTGGTAGCTATATCAATAACAGTAAGGGCATACCTGTATTTCTTTCTATATATTTTGTCATGGGGAAGATATAACAAATCTATTTGGTGTGTCATTTGGTCTGGAGTTTTCAAATTTTGGTCTTATTATTTTCTTCAGGGGTGGAAGATAGATTTGCCATACAGCTTGCTTCGATAACCATTGTTTAACTGTGTTTGCTGACAAGCCAGTCTTTTCTACTAGTTTATTAACTGCCATCATCCCTTTCCAATATCCGGATTGAGAATAATATAATCTAGACAAACGTGAAGTCATATTTTATTTAGATTTATATTTTTGTTTAACGAGGTAATAAACTACTGTTATTCCAAACACAATTATAATTAATTCTCCGGTCTCTGACATTGTAGGTGCAATGTTAGGTGTGTAGTAATCGGATAACACTGGTTGCTTTAATGAAGGTAGTGTCGTGCCAGTTAATAAATAATATTGGTGCAAAGCTTCATCAACGTCTTCGAATGTTTTATCAGCATGACCTTCTTCTTTCAATCTTGTATTAACAAAATCAAGCTGCATTAGTCTGTTTTTCTCGTATTCGGCCTGATCTTGTTGTAATTTTTCCATTGCTAAGTTATGCCGTTTTGATTCTTCTTTACTGTCCAGTTTTGAAAACAAATAATTTGATCCTGAAAAGGCTAAGGCATTTACAGCAGCAGAACCAAGCACCATTGCAGCACCAGCCATTTTTTAATTTATTTTTTTTATTTTATTTGTATTTAAAATGAATTGTGATGACTTGTTAATGCAAGAAGCTATTAATGTTACAGTTACAGGTGTTGACAACGAGAAAAAAGACAGGCTGGTTGCATTAGTAGCTTCCGGAAAGTCAAAGTATTATCTCGGTGTTGACTTAACTACTGAACAAGTGCAAAGACTGAGGCCAGAAGACATCATTATATTACATAATAAATATGATAAAGTTCTCGGCGCTTTAATGGTTAAAAGTTTAGGGCGTTCGATTGTGAAGTTATATACCAAAGCTGTGTCGACCTTTGTTACTTTAGATTGTGAGAATGATTTATTTGATGATTTAATTAAAGATCCAGTTATTGTTAATGGGATTAGTGAGGCATCAAGAAATTTGTATTATAAGTTTGGAAGCTTGTTGACCCCATTTTCAGCCGGGCTAATTACTTTTCAACACATAAATTTCTCTGCTATTAAAAATGGACTCTTCCAATCCGGAGATGGAGAAGGAGACGGAGGTGAAGAATTCAGAGAATCAACAGAACCCAGTGACAGTCACTAAACAAAAGAGCCTAGGAAGAATTGCAGCTGGAAAGAAGTTAGCAGAATTTAACAAGTTACATAGATGGAACAGACAAACAAAAGCAAACATATTAGGAAAAAAGGAATCACCAAAAGAAGAAACAATAATGCAACAAACATTAACAACAAATAAAGAAGAACCAATACAACCAATACAACCAGTACAATCTTCAAATAACATATATTATTTATGTATAGCCGGTGTAGTGGGTGCAAGTGGGTACATAATATATAAATACCGCCAAGGAAAAAATAAACAGAAACCCCCAAAACCACTTGTAGAAAAAGAAATTGAATTATCTCCATCATTGAAGCCATCATTAGATGTGTTTTCAATGCAGTAATAATTTATTATTATTTTTTTATTATATATAAAAATGAGTGTACCATATGAACAAACAATTGTTAATCTTGGATACCATAGTGTTGTCTTAGTGGGCTTAAATACAGCTTATGCTATGATTGCAAAATCTCTTTTAAAAATGAAACCTATTGAATTAGGAAAAATGGATCTTTCAGATGCTGGTAAACTGGTTGGTATCTTTTCATTATCGTTATTTACTCGGGACTATCTTGTTAAACAAAAGATCATTCCAGCAGATATTAATGTGTAATGTTATACAACCATAATGTAGAAGGGTTGTAATTTTTTTTGTTTTAACCAAAGACGCAAGATATACGAATATGTATTATATTTAGCAAATTGCGGATTCCCAGAGTGCTTTGGAGCGCTTTTTAAAAAGCTCATAAAACAGCCATAAATTGCAATAAAAGGCCTCCTTTAGTAACTCTATGAGCTTTGGCGCTCAGAGCCCATTATTGCTATCTCTGGAAAGAGTACATTACATCGCCATGAAGAAGTACCTTGTTGTAGTGAAATTACACAGCTACACTCGTTTATAAATTAGAACCGGGCCGTAATAAACATGGCGCCACTACCTCCGAACCAATGCATAAACCGTAAAACGTAAGCCAAATGTGGCCACTAAACTCATAAAGTGTGGCCAACCGTCAAAATTTCGGTAAGTCAAAAAGCTCATAACACAATGCATAATCCCTAAAACGTAAGCCAATTGTGGTCACTACTTCTCTGAACGCTACTCACTAGTATAGGGCAAACGAAGCAATGAATACTTCTCACGAATGGACGCTTCTCACTAATTTTGCTCAGACGAAAAGTCTACTCGCAGAACTTCTAATTGAACACTACTCACTGAACACTACGCACTAATATAAGGCAAGCTACGCCCTGAACAAATCTCGCTAGTGAACGTTGCTCATCTCACGAACGAACGCTACTCACTAATCTTGCACAGGCAAAAGTCACTCTTCAAGACAAGAGCAACGTTACACACTATAAACCCTACCCTATAGAATGACCTCGAAACCTGGCCTCGGTATACGCTTGCGAAACATGGACCCTCACAGCAGATCTACAACGAAGAATACTAAGCATGGAGATGATGTGCTACAAAAGACTTCTGGGCATTTCCTATACCCCAGCACATCACCAACGACGAAGTCCGACAGACCATCACACAAGCCATTGGACAACACGATGACCTGCTCGCAGTGGTGAAAAAACGGAAACTTCGATGGTATGGCCACGTCACCAAATCATCAGGTCTTGCAAAGACCATACTGCAAGGCACAGTGCAAGGAGGTAGAAGTAGAGCGAGACCGAAAAAGAGGTGGGAGGACAACATTCGAGAATGGACTGGTTTGACACTGAGCGAAACAATCAGGGTTGCTGAGGACAGGGAAATATGGAGTACGCTGGTTAAACGATTATCTGTGGTGCCCCTACGACCTTCGAGTTACGTGATAGGATAGTATAGGCTGGGATTACTAGGTCATACGTAGAAGGTGCATGTAATATAATTATCACTGCTAGTGCATTTATTAAGACTGCAACATAATAGGTTATTTGGGGAAGATGCTATAAATAAAAATTGAATTGAATCCGGATCGATTTAGTGTGGAATTAGACTGCCATTTGATTGTAGATCTGTAGATAAGCTGGGGGTTTATAGCAGGCTGTACTAAATGCATTTAACAAACATGACTAGACCATTTAGGTATTAAGTAAGTAAGTACCAGAGCACTTGAGTGATTTAAAATTATTTGTTAGCCTTTTTTGTGATGACAATTAACTTTAAGAGTTCGGGTCACTTTGAATTTGCTTGACTAACACTGCCCTTGATCTCGGATCGGTGTAGGTGGGCTCTGATGGCTTAGTAGGTTATATCTGCATTTGACACTATTGTAGTCCTGGTACTGGATCACTAGAGGGATAACATTGAATGCCAGAGATTGCTGAGGCATATGCACGGCTAGACCTGAAAGACGTCTGTCACTGGGTGTAATGCCAGGATGTTATTATGTTTTGTTGTGATTACAATCCGGGTTCATGCCGCTTGGAAATTAGAAAGCCGCCGGATGGAGTTTTGTCCCCTTGTTGGGAGGGGGGCGTAATTTTTACGGGCCACAGGTCAACAGAATGGAATAACAGGCCATTGATGCTGGCTAATAGTTGTCCCATGCTACAAAGTCCATTCGGGACGACGACTTTCTGTCTCTACGTCCGCAATCTCTCTCTCACTCTCTTTCTCTCCCTCCCTTTCTCCCTCCCCTCCCTCTCTTCAGCCACCTCCCCCTCCTCCTCTCAGCTTGGTAGCGGCTGACACGAGGGGTGAGACTCACTTAATTAAAGTCACCACAACTATAGATTGTAGACATCTATCAGTGTATGTGGGGTACACAGTTGAGTTTTGATAAGTCTTAGTTTCGGAAAGTGGGTTATCCAATATTTACGTTTGTATTGCACCTTGGTTTGGGTGAAATCCTCAAAATGGCTTAAATATCCACATTAACTGTTGTTGTTGTTGTGTTGTTGGGATTCTCTCTGATACTCGTACTATAATCCCCTAATCCTCCCCCCTTCCTTTTTTTTTAAATTTAAAAAAAAATAAAAGAATGTGAGAGTTATTCAACAAAGGTGTAATGATGACTTTTAATATAGCAAGTATTCGGAAGCACCTTGGTATGCTTGATTGATTGATTATAATAGTGATCGGCAGTGAAAATTACCGCACCATCAGCCTCCTCAGCCATCCCAGCAAGGTCCTTCTGCAAATAATACTCAACAGGTTGAAACCCCAAGCTGAACAAATCATAGCTGAAGAACAAGCAGGATTCAGGGCAGGGCGAAGTACCACTGAACAGATTTTCAACCTCAGAATAATCTGCGAGAAATACCTACATCACCAACAACATCTATATCATGTGTTCATAGACTTCAAGAAGGAGTTTGACCGAGTCTGGCATGCAGCTCTGTGGGCAACCATGAGAGTGTACAGCATCAGCCCTAAAATTATTGAAGTCATCAAAAGCCTGTATGACAAGGCTACTGTCACAATAGGCTATTTAGACCCTGCACTGCGGCTTCACGCCTTAAATAGTTCAACCTGCTGTAGCCTTTGTAACGTAAAGTCGCCGCAAAGAAGACAACAGAAGTAAAGGACTGTGCTAAGCATGTGTAGGCTAGAGAAGGAAGGCAGTGAGTGACCTCATCCCGCTGACTTATAGCCACAACCCCCAGATAGGAGGCACTGAGGTCTCACGAGATTTTTGCGTTCTTTAGCTTGGTCACTACGTTAGGTAGTCATTCTTTGTCTGAATCTCAACCGAGAAGGACGTACGCTGAAAGATCTCTCTAGCTGAAAAGACTAAGCAGGTGACGGGTGAAATTCATTCATCGCAGTATAGCCACAGCCTGACATTGTCAAGAAGGTGAATGATCAATCTTTTGTTTCCTCACGATTTATTGAAAATATTGTTGGATTATGCTTGTGAAGTCTTGCCATGTTTTATCATTGTCAATGTTAGCCAAAACTTTGCTTGACCATGTGGCTGACCCGCGAACGGCTTTCGAAACCACAAGGTAGCCTCTACTGTCCAACTATTGTTTCTCCTATGTGTATTATTGCAGACCAGTGGCTGTACCGGAGAATGTGTATATTGTTAATTACTTCTCCATGTGTAAGTAAGTTAGCCACAATGTATGTACATGTATAGGAATTATGTTGGAGATTCCAGTGGACCCCGGACATAGAAGTATAAGTGGTGCGATCACTGAGGGCTGTTTCTGCCATCAGTGAGACGCTCTGCACATCCGTTTAAAACAAGGCTTTGCAGAAACTCGTCTTATGTTTTGCAGACGAGCAGGCTTGCAGGTAATAGACCACTAAGAGTTAAACCTGACATTCGGCCTGCACATCGAGCTCTGAGCTCCGATAGCCCAATAGTCAACAACCAAGGAGGCGACATCATCACCACACCTCAACGAATCAGCTAAGTGCAAGAAGAAATGCACTACCACTAATCTAGAAGGACTGTGCGGTAGTCCATTCTCCTCAAAGCAAACATTAGGCCAACCAGAACAAATAGCCCAATGATGAAACAGTAGCAAATATCAAGAACAGTAGCAGCATAGACCCATCAAGGAACGACCTATTCGAAGTAGACTTGGACATTTAAGTTAGTATAGTGGTTAGAAAATTATGTATAGAGTAGAGGAAATAAATGTGTGATATTTACTGGTATCAAGTGGCTGGACTACCTATGTGTCATAGCCAGTGTGGTCATAGTGTGCCAGTGTATTTTATAAATATTTTCTCCCTATCTCTATAACCATATCCGCACACAGACCGAGCTCAACCTAATAAATGTATTAAGATTAGTCATAGGGTGATAACACTAGCTGATTCCCGCAGACGAAAGACGATTGGGTATATAGCATTAAATTGTGCAGAGCCCAGCAACGATAGACCCACCGTCACAGCTACCAGTGGAGTCCTCCATAACAGCGCCATCGGAAACTGGTTCAGAACAACAATCGGTGTGCGTCAAGGATGCCTACTCTCTCCAACACTCTTCAACATCTTCCTAGAGCGCATCATGTCAGATGTCCTTGCAAATCACGAAGGCACAGTCAGCATAGGGGGTAGAGCAATCTCCAACCTCCGTTTTGCGGATGACATTGATGGATTGGCTGGAAACGAACAAGAACTTGAACAGCTGGAACAGAGGCTTGACATCTTCCCCAGAGCCTATGGAATTGAAATAAGTGCAGAGAAGACCAAAATGATGACCAACAACACCAATGGCATCAACACGGACATCAAAGTCCAAAGTCCAAGGCCAATCCCTCAACACAGTGCATAGCTTCAAATATTTAGGAGCCATTGTATCAGACAATGGTCCCGACTGGAAGTCCTCTTCAAGATCGCACAAACAACTGCTGCCCTGGCAAGATTGAAGCCCATTTGGAAAGACAGGACCAAGGTAAAACTGCTGCGCTCCCTTGTCATCTCCATCTTCCTATACGCTTGCGAAACATGGACACTCACAGCAGATCTACAACGAAGAATACAAAGCATGGAGATGAGGTGCTACAGAAGACTTCTGGGTATTTCTTATACCCAGCACATCACCAACGACGAAATCCGACAGACCATCACACAGTCCATTGGACAATACGATGACCTGCTCACAGTGGTGAAAAAACGGAAACTCTGATGGTATAGCCACATTATCAGATCATCAGGCCTTGCAAAGACCATCCTGCAATGCACAGTGCAAGGAGGTAGAAGAAGAGGGAGACCGAAAAAGAGGCGGGAGGACAACATTCGAGAATGGACTGGCTTGACACTGAGCGAAGCCATCAGGGTTGCTGAGGACAGAGAAAAATAGAGTACGCTGGTTAAACGATCATCTGTGGTGCCCCAACGACCTCCGAGTTACGGGATAGGATGGGATAGGATAGGGGATCGGCAGGCGTCAGTTAATGTTTTAGTAGTACTTATAGAAAAGTTTTGCTGGTTATGAAATTTTTTCCCCACAAAAATTATTGTCAAACTGCCGGAATCTACAAACACGTGTGCGCTCTCATTGGTCACCTAATAATAAAACGCTCAGGGCCAACTACTTCTTCTATTAAATTTGTGTCCCCGGACACATTGAGCGTATAGGGGACATTGGGCCAACTACTCTACTCTAACCCATTTTTACAGGGCGTATTTGACCAATGAACGCGCAGGAGAATTTAGAAGAGAATCAGCCTATCAAAAACAAAACAACAACAACAACAACACTATTAACAAAATGTTGGGTGATCATATTGGACCAACTTTTGTGACTGCGTTATGGAATAAATTCGCAGTGAAATTGGAGCTGACATCATTTGAAGTGATACGAATGTGTTGCTATGAGTGTTTGTGAGATCGTCGACACCCTCCGTTTGAGCGGCAAGAAAAACGTTTGTTTGGGGTCCATCGCTGAAACAGAAATTGGGAGTGAAAGACTTAGGTGAGTAAGTAGGTAATAGTGATAGTGAAAGCTACAAAGACGAAAGAAGAGGCTTGCGAACCTGTGATTTATTCCAAACACAACGAATCCTAGCATTCACGTTATCATATTAACTTAATTATTATTTGCTCTGTAATGATCAAACCGCCTGCTCATCGTAACCTTTGTAAAGTTATCCCCAGCCAAATCTTAGCATTAATGTCATCATGTCAAAATTAATAATGTTTTTGCTCAGCAAAATTCCAATCCGTCTTTTTATCGCAACCATCTGCCGTATTTCACGTCCACGAATAACAGGGTTATTTCCCTTTGTTTGCTCAGTTTCTGGTTTCCTGTTTGCACAAGTGTTACACGTTGACTCAATCGTGTTATCTTCAATGTCAATACATGGGTTTATATAGTTCGTCTTTCAATATATGGAATGCGACACAGTAATGTTGAAATCTCCATTGGAGCCCTGCTAATATGTCTGCATTGAGAATTTTTTTCCTTTTTTTTATATTTTGGAGTATGAAGAGAGAGAGAGAGAGAGAGAGAGAGAGAGAGAGAGAGAGAGAGCGAAAGAAAGAAAGAGAGAGAGAGAGAGAGGAGAGAGAGAGAGAGAGAGAGAGAGAGAGAAGTCGAAGTCGAAACCTTTAATTGGATAGCATTAGGTCCTATGGACCTGTCTTGCAGCTAGTCCTTAATAAAATTGTAAAATAAACTTTTTTTTTTAAAATAAAAAATTCAAAGCAAACAAAATAATTAACATAAAATTGATTTGAAACTAACACACACCTTAACAATGGTAAGAATTAAAAAAATTACTACAAATATTAATGTTCCGAAATACACATATTCCCTCCCACCACCCCCTCCAATACCTCTTCCCTACTCCCACTCTCCCCACCCCCACCCCCTCCACCACAACCACACATAAACACAAGCTAATTCACACATGAACGAATTAAACTGTGTTAAAATGTAAGAGAGAGAGAGAAAGAGAGAGAGAGAGAGAGAGAGAGAGAGAGAAGGAAGGGGGAGAAGGAGGAGGGGGCATGGAATATCAGAACTGGAAGGGAAGGAAGAATAAAATGGGTACGTTCCAACTTCCACTAGAGCCAGTTTGTAGAGTAATAAGCGTTCCAACAAAGAATGTTCTTCCAATAGTGCTTTTTTTTTTTTTTTTTTTTTTTTTTTTTTAAGTTCAAGTCACTAGCCCATAGAATTTGAATAAAATTTCGTTTTGCTGGACAAGTGACTTAGATCTACTTGTCAGGATCTCGCAATATTATATTATAAGGACATCCGACATTCAAAGTTCACATTGAAGCGACGTGTCATCGTGCTCTCTAGCAGTATGTGATTTTTTTTTCGGGGTGGGTGATGGTTGTGGGGGAATAATGGACTTGTTTTGTTTTGTCCTCACACACTTGTAGTGCATTAGAGATAATACTACAGAGATAAAGAAGCGGAGGTCACACTGTAGACCATCATTCATCATAACCAACCATTGACATAAATAAAGGATGGACAGGCTCTCTCACTATTTTGACCAGTGTGTAGCACTGGCTCACTTATAGTGCATTCAGAGATGATAGACTCCAGAGATAAAAGAGCGCGGTCCTACCATCATCATTCACCATAACCAACCACTGACATACGAATACAAGTTGGACAAGGCCACCTCTCCATTTTCACTTTGGGGTAGCAGAGATGTAGTTCAATGACCCCTTGGGGTCATGAGCAATCTTGCCACTGTAGATTGTTCTAACCTATAAAGTGAAAAGTGAAAGCCCCAGTTGAAAACCTGTCTTGCCTTTGTAGGCATGACTGATTCACTGCGGCAACAGTACCCCAGTTGGAGTGCCGGGGGTTTCAGTATAAATAGTATCCCCACTTTCTGGAAATTTAGTGCTTTAAATTCCCACTGTCGCTGTCTTCTTCATTTGCTCTTTCCCATTCCTGATCTGTCCTATCACTCTGCTATACTATCTTCTTCTTCGCTAGATCAATGACCTACCTTTTTTCTTGAAAACTCTTCCTGGACAAGACTCCTTGTTTGTGTATGAGGTCTGTTGGATCAGCTTGGGAGTGTTGAACGCTTTCTGCCGGGTGGTCACTAGGGCTTCCTATGATGTTATTATTTAGCACTATAGGCATTTTATATGTATGTGTTTTGTTGATGATTTATAATGATGTTTGTATTCTATTTTGTTTTTGTAACCGGGGGTTCGAGTAGTTGGGGTAAAGCCTCAGCCGTCCCCTGCGTGGGATGTCTTTATTGTAAAGTGACTGGCCGGTGGAGGGCGTTCAATTTTCCCACTAGGGTTGTTTCGGCAGATCTTTTATGCGGATTGGGGGTTGTCCGGTCCTGATTTGGCTCGGAAGAGTCCGCTGGACCTAAAGCAACAATCAATCAATCAATCAATCAAAAAAAGCAGTTCAATGGTAGAATACTCGCATGGCGTGCAAGCGAACTTGGATTCGCATCTTGAGGGCGACCTTTTGTTAGTTCCTGAAATCTAAGCTTGGGAACAATTGTTTTTCACTCTGTCCATCCGGCGTCAGTCCGTCATTTTTGCGCACTTTTCTCTGAAACAATTGGTTTATTTATTTATGTTAAATTGTTATCATAGCTGAAGAACAAGCAGGATTCAGGGCAGATGGAAGTACCACTGAACAGATTTTCAACCTCACAATAATCTGCGAGAAATACCTACAGCACCAACAACATCTATATCATGTGTTCGTAGACTTCAAAAAGGCGTTTGACCGAGTCTGGTATGCAGCTCTGTGGGCAACCATGAGAGTGTACAACATCAGCCCTAAAATTATTGAAGTCATCAAAAGCCTGTATGGCAAGGCTTCCAGTGCAGTCCTCCACAACAGCGCCATCGGAAACTGGTTCAGAACAACAATCGGTGTGCATCAGGGATACCTATTCTCTCCAACACTCTTCAACATCATGCCAGATGCCCTTGCAGATCACGAAGGCACAGTAAGCATAGGTGGTACAGCAATCTACAACCTTCGTTTTGCGGATGACATTGATGGATTGGCTGGAGAGGAACAAGAACTTGAACAGCTGGTACAGAGGTTTTGACACCACCTCCAGAGCCTATAGAATGAAAATAAGTGCGGAGAAGACCAAAGTGATGACCAACAACACCAGTGGCATCAACATGGACATCAAAGTCCAAGGCCAATCCCTCAACACAGTGCATAGCTTCAAATATTTAGGAGCCATTGTATCAGACAATGGGTCCCGACAGGAAGTCTTCTCCAGGATCGCACAAACAACTGCTGCCCTGGCAAGGTTGAAGCCAATTTGGAAAGACAGGATTATCAGCCTACATTCCAAGGTAAGACTGCTGCGCTCCCTTGTCATCTCCATCTTCCTATACGCTTGCGAAACATGGACCCTCACAGCCGATCTACAACGAAGAATACAAAGCATGGAGACGAGGTGCTACAGAAGACTTCTGGGCATTTCCTATACCAAGCACATAACCAACGACGAAGTCCGACAGACCATCACACAAGCCATTGGACAACAAGATGACCTGCTCAAAGTGGTGAAAAACGGAAACTCCGATGGTAGGCCCACATCACCAGATCATCAGGTCTTGCAAAGACCATCCTGCAAGGCACAGTGCAAGGAGGTAGAAGAAGAGGGAGACCAAAAAAGAAGTTGGAGGACAACATTCGAAAATGGACTTGTTTGACACTGAGCGAAACCATCAGGGTCGTTAAGGGACAGGGAAATATGGAGTACGCTGGTTAAACGATCATCTGTGGTGCCCCTACGACCTCCGAGTTCCGGGATAGGATATGAAATGATAGGAAATTGTTATCAGAGGTGTCAATCTTCTATGATATGAAAGTAATTGTTTGTCCATCTCGCCCTACCGTGTACCCGCAGCCGGATATTAAAGTAACCGTTAAAAGTCAAAAATGGCGGGTGACAGGATCGAAATAAACCACATATACATTTATTTCAATTATCGTGAATTTGTGGTACTTGGCGCGGTTGTTAGACAATGCAATTGCCGTTGCAAGTTGGCATCTCAAGCGGCTTGAATTATATCTTAATTTCCACCAGGGCTTTGAGCAGCTGTTTAAGTTCAATTCAATTTAATTCAACATTTTATTTTACTGTCCATTCAGTCTTGTGATTTTAGACCACACAGTCATTCTTACTCATGGACACACAAACATACAACCAAATAAACATATAAAACATAGTAAATGTTATTCGTCCTAAGGATTTTTTAGCCATGCAAAACGGAAAGAAATTAAAAAATAACAATCGACTAGTACTTTAAATAATAACAAATTACGATGAAACAACAATGCCCGCAGTGACCACACAGGCGATGCTGACGATGCGATGACACAGACAACAATGATGACGATGGTGATTATTAGGATGACGACGACAACGATGATGAGTTTAATGACAAAGATGATAAATTCAATTCTTTAATTTATTTGTTTCAAAGTGAATGAGTGAGAGAGAGAGAGAAGAGAGAGAGAGAGAGAGAGAGAGAGAGAGAGAGAGAGAGAGAGAGAGAGAGAATGTTGCTTCCATCAATTTATACCTCAGTAATCGCAACTCATATCACAACGACGAGCAGATTTTGTATACAGAGTTTCTCTGGACACCCCCTTTTGTCCTCCAACGAACTTATCTGTTCGCGACGCTCCCGCAGTCCCTGATTGCGTGTTTCTGTTGCTGTGCAATAATCATCTTGGGATGTCGTCTGGCAATAGTCTTGTTGCTATGGTGATTTTCTAGTTTCTAGAACAGCTGTGCCCTCATTTCGTAAGGGAGGTAACACTTATATGAATTACGAATTTTTTTCCGCAGAAGTAGATCAATGGCGTCATTTGGTGCACCAAAGAAAAAAAATTAGTTGGTAGGTTTCGTGTGCCATAAACATGGCGCAGTAGAGAATTGCGCTCTGTGTGAATATTCTTTATTGTCATCATCATCGTCGTCTTCATGTTTTTGGAATTTTGGAAAGAAAATAACTAAATAGCTGTGAAAGCGGTGTATTGTAGCCTTACATTGTGAAACTGGACAGAAACAATTTAAACGTCATCAGCTCAGTTCAGTTCAAAAGGACTATTTAAGCCTCGCGGCTTTTTAAGTGTCCCTGTTTCTCATGTAAGTTACATTTGCCGGTTTGTTGACAGTTTGCTTTGGGATTGCCAATTAAAAGGTGATAATCAGTCATCAAATACTTGTTTTGCTTCCGCTATGAAAGTTAACCTTTACCTTTTGTGTTAAGATTTTTTGCTTTTTTGACATGTGTAGGTAGTTTGTTCCAGAGTGGTGCAACTCTGTAACTTAAACCTTGTTTTCTTTTGTTAATAAACATCAATAGTTCACTTTCAGTAAATGTTTTGACAGAATATATTCTTCTTATTGTTTCTTCTTCTTTTTTCTTCTTCCTTTTTCTTGTTCTTGTTCTTCTTCTTGGGTTTAACAGCCACAATCAGTACGTCGATTCATTCGCTGCTATATTTGACTTACCTTAATGGGTGAGGCATATGTTGGAACTGGACAGAGACACTCGCTTGAATGAAGTGTATGTAACACAGGTATAATCTTGGAGGCTAAAGGAAGCAGAGGATGAATAGAAGTAAGGCATCGGCCCAAAAAAAAATTTTTAAGTTATTAAATAAATAACGGCTCTCAGAAAAAAGATGGTCTCTTATAACTTGTTTTAATAGGAAGGTTCGTGGAGGTTCAAAACCATTTTTTTAGGTTCTAGGGAGGAACCTAGGTTCGGAATCTGAGAACCCCTTTTAAAAAAAAAGTTTTTGAACCTAGTACCTTCCCGAACATTCCACGAACCTTACTATTAAGACAGGCCATTCTTAAATAGAAAGGTTCGTGGAAGGTTCGGGGAGGTTCAGAAACTTCTCTTTTTTTGTTGAGTAATGTATGGAGTTTATTAAAGACAATAATATAGTTTATTAAGCGGGGTCTAGCCGGTGCAGGCTCTCATTCCTACGCACGGTCTTTAAAGATACTGACTCTCATGTTCTGAGTGCCAGGTGCATGAACACGCCATGCTAGCACTACTTGCACTTGAGCTTGATCGATGTGAAAGGTCGTAACTCGGTCCTACTTCCCTTCGCATAGCTCAGTTGTGTGGGGCTGATTAAGGTGCGCATCAAGCAGCAAGTTACCGCCTTTGCCTTAGGCCGCTTGCGTTAGATCCCTTTCCCCCGTTGGGGTGCCGGGGGTTTCAGTATAAATAGTATCCCCACTTTCTGGAAATTTAGGGCTTTAAATTCCCACTGTCGCTGTCTTTCTCATTTGCTCTTTCTCATTCCTGCTCTGTTGTATCAATCTGCTATACTATCTTCTTCTTTGCTAGACCAGTCACCTACCTTTTTTCTTGAAAAACCTTCCGAGACAAGACTCCTTATTTGTGTATGGGGTCTGTTGGATCAGCTTGGGAATATTGGACGCTTTCTGCCAGGTGGTCACTAGGGCTTCCTATGATGTTATTATTTAGCAATGTAGGCATTTTATATGTATGTGTTTTGTTGATAATTTATAATGATGTTTGTATTCTATTTTGTTTTTGTAAACGGGGGTTCGAGAAATTAAGAGTACAGCCTCATCGTCCCCTGCGTGGGATGTCTTTATTGTAAAGTGACTGGCTGGTGAAGAGCTTTCAGTTTTACCACTAGGGTTGTTTCAGCAGATCTTTTATGCGGATCAGGGGTTGTCCGGTCCTGATTTGGCTCGGAAGAGTCCGATGGACCTAAAGCAATAATCATGTAATGTAATGTAATGTTAGATCCCTATTTGGGTCCAGCGCCTTGAAGAGATCTTTGAGCTGATAACAGCGCTATTTAAAAGGCGCCATATGGAAGGCTTTGTTTACGTTTGTCGAAAACGGGTTTATCCTAAAATGTGCATTGTTATTACATTAAACAATGATACAGTGGGCTTTGTTATTACATTACACAATGATACAGTGGGCTTTCCTTGCTTAAACCAACCGCTACAGTTGGAATTTTCCATTTCGGGCCGGACTGCGAGTTACTTCCCATATTTTAACAGTACAGATGTATGACCTTTGACCCTAGTTCTGAGAGAACCACGCGGCTTGAAGTGTGTATGGGGTAAAATAGGATCTATTTTATCAACCTAAAACCTTACGAGCAATTGTTTTTAGGGGTTCTATCTCATACTGGCTTTTAGTTGTTATTATGTTTAGCTCCAAAATGTTGGTGTTACACTCCGTTTGATGGTGGTGTTTTCTATCAGTAGTAAATTCAGCCCCAATGCGTGAATTCTCCTGATGAGTGTAAGTTCGGATTCGATTATCCACGCAACCCGTCCAATCAGCATACAAGTCACTGAGTCTTCGTATGAAGTTTTCCACTTTTATTCAGCACACATCAACAACTGCATACAATCGCTTTTCCACTCTCAACTTTTTTACTTTCCAACTCACTATCAACTCCAACCCACACACAGAGCATCCATTTTATAGATTTTCTCTCGATCGAGATAACGTCAGAATGTTCCCCATGACGCTTTTCCACCAATCAAACTAAAGTTCTTCATCACTGACTTACGTCATACATCTTTCTATACATTCCAAGAACGTTCTCAAACTTCGACATTTATCGGGAAGTTTCTATCGACAGTAAACACGCAAATCTAGAGAATTCTCCAATAATATCGACTAACGAAAATTATCAACGTTATATAAAGCTTCTTCTAACAACCATGCAAACTCAAATCAAAGGTAAATACACTCTATTATTGAATACTTTGCAAAACGAAACGATTAGATCTATCGTGCGCGCTTCAGACATACTATCCTTCGCGTTTCAACGTAACAGTTGGCTAGCCCGTGCTGTCGATAGGACAAAAACAAAGGAATGTATTATGTATTCATGTACAAAAAAATAACTAAAGTACTATAATACTTTCAAAAGAATTATTCTTTGTTGAAAGCTTATTTTTTCAGTGGGGCAACACTCACTGCGAATGTTAAAAGGGTCTGTCGAGGGGGCATGGCCAAAGTGGGTCCCTTTAAGATACATTCAGTTCGTAATGTGCATGATTTTATATTGGAATCTTGCAGTGTTGACATGCACCCGACCACCAGTAGTAACAAATAACGTCCAACGACTTCAGCCATCGTTTGGCGATTTTGGGCCCTCTTGTAAGGTGTTCCGGGTGGGTGTCATCCGCCATAAACCACAAACGTGGAGTGCCCCTTCTATTGCCTTGTTGGAGAATACAGTGAAGGCTTATAAGAGAGGATGAGATATTGTTACAGGTTTTTATGATCAGGTAGCCTTGGCTGGGAGTGTAAGGAGTGGACCTGTGACTTCAGTGGAGCCGCTTGCAACGCATACAAGATGCCAGATACAGGGAACCTGTATTGACTACCTCTGAGAAATTACGACATGCCTTGCCAGCAGTTAAACATTACATTACATTACATTACATTACATTACATGATTATTGCTTTAGGTCCAGCGGACTCTTCCGAGCCAAATCAGGACCAGAGCAGTTAAACAAATATCAGTCAGTGGGGTGGCCTAGTAGCTCAGTTGATAGTGAGCTGGTTTCCTATGCCGGAGGTCGCGGGTTCCAAACCCGTAAAGGACGAAATTATGGGACTTAGGTACGAGACTTTCAGGTCAACGAGGATTTTCTCTGGGTACTCCGGTTTCCTCCCTCTCTTCATTAATGGTATGGGATTCAGTCTGTCTACAATTTTCAAATCAAATTCGATTTTCCTTTCCTCTTCTAATAGCGACCTGCCTTTCTTTACGCCACATGTTTGATTGCTGAATGGGTGTTGGCTGTGTGTGTAGGAGTATCTGTGACACGTGAGCTTGTATATTGGTTATAGATCGCCGCGCTTTGAGTCTGATTTAGGACTAAAGCACCTATAGCATCCGGTAGTAGTAGCAGCAATAAAAATGCGCGAACGGCTTTTTTTGTACACAGTTAATACTTTACATTTACACGTGAATGTTTTATAGGGTTGTTAACAAGATTTTGATTTAAAAAAAAAACAATTTATGAGTATTGCTTGCGGTTTTGCTTTAAGAAGAGATGAGCCATTTTGTTTCTGTTCTTACAATTCAAGTTGATGCGTTGTACCTCTTTGTTTCAAGCAACGGTCGTCGAATAGACACATTTGACTGGAGTTAGCTATTTGACGCGTCCACATGGATTGTTTTTATGTATTTTCAGTAAGTCTTAGATGGTAGAATTTTATTATTTTTATTATTGCTACCGTTGTAGTAAAAAAAACCACACACACACACACACACACACACACACACACACACACATACACACACACACACACACACACGCTTTTAGTTTGAACTCTTTCAAATCGATGGGCGCGTCATATAATAATAATAATAATAATAATAATAATAATAATAATAATAATAATAATAATAATAATAATAATAATACAGGATTCTATACGCGCCTTTCCCCAAATCATTCAGGCTCAAAGCGCGGCGATCTATACCAACATACACGCTCATATCGAAAGATAACTTTGAATTTACGTACTTGACTCGGGAACGTGCATTTTATAGAAGTGGTTTCAACAAGGCTTTCCTGCAAGTCTTTATGATTATTGCTGGCATTGTCATAACAAAAGGAAATGGAAAGTTCTGGGCTATTCTTACTACCAAAGTTATTGCACTGGATATTTTGCTTCGATCTACAGTCAATCATAGACTGCGTTCAAGTCCAGTACTTGACACACAAAAACATGCTCGTTTTATGGGACGATCAAGTAGGTTTTTGATGGAAACAGTTATGATCATTGCTGGCATTGTTTGTAAAAGCAGAAAGATAGGCGTGTTGTGGACTCTTTCTTATCTAATGACCAAGCTTAAAACATCACCCACCCTTCTCTAACTTTTCAAAACAAAATGTTTTTAAAACTCAAGGACATCACTTGATTTAAAAAAAAAGTTTTTATATAGCATGTCCAGCTTCAGGCGTTAACTCAAGCCACTCAAGGCGCAGGCGCCCACTTGGGCGACTGGGGGCCAGGGAGAAATGTCCCCAGTGCTTGCTGGGTGCCTTTATGTAGCCGGCTCTCAGCCGTCTAGGACATGAGCGTCAGGATCTTTAAAGTCTGTGCCGAAAGAATGGGTGCGGGCACAGACTAGACCTCGGTTTATACTTTCATGTGAAGGCGTGAGCAGCCCCTCACTCCCTCCCTTCCACCCCCCCCCCCCTATCACTCTTTTGTTTTGTATTGTTTTGGTTATCAAGGCAATCACTTGAAAGGAAAAAATGCAAGTTTTATAGAATTTCAAGTATTCTTGTGTGGAAGAATTTATGATCCTCGCTAGCATTGTTAGCTCGGAAAGACACGTCCAGCGTCTCGGACCTTTTTTATTTTTTATTAAAATTTAAAAAATAAAAATAAAGGTGCTTAGCATGAATTTTTTCGTTGCAAACCAATTTTCATGTAGCTACATGCACACGTTGGCTTGTAAGTTGTATGGTTTTATATTAAACGCCCTAATTGTTGCAAGAATGATCGGGATCTTTTAATATTGATAATTATTATCGAACCGCGCCACTTCAGCTTTCTAAGCGCGGCTTGACATCGGAGAAAAGCTTTCCACTTTTTCTATACTTCCTCCTCCTCCTCCTCCTCCTCCTCTTCTTTCTTTCTTTCTTTCTTCTTCTTCTTCCTCTTCCTTCTTCTTCTTCTTCTTCTTCTTCTTCTTCTTCTTCTTCTTCTTCTTCTTCTTCTTCTTCCCCCTATTTCTTGTACTCGTTCTTCTTCCTATTCTTTTATTAGCATTCGTGTTTGTGTGAGTGTGTATGTGTGTGTGTGTGTGTGTGTGTGTGTGTGTGTGTGTGTACTTGCGTTCGTGCCTGAGTGCGTGGCGTGCTCTTACCCGTCCTTTTAATTGTAATTTTCCTGCATTCCCGCATTTCCTTAAGAGAAATGGGGAGATGAGACAGGGACGCGACGTGCAGCGGTTTGTTGCGACGGGAGGGAGGGGGTGGAGGGGTCAAAGGGTAATGGAGAAAACCTGCAAACCTCCCCCACTACATCGCATTGTGCCAACATCTGAGAAGTACAAAATGGCACTTCTCTTACTCTTCTTCCTCCTCCTCCTCGAACTCCTCCTTCTTCTTTTTTCTTTTTCTTCTTGTTCCTCTTGTTCGGTGTCCAACCGCCGTAGTTCAAGTGGTAGAGCGTTCGCCTGGCACACCGATGACCCAGGTTCGAATCCCATGGTGGGCGATATAAAACGTGGCCATTTTCACTGTCCATTTTAGCAGTAGGATTGCTTTGGTGGTTCAGTGTTGATTCAGGTCCCTACCCCTCTTTCCCTGGGATGGTTATCCCCGTCTGCCTTATCGCCAATGGTGGTTGTAGACGTTAAATTTCGATGTTCTCTCTCTTCCTGTTCTTCTTTTTCTCATGTTCTTCTTGTTCTTCTTGTTCTTCTTCTTCTTCTTTATTTTCTACAGGGTGGTTGAAAAGCAACTATTTATTGAAAAATACGCACCTTTTGTAAATAGTACCTATTTGTACGGAACAAAGTGTATTGTGATCCAAATAGTGTTCGAATTTAATTCCTGATCTCGAATTTCTTATCACAGTGATGAGAGAGCCCGTAATGACCCGTCACCTGACACCTGATAGTATGTCTTTTTATGTCTTGTGTTAGATGAGCCCGCTCAAGTAGTGTCGTTTGCCCACACGGCAAAATATTTTTTTTAAATCAAATATATCAACAAACAAATTATTTTCTTGTTAAAGGGACCTGCCTCCGCGGAAGATCCTTTTAACATACACAGTGAATGTTGGGCCACTGAAAACTAAATTAGCTTGGACCAACAACAACAACAAAAAACCACCGACTTTTTTGGAAATACAGTTTGCTAAAACTAGCATCTTCTAAAGCCGGTAAGAGGCAGAACCCATTAGGGTTTTTGTTTTAGCTTAATAAATAAATCCTACACTACCCTGACGCCTAAAGACGCATTCTTCAAGCCGCGTGATCCATCGAGAAATATGGCGAAAGTTCACTCCGGCTATGATATTTTTGTACCGTAAAACAGGGTAAATCACTCCTTGTCAGAACAGAAATAAAAAAGTCAAACGTTTAGATCAACGGAAAGCCCCCTTTATTATTGTGTAAAGGTAATAATAATGAGAATTTGAGGGTAAACCCGTTTTAGCCAAAAGTAAACAAAGCCTTCAAATTGGGTCCCTTTAAAGTTACATCAATACAAGAACACAGCCTCATCATTAATTTTTTTTAAACAGTACTTCAAGTTCCGCTTTGAACTCGTTAAACCTCAGCTTGCTAGTACAGCAGTTGTCTAGATGTTTTGGCAAACAATTGCTTGGTCGTTATCTATGAGGCGCCATTTGTAAATTAAATGGTTATTGTCATTATATCTATAGAACATACATTTTACCTGTATAAAAGATATGGTATAATTATAAAATGAATTATATACCTATAAAATACATTTTATATCAATACAACACTTTTTATAGCTATAAAGCAACATTTTTATAGCTACAGACTACATTTTACGATATACAAGAGATCATACACGAATCGTCACGCCGTTTGTAAATATTAAACACAAAAAAACTATTTTATTTATAAACAAAACATTTTATAAGTAACCAATTCATTTTATCTATAAACAAAACATTGTATAAGTAACCAATTCATTTTACCTATAAACAAGTCATTGTATCTATAAACAAGTCATTGTATAGCAAAAACGATCTATAAAACTTCCTTTTATCTGTAAACACTTCATTTTATAGCAACAACGAGCACTTATATCTATAGAATACATTTTATAACACGTACAATGAATTGTACCTGTAGAATGAATTCGCGACAATTATTTTCCAGTCGGCGCCTTACAATAATTTTATACTAACTTTCTCATTTTATAAATGCTTCTCTCCCTTCGATTATTTTTATTTTGTAACATTCTAAGCGACCCAAAGTTGCTATGCAGT